>JARHVA010007400.1:0-222500 GCA_037957365.1 Torreya grandis
ATTATTCTTGAAAACTTATTGGAATATTCCATAAAATCTCCCATTTGATATTCTTATTTCTTTTGGATTTAGAAAAACTTGGAAAAAAAGTACACAACATCCACAACTAGTTTTAATTTATTGAGGAAATTATTTTTAATGCATCTATATTCAAATTATTGGAACCATTCAATAGTAGGTCCATTGAGGATTTAAACAAAAATATGACATGGACATATTTATGTATAAATCCCAAGATGCCTTAGGCTATAATCAAAGCACATATGCAATCATCCACATCTTGAAAACATTCTCTAAAAAACTTTGTAAACATTTTTTTTGAACTCAAAGGATATTAATTATATTAGTAAAAATATAAAGTACCAAAATGGTTTCTTCATGAGATAGTTAAAACCAATGCCATAACATGAATCAAAAAGTGAGAAGCACTAGGTATCTCATTTTTTATAGAGTCTCCAAATTCCCATTCCATGGAAGGATCCTTGAAATAATGGGAAAAAAATGCAAAATTCACTTCATTCCCCAATTGAGTTGATAAAAAAAATGTTGGAAATATTTTATGTCATTGTGTTTCCTTCATTTATTTTAAAGATTCACCAAATGGAAAATGACATAAACTTACAAAATTAGAGAAATCAACATGGAATGAGTGGTTTTTCATCTATTTTTGAGAAGGGGATTATCCCTCATATGATGGGAGTTTTTTTAATAATTGTAATTATAAATTACAAAGTAAATAAAAATATAAAAATAATGATATAAAGTAGAGAGAAATGGAAGAAAGAGGAGAAACCCATAATGGAGTGAGTACCTAAAATTATATGGGTAACTTAAAATATATGCAAATGGTTTGGAAATCCTTCTCATGTAAAAGTGAACATAAGAGTAGAAACATAAAAAGGACAAGAGTTTACCCTACAATCACAATTGTTTTTTTAAATATTAATGCATGTATGTGGCACAAAGTCCATTCCACCAAATTTTATAATGCAAAGCTTACAAGTTTAGATATTTCATCAACAAAATGAATTAAATGATTTTAACATTATTCCTATCTTTGAATAAAAATATATGTTTCATAATAAAATAATGCTTTAAAACCTGCAATGCATTAAGTATATTTTACACTATTTCTTGTATCCCAATAATAATATTTGAAAAGTACACACTACACATAAAGTTGCAACATGTGATCTCTTAGGGATGAGGCAAAGGAGAACCCCTATACAAAGAATAATAAACCCTTATATATAATTATTTCCACTCAAATTAGTTGATAAAATAATTATTGACCTAAATCCACATAAGTCTCAACATGCACTAACAAAAGTTTACCCACATTTCACCATTTGTTATGTGGGTAGTCATTACATTATTATATGTAATTGATCATGATAATAATAATCAACTCCAAAGAGAGCTGATTAAAACAATTTTACAAAGTTACTTGATGTTTTAATTAGAGCCACCACATTGGTACATTTGATTTATCTCAAATTTTTCCATTGTATGACTTTATTCAACATCAAATAATTCTAATAGAAATAAAATGGTTAAATTTTATAAAGCCAATCAATTCTTAACTACTATCCATAAATTTTGTCCCCTTTGATTCACTTAGGACACCCATGTACACTTAGATAATTGTTTCATTATAGAACACATTTCAAGTGTGAGACTTTATTATATAGTAGCATCAGATATGAAAAATTCATATCATTATAATAATGAATTATTATGCGACACATGACACCTTCAGGACATAACATAGTATGTGGAATACAATCCACTTCGTCTTAATTTTATGATTTTTAGAATTTGACTTTAGTTAAAAATCAAGAACATTATTTCATGAATTTAATTCCACTTTGTTGTGCAATCAAACTGATGTCAAACTTAAATTTGACACTTAAAACCTATTTTTACCTTAATCATTTTAGTGCCAAATAAAACAAGTGTTGGATGAAACAAACATCAAATTGAATGATTGTCAAATTGAATAAACACTAATGAAACAAGCATCAGATCAAAAAAGTTACAAATCAAATAAGCACCAAATTCAAATGATATTTTGTTTTGTTTTATTATTGTCACATTTATGAGCATTAATACCTGATATCATCAATGAATGCATTTATGATAATTTTTAATAATCACAAAATCACTAAAATTTGGTTTTTAGTTCACAAATGCCATCTCTTGAATTTTATTCATGAAAAATTTACCCCTATAAGTTTGATTGGGACTACAACTCTAAATGGTTTTATCAAACCTTAACCATTAGGCTATAGGGTCAACATTCTCATCTTTAAAATTTTGGATCAACCCTATCCTTGATTTACCTCTAATAACCTATTAGGAACTCAATTGGGGGTGGTATCTATAAGATTCAAAATTCATGATAATAAGAACTTAAGCACACTTTTTGAAAAAAAAATATATTTCATGTTACCTAAACTATTATATTTGTGAACCTTATGTCCAATGTTGTTAGTATGTATTTATTACATAAGGAAATCACTGATTAGGTGTGTGTACCATGAATTACATGGGATTGGAGGTCATTCACTATCAACATATAATTATTTATAGGATAAGGGCTCATAGCAAAGGGTAGTTTGAAATTACAAGGAGGATTTTTCTATTTTGTCTAAAGAGACAATTTTCTCTTTATAAATTCATTGTCTTCCTCTAAAGGAAGAAGATAATGAAGTGGAAGTCATTCCTATTGAATGTGAGAAGAAGCTTAGGGAGTAAATTTCCTGAAGATATAATAATTTTTGATTATTTTGTGTTGTTATTATTAGTAAAGGATAATTGTAAAGAAGTTTTTGTGGCTAAGAAAGGGTCTGTGTAATTTTTCATTTCTATTTTTTAGATGAATTATTAGTCTGTGATTTTAAAAACTATAATTATACTTCGACTTTGGATGGAATGTGAAGTATGATTATGTTGGATAAAATTGAACAACGTAATGAGATTATTAAACCACTAAAGTAAAATCACAAAAATAAACCATAATATGATTGAAGGAAGATTAGAATAATAAAGAATATAACTAAGCCACTTTGAGGGAAAAACATTCAAAAATAATAATAAGTTAATCATGTTAGTTAATAAAATAATAGTGCCAACATGTTATTATTATTACTACTAATGAGTGAATATATACTTGAAGCTAATATTTTCTCATTTATCTTGCATGCCATGGGACAAGGATATGAAATATTTGAATCAAGTTTGGGTTAGCTAAAATATCCACACTAGTTGGGATATGCATTAGTGAATTGTAATTTATTTTTGGGATTTAGTTGAAAATTTAAAATTTTATTGAGACATTGTCTAAACTCATATAATCAATGATTGATTTTGGCCATATCATACTATATGTTTTGCATAATATACTTAATTTAGCTTACCTTGTGATATGTCAATGAGAACCTTGGAATAGAATATCCACTAATTCTCATTTATATCTCCATATCATTTTTTTATAAGGTTTTCTCAGAGTTTCAAATCCCTTTCCTTGGACGCTAGTGTGTAGTCCTACCATACAAAGCTTTGACAATGTAGAATTCAAATTCCACCCTTGATTGACCAAATGGTTATAACATAGGTCAACGTTAAATCCAAAAATTCAAAGAGAAAACCTCTAATATTTTTTTCAAGATTTCTAAAAAATTAAATAAAGTAGGAATTTTTTTTAAAGTGTGACCTATAGAGTGAAATTAGGAAAAACACTAAAAACACAATATCTTGATAAAAATGATCACCAAACCCTACAATAATTTTTGTAACGTCCTATAATTATTTTAAAAATTAGGTAATTTTTTTAGAAAATAATTGTAATGTTTTATGATATATAGGTAAATCTTCAAAATAATTGGTTTGACCACGTTTTTCCAAAATTGAAGCTTGAATACAACTTGGAATGGTATTACTACAGTGCTCAAGCAGAATCAAGTTATGATTGAAATAATAATAGAATTATTAATAATATGACAAACCCACTTCAAGGGGGATGTAGATAATTAAATATAGTATTAGATACTTTGAAATATCAATTTTTATTTACCTTCATTGTACATAACTTTTTGATCTATAAACTTGGTGGATATTCCACACTAAGCTTCACCAACGTACATCCTATGACTCATAGCTCAATAAATTATTGAAATATGGGTGTCCTAGTCTATGTACAATTATAAAACAAAGATAAATACTTTTTGGAAATAAAATGTAGAGAATATTTCACATGAATTAGAAGAATAATAATAATCAAATCTTGAAAGGAATATAATATTTATCCTTGAGAAACCTTGTGTGGGATAAAAATCAATGAGTAAGGTAATTTCACTCCCCTTCCACTATGCAATTCATGAAATGTACAAGGTACTACCAAACATTGTCTTCATGAAAATAATTATCGCTATTACTCTATCCAAAACGTACACACAATATTTATATACACTTATCAGGAACATATATGAACTCCAACATAACTGAACCAACTATATACAACTAGGAAACATTGAGAAAACAAGAACAAAAGCTCCAAATTTCAATGTTTAATGATAATAAGACTTTAAAAATTCTGACTACATTTTATGTTGTTCTTTGCCTTGGAAAATACTTATATTTATACTCTCTAAAATTTTGAGTCCTCTAAGAAGATCAAATGAACTATCACTGAGAATTAGAAATGTTTACGATCATTTCAATTATTGTACTTTGTCTCATGGAGAAACTTCCATTATTTGTAGTCCAATAGTTTTGAAACCATGAGGGTGGTTAAAAACCTATGAAGATGGTTATATAACCACTAGGGTGGTTATATAAGATTTAATTTCATATACTATCGATCACACAACCACCACTTATAAATACTTATGGTTACATCATATATGGTAAACACCTCTATTTTCAGAGTGTAAGCTCAATGGATTCATCACTATGAAGATGTTTAGATAACACCCATAATAAATTTGCCATTCTAACATATCTTATCTAATGTTTAAAACATGATATGTATTATAAAAGTGTCTTATAGACATTAATTACATACAATAAGGAATAATGCTATCAATATATAATTTTGGTCATGAGTACTTGACAATGCTAATTCTTGACACTTGTATATATATATATACACACACACACACACACACAAACATATGTATATGTATGTATACATACATATACATACACACACACATACATATACATATGTTTGTGTGTGTGTCTGTGTCTATATATATATATATATATATATATATATATATATAGACACACACACACACACACACACACACACACACACACACACACACACACACACACACACACACACACACACACACACACACACACACACACACACACACACACAGAGAGACACACACACACACACACACACACACACACACACACACACACACACACACACACACACACACACACACACACACATGTCTAAGGATAATTTTGCCACAATTTTAAGAAGGATAATTTTGGCTAAGGATGAACATATATGTCTAATAATATGTGTATAAGTGAATAATTTTATATTTGGGAAAGGGAAGAATTCAAAATGCAATGGTGAATCAACCACATCTGATATTTATAGAAACCATGGGATGAAATTAGCATGGATTTTATGTAAGTAATTTCAAGAACATATAAAATAAATGATTCTATATTTGTAATGGTGGATATATTTTTAAAAATTATGCATTTTATTACATACAATAAGATAAGTGTTGCAATGAAAATTGCTAATTTTTTCTTAAGAGAAGTTGTGAGGTTGTATCATTTTCCATGTAGTATAGTGTTCATAGAAAAATACCAAGTTTGTAGGCTATTTTTGGTGCACATTGTGCAATAAGTTGGGGAAAAAATTGAATTTTAGTTCAATGTTTTATCCAAAAAATCATGAAAAAAATTAAGGTGTTGAATAGAATTCTTGGAGACCTGTTGTAATGTTGGGTTGGAGACAAACCCAAATAGTGGGGCATTGTATTAGCATTGTAAGAATTTTAATATAACATTATTGGGAAATGGACAACTAGGAAAACACATTTATAGGATGTTTTGTTTAGGAGTATTTAAAGAGGATTTAATTATCTAAATCAAGTGAGTATGGCACATGGAAGGAGCATAAAAGATATGTATATGTATATTATATGTACAAGCCACACTAAGGTGTGTAGATAAGGTTGGACTAGGTTAATTTACAATAAAGGAAGTACATAAATGAGAGGTACATGAATAAAGAGTTTAAATTAGAATATTTAGTGTTGGTACATTTTCAAAAGGAGAGGTTCCCTCACAAAACATATAAAAAACTAAATATGAATAAATTATGGCCATGTAAAGTGTTGTGAAAGTTTTTATAACAAAAATATATGATATCAGGTTGTTTGATACATGGACATACCACCCATATTAAATTTGGATGATTCTAATGATTACCATTAATAACATAAGAATGATGAGAAGGAAAATCAGTATCAAGTACCTAATCAGGGAGAGAAAGTACTTTAGAAGGAGGAAGAAATATAGATCATCCTAAACTCTGTGATAGTAAAGCGGATACATGAAATGAGGGTAGAAATTATATAGTGAAGTGGAAAAATCACATTGAATTAAACTTTAAATTGTTGGATCTTTTAGATATTAGTTTTTATGGCCATACTATCAAAGATTTCAACTTGTGATCATGAGCTCAAATTTCTAATTACCTAGGGTAATATATACATTAACATCCCAGGTGAAAATAAATTATGCATTGCTTAGGTGCCTTTTATCATATTCAACTTTGAGCACAAGAAGAAAATAGGTAATTATTTTTCAAGACTTGAAATAAAAAATTGGATGGAGTCTTGTAGTAGATTTTTTTAAGATTTGTTGAAGCCACGAGAGGAAAATAATTTGTAGTGAAAATCTCTCATTAACAAAGCATGACAAAAAGGTGGAGGATGATTATGTCTCACATAAAATAGATCATATCTACATAGTAAATTATGTATATATACATGAATACATTAGTGTTTATGAAAATAAGGTGTTGAAAACTAATTTTGGTGTGTAGAACATTTGGCAGAACTCAAAACAAGTTGGATCTAAGATCCTTAGAATGAATCTTTTAATACAAGGTTCTTGGATAAATATATTAAAAACACATGTTTTTCACTCATTTTTGTGTGGGAGACAAGAAAACCTTATTTTACTAGATTTATAGCATGAGTTAACTTGGTTCACTCATGCTAATGAGGTTATAAGTATGATTAGGTTGTGCAGTTGAGCTAATCTCAATTGATGGGTGGAAACTCACCTTTATCCAAGGTTGGAATCAAGTTTTTTCCTTAACTATTTATATATTTATTCACTTTAAATATTTTTATTTATCCTAATATCAACTCTAAATCTTCATAATGATACATTTTTAAAATAAATTGCCAAAAGTCAAGGTGATTGCATCGATACACATATGTACTCCTAAACCTTGTTCTTTTAATTTCAATGCTTTAAATTTTATATTATATGCACTAGTTATATATTTTACCATGCTCTTAGGTTTAGGTTAGTTACCAATAAAACACTCAAGTTAGGCTCATACAAAGTCAAAGTGTGTTATACACACCTACGTACACATTTTTTTCCTCTAAACTAGTAATCTCATTACTAAATTAAAGGGAGGGTAAATGTAGACATTATTTTTAAATTATATAACACCTTAGTCTTGTACACTTAGAAAATACAAACCTTGGTTATTCCTATTGATTCTATACCTTTTCCTTCTACCAAAAGGTTCACATATGCTATCTCTTTATTCTCATTACTTATCTCTTAGTCCAAGCAATGCCATTATAATGACCTAGGCCTTTTGTATTACCTAGAATGTTGTAAACCTATTTATTATCCACATGTACAAGTTCTTGATTTTTACTTATTTCCTTACTTCCCAAACACTTATGTCCTAATCAAATGTGTATATCTACACAAGTGTCTACTGCCTTAAATTCATCCAATTTGTAATTGTAAAATGTAACTATGGTCAACCTAAGTTATTTAATGTGAGATATTTCTTGATAGGATTGGTATAAATGCATAATCAATCTTTATTTTATACTCACCTAGAAACTTCTTAACTCTCACAAGGAAAAGCACTAAAATCATTCAATCAAGCATTTAAATTAGTAAAGCTTCCCTATTTTCTCTTATTTTAATATCATTCATAGGAACAACACATTTAAAAGTCTAAATTAATTAAGGAGCATGCCATCAGCCCTATTTGCCAAGTTACAAGATACATCATAGTTTTACTTCATTTCTACATATTTCAACTTTGTGCACACATAAGATAACACATTAGGGGAGAAATACATCAGTTTGAGGACCTATTTGGAGTAGTATCTATGTAGGCATCACCCATTGATAGAGGGGTCTTTGGGGTTAACTTGACACCATGATCCCTCTAATCCATTTTCACCAAGGTCACTATGAAGATGAAGATCTATGGTTTTATCATTTAAAAAGGAGTGGAAATCCATAAGCCAAATTTGAATTAACTAAACCAAAAGTGACATAAAATCCAGACACATCTAGGTGGTCACATCTAATTTTAGTAGGTATTCCATATTGGACACCTACGTTTAGGTCAAACAAAAGTGTTGATGTAACCATCCCAAGTCAACACAAGTGTTTGAGGATACATATATAATTAGTCTATAATTTGATGATTATTCTAGAATCTATTGCTACTCTACTTCCTACATGTTTTAGATCTAGATCTATATTAGTATCAAAACCAACTAAGTATCTTGTTTTCATTATTATTTTAATATCTAGCATAGTTGTACTTATTATCTTTAATATATCTCAGTATTTAAATTCAAAATATTATTTATCTAAGTTTCTAATTAATTGGCTTGATATAAATCTATTTATCACCCTTATGCTTATTAATTTCTATATTATTAACCCTATCCTCAATGATCCATATCACCTAGGGTTAAATAATTATTTCCTTAGTGTGCTTTGTTATTGTTTTCATTGTTTTAACATTAAATAAATTATAAAATTAAATGGATATATAAATGCATCATATGGATTGAGCACTTTGAGATTTCTAGTTTCCTTATCTAAGTTATCATGTGTATATATATGTTATTATGCCCAAATTCTATTTGTGTTGATTTAGTGATCCAAAATTGGGTGGGTAATTTATTGTCTATGTCATTAGAACCTTTTTGTGTGGCTATGTGTTTGTTACTAGGATTGATATTATCATTATTATTTTGAATACAATTTGGAGATAGTAGTGAACTTGGTTGAATATTTAGAGATTTGGGAGGTAGATTGATATTGTTATGACATTTATGAAAGGATATTATTTCTTGATTTGTAAGTTCATTTAGTTTTTCTCTTAGTACATAACAATTATTATCATAGTGCCCATTAATGCTATGTTAAGTACAAATGGTTGGCCTTTTTTTTTCCAAGTGATGTAGAGGATGATAGTAATTAAGGCATAATTTTATTATCCTTTTGTTTAATAGTTTAGGAAAGATATCATGTGGAGGTTCATTGAAAGAAAATATTAGTGGTTGTTATTTTCTTATTGGGAAAGAGTGAGCTTGATTGTTAACTCTAGGATTATATTAATTTCCTTTAGCAAAACTTTGAATTGATCAAATTTAGATTAAATACTATAGACCAAAGTATTAAGGTGTGTTGTTCGATTATTGCATGTATTTTTATAAGATAAATGGTGATGTGTTTTATTAGAATCAGCTACATTAAATTTAGGTGACTAGTCTTCTTGAAATAATTCATTGTCTTTATGCATATGATTTGAAACAATAACAAGACCTAATTATTATTTTGGTGTTAAGGACTCATAAAAAAAAGCTATAAATGATTCACATGTATTATAAAGTATATTCTCTTTTAATGGATGAATAAGACCTCGAAAAACATATGCATCATACTTTTAAATCTTTGGGATGCTAAATTAATTGACTCATAGAAATTTTAAATAGTAAGATGTAATCAAAAACCTATTCATTTTTACCTTGGTGTAGAGAGGGTAGAATTTCATAAGCAACATTATGTCCTTATTTTGAATATATTGAAGTAAAAATGATTTTTCTAGCTCAAGATAAGTAGATAAGAATATGCTAGGAAGGTATCTAAATGTAGTAAGTGCACATCCCTCTAGGGCTTTAGGGAATAATTGTAACAATAAACAGATGCCATTATACCCACTCATAGACTCATGAAAGGTTTTAAGATGTAAGTAATGGTCACCAATTCCATTAAATATGTAAAATGTAGAGGTTTATAAGTTAATAGGTAAAGGCAAATATAATATATTACACACAATAGGATTACCAAGAATGGTATTAGAGTCAACCCAAACATGATATGTTTTAATTTATAAGAATAAATGGTGTAGTTGTCCTTGAAAAAAACCTATGACATGCATTAAGGATATGACCTATTGGAAAGGCATATTATGATTTTTAAGAGGCTTATTTAAGGGCTCAATGGTGTTGTTAATCTTAGCCATAGGTACACTAGTGCAAATGGGATCGGAAAATATTATTCCTTAGAGATGATTGGTTTCCAAGATTCAATGGCTTTTAACATTGGAGATATAATATTATGAGTACTAGAATCCTCATGTTTATATTTTTGAATTGGTAGGGAAGGATGATAAATATCATTACAATATGTATGTATGTTCTTATTACTAGGATAATAAAATAGATAAGGTTCTATAAAAATAACATGTTCATCATAAGTATAGACATAATCATCACCATACCGGTCCCCGTCATAATGTCTATATAGGTGGTAGTCACAAGGAAAAAAAGAGGAATATTTTTACTTCCTATTATAATTGGCAAGATGGAAAGAGGAGATGTTTGACATGTAAGTACACAATTATGTATCAAAGAAGAGAAGGTCTCATCAAAAGATGATGTGGTTTAACCTCATGGGAAGAAGGGGAAGGAGACTATTCATAAAGAACCTAATCCTTAGGATTAAATGGGAATTTAAGAGAGTGTAAATAATAAGAACTAAGAGGTTATTTTCTTGGTGATATAGTTTCTAAGGTAGGTGATGGGGAAATACTGAAAGGGGAATCCCAGTGATAATTTAAAGTTGAAGATATAGAGGTCACTATAGGTGTGAATAAATAAGAATCATAAGGAAGACCTAAAGGGAAGTCTAAAGGATGAATTGAAAAGGAATCTAGAGGCATAGTTAAAGAACACTCTAAATAATTCAAAAAGGAATGGGAATTGGTTGTATAAGAGTGAATGAAATGAAGGGAATTTATAAAGGAAAAATAAAATTTGGGTGTGCAAGGGTAAGGTTATTCAGGTTGGATAGTATGTGGTAACCTAAGAGATGGTAAGTAAATAGATTTAGAAGGCATCTTGGGCTCTAAGATAGATTGTAAATGAGAATATGAGGGAATATCATGGGTGTAGCCAAAGCTTAGATCTAAGGTATAACTTAAAGGAGTGATTAAAAATGAGACTATAGGTGTGACCAATGAAAGATCTAAAGAGAAATCCAAAATATTGTGTAAGGGGTGAGCCAAAAAGGAATTCAAAGATGTGCATAGGGATGAACCAATAGTTGTGCCTATGGGAGAGTCTAAAGGAGGAATCGAACGGGAGTCTAGAGGATGATATAAAGAGGGAATTTATGAATGAATCAAGAGGCACTTCATTCTCTAAGATGAAGGTACAATGAGTTAAATCTGATTCAAATCATTTATACACATACATGCTATCGAAATCATTCATATAATCATGTTCCATGAGTTTTTACTTATTTATATTTGTCATTTAACTTGATCATAAGAAAAGGGGATAGAATGCATGGAAAATAATATATTTTGACTACTCATAATGAAATGAAAGATAAAATATGTAACAAGAGTAATGTTACAAAGTAATAACTAATCTAGCATGTGGAGAGAAACTAATGATTAAATAAATAATGCAAACAAAAATTGAGGTTTAATTTGTAAGCTAAAGAAGGGTCTTGAATGACTCTTAGGATCTCAGATATACTTTCTAACTCATTGATTAGTGTTGGCCTAATGTTTGACAACACTAAATTCAGAGGTAGAACCATTCTTATAGCTCATTAGCCCCAGTTTTGAAGGTAAGTTGAGAGTAACTTCTTTTGGTGATTTGTTCCTCTCAAGTGCACAAAAAATCATATCGACAAAAAGGCTTCTTATTATTGTAAATGAGAGATCTTAGGTGATTTTGATATACCATGAGACACATGGAAGCTAAATTATGTGTTTAGATCTATGATATGGCTATGAATATTAGATTAAAACCCCTCATGTCATGATGTCTGTAAATAAAACACTGCATAGCATTCATGATATTCATTAAGTAGATTTAAAATTATAGAAACACAAATTTTAAAACAAACACAAGTGATGAAAAAAAAGAGAAAATATTTTTGTGTAGGAATGATAAATTTTTTATTTTGGAAAATCAAAATTTTAACTGAAACCTAGTCCACACTAATATCGTCAAAAAACAAGTAATGTATTATTGCACAATAGATAACTAGAATTTGTAAGAGATATATGAAATATATTATAAAATGAAATAGGTATTTAAGAAAAATAGTCAATCTATAGAACCCAAAAACTAAGTTAAAACTATAACTATTTCTCACTACCAAAGTTGGTACATACCAAAAATAATAATTTACAATTTGTGAGTAATTTATGTAGTATTGTGCAATCCAAAAAGAGATTTTTATTTTAAAATATATAAATAGAAAAATAATTTGATAATCTTTTAGATTGATTGTTTCAAATCAATTGTAAATGAAACAAATTGTAATGATTTCAAACTAATTGTGATGAAACCCTATAACATGAAAAATAGAAAATCTATAATTATAAAAATAGCTACAAATTTATGAAATCTAAGATAGGTTTTATATAAAAGTAGTAAATATATAGAAACTAAAAACTAATTACAAAATAGATTTGTCTGTTTTCTATCATGAAAGTGTTTACTGAAAATAGTAAATTATAATTTGTCAAAAAATTATGGAAAATTTTTCTAAGAAAAAAATATTTATTTCTGTATGAAGAGTAAAACCTATAATGAATTTGTGAATAATGTTGATATGAATCAAAAAATATAGAAAAACACCTAGTGAGGACCTAATGTTTTGATGATGTTTGACAATATGTTTGCTCACCAAAATGTTTACCCCATAATTAAATGAAATTAATGATTTAACTTAGAAATAAAATATAGAACGTGATGTAAAATAGTATGTACAATAAAATATAGTAAAGTAAAAATCTAAAAGTATGTTATGAACAATGAATTATGAAAGGAGAAATATGTACGTAGCTTGCCATCAATTGATTCCTAGATATACAGATTGAGAAATGACTAGGAACTCATTAGATCAAGTTCTAAGTTATGTCACTGTAAAAATTAACACAATAGAGGGTAAATGGAGAGGTACACATTAGGAGGATAGGACCACAGTGTCGATCTATTTGCCTTCTGTTATGTTTTCTTTGTTGATTATATCAATTATTTTTTAGTAGAGTGAGTATGATTTCCTACAACGGTTTTTTTATTCTATGTAGGGGTTAAATAGATGCACAAAAGACTTATAAAATTTATGTTCTAATATTTCAAAAGGACACAAAAAAATATCAAATTCAAAAAGAGGGAAAATATAGGGAAGTGGGAATCGCCAAACTATCCTAAAAAAATTCTTTGTTGACTGAGTGTTGCCTACATAACCCAAAGCATCTCAAATCGATGTAGTTATACGTTTTAGAGAAAGTAAGTAATATGTGATGAATGTAACTATAAGATTTATTATAATACTTGACAATAAATACCATTGAATTGTAATAAATAATAATTAAACTTGTCCTATGATTATAGGAAAGTGACATAAATGAAATTAGAAATAATAAAGTTTTTTTTCCTCAAGAGAGAATTATTTTAAAATAAGATTTCTAAATGATTTCTATGTAATTAATTGAATGGATTTGGTGTACTTTTATTGAGTAATCTTTTAAATATTTTCATGAATTGACCTTATGAAAATCACAAGTTATCTATTACTAAATGTATCAATTTTAAAAAGTGTCCATTAGAGGTAAGAGGGCAAGGGCCAAATAGGGGATAGGGTCACACCATGGACTTATCCACCCATTGCAATATTGTCCTAGAATGTTAGAAACTTCTCAAACTTGATATGAATGATATGTGAATAGAATATGGATGAATAGGAATGAAATAAGGATATGTTATTTTATCAATATTTGTAATATAATGAAGGCTCCTATTATGATTTTAGTTAATGATATGGTGAAAATACCAAGGTAAGGATGTCAAAAAAAAAATATTGTCAAGCATTTATCGATTATATTTGTGTCTACAAAGGGACATAACAGAAGAGTATTATGTAAAGTAGATAACATACATAGAAGTGTTTCGATTAGATTTCATTTTTTTGTGCTTTGACTACATATGAAACCCATATTTGTTATGAGATGTATTTGAAGCATGCCTTGATGGCACTCAAATCTCACATTACTATGGGTTTGAGGACGCTGTACTATTATAACACTTTACAGCCTTAAGTGTTTGACCTTGGCTTTATGCTATTGTGATTTTACCTTTTTTGACTTGGTTATTAATTTTATTAGGTGCAATCCCTTTTTACAATTTTTGATCTTAATCAATAAAGTTAATTATTGGACTGCATAATAATGTTCCCCTCTACTTATAGTGTGGCATGTGTGATTAGAAGGATGTCTTCATATCAATGGGAATAGAATGTTGGGTTAGAACATAGTAGGTTACATTGTGAGTAACAGACAAAGTAATTAGAGGATTCCTTAATAATCCCTTATGGATAATATGAACTTCTCATGAGGTTGGTTAGGAGAACATGGCACCACGTTATCTCCTCATTCAATAAAACTTTAAGCATGGAAAATCCAACTATTAGACGAATAACTTTAACAAAATGGTGCACAAAGTATTACTTATATTTTGTTTTACAATATGTAGCAATGGATAATCATGTTTTTTTCATTTCATTATGAAGGCAAATGTTTGTGGTAGTCATAATATTATGTTTACATTATTAATTAAGTATTGTGGTGCATGGGTCTGAGTTAGATATTATCAAATATAATTTTGTATTGAATTGATAAAATAATATGGATAGATGGTGCGTGCATGACAATATGACCTTGATAGTTAAATTCAACCATGCCTCAAGATGTCGATACAAATTCATGCCCCATCAAGTCCTTAGGAAGCTAGGGACATTTTTACCTTCTGCCATCAATTTTTACTTATCTAAATGGCCTCAAATAATTATCAGCCTTGACCATGTATGGAACCACTGACTCAACTTGTTATATTATTTTTGGGTTGGGCATGTGTATTTGTCCTCATTTACATCAGATGCATAGAAATTACACTTGAGTCAAATATCAATTCTTAATGTCTAGGGTTTCAAATGTTTTGAATTGAATAGATGCTACCACTAGGTCCAAACAAGTGCCTTGCCTTCATGTAAGTAAGGCTTAGGAAAAATTAAGTATTTATGTTATTATATTTGGTTGCTATGTGGAGTGCATAGTACTCCTAAGGTAACTTGTGTGTATGTGAGATGTGTGAAAGGCAAATGGACTACTTCACCATTACCAACTACCCCAAATCTTCTCAGTACCTCTCGCGATGATTTAGGTGACTGCATAAGTTGACCTTGCATGATATGCTGGTGTAGAAATATTAGGTTAAGATATATGCCAAACTAGTGTGATAATGGTTAAAATAATCTCAATTTAGTTTCAATGTGGGCCCATAATCTATAGGTCTAAAAATCATGACCAAGGATGTATATACATCATTATAACTTGTGTTAAGGTACTCCTGTGAAACTATTTTTATTCAAGTGTGTATGTATGTATGATGAAACTAAGAGATCCCAAAGGAACACATATAAACACTAACTTTTTTGAGGGTGTCCTTCCCCTCACATCTCCCTCATTCAAATTAGTATGCCTTCATCACCAATGTTGATTATATTCAAGCCAATGCACATGAACTTGTCTTTAAAAACTAAGGTAGAGGATCAATGTGAGTATTGTGACCCTTTATCTTGCTTTGTAAATCCAAGTTCTCATGTGTTGTATTAAAGAGAAACATCACCATATTTAAGGGAATCTCCAATTTTAGTGGGGGAGATGTGAGGGGAGGACACCATCAAATAGAGCAGTTGTGTGATGTGTTGTTCAGGGATCTCCTTGAGCTCTCTGGGCAGCCCATCACGCTACTATACTATTTGAGGGTATCCCTCCCATTGCATGTAAGTCTATAGTATCACACCCTAACATTTTGACTATTGATAAAAGGAAAATTTTGTAGTCACTTTTAGAGTAGTCATTGAAGCTATGGTTTTTTCTAAATGTTCATTTTTTAAGTTTTATAATTTAATACATAAATAATTTTATGGAGCTAATTACTATAACTATTATAATTTTAGGGAAGTAAATTTAATATCAAAATATATAATACTATTTTGTAGTGCAGGGCATATATCTGAAAGTAGTTTTGAAATAATAGTAAACTTAAACATTTCCTTTAAATATATTTCATTTTTAAATGTCATCTATTTTTTTAAAATAATTATAACCTTTTTGATGTTGATTTTTTTTAATTTTTTTCATCGCATATTACTTATTTATAAGCCATTATTGCATGCCTTGAAATGAGGTTTCAAAAAGATTTCAAATTAAGTTCTTGTTATGAAATTAAATATAAAACATGAATTATAAAAGATGGTGTATAAATTTTGTTGTTTTATATTCCAATTATTTTTTAATTACATTTATTATTATTTTTATTTTTTAAAGCCTATAAGTTTTATATTTCATAATGTTGCAAATTAATCCATGGAGTTATAAACTTGGTGTTATTTATTTTTTGATTTTGAATTACTTCTAAGTTTTGCATATTTGTGCAGATTGTTCTAGACTAGGTATACATTTTTTTCCAAACCATCATTTCTTTTAAGATGTGGCACTATAATTTATTTTCATTTCTATTTTTTTATTTATTGCATGTATGAATTGTACATTAGAATTATTTTTACATGTATTTTTTGTGAATATGTTATTTAAAAGTTTTTTTTAATTTTTTTAAACATCTACAAGTTGAGATGGAGAAATTTTTGAAGACATTGATGATAAATATCTCCTAAGACTTTTTAATGGATTGAAGAGGACTTTCAAGGTACAACTCTTACCTAGATTCATAAATTATCCACTCATGTGTAAATGAGGTGGAGTGGCACTTGTTGAAGGACTCTTACTTTGAGGAAGGTATTGACATAGACCATAATTCATTTAGTGCCTTTAAGTCTAATGATATTTTTTACTTGCAACATGTTGACCAGAAACATGAGATTTTAGAATCAACAATGATTATGTTAATGATGCACTATAAATAGTTTTTGGTAAAGATAAAGGATTGGTTAAAACTAATAGTTTTCATAGTCATATTTGTTTGGAAATTTTTTCCTAGATATCAGCTATGGTGGTGTATTGGATATTGAGATTTAAAGGTTTATTCAAGACAACTCTCCAATGGATACCAGTAGAAAAAGGGACATTATTTTAATTAATTATCTAGTTTTATTTAGAATGTACATTTGTTGTCTATTCATAATCCTTGTGTTTTATATAGAATGTATATGTTGTATTTTATCATAGTTTGAATACTCATTATGTCACATTTTATGCAACATAAGTAGTATATTGAACCTAATTCAAATCACTTCGAATTATAAATGGATCAATGTTGACTATGGGAATTCAAGAGGTCTAAGAGATGTTAGTAGGTACCAACTCACTTCTAGAAATGGGATGTTGATGGTGAGGTTGTTGATAGTATGGATGTTGATGGTTCAATAGATCTCAATAATGGGTTGGATGATGTTGACCTTAATGATCATGTGATTTGAGGATATTTATGATTATTTGTATATATTACCATTATTTTACAATATTATTATGTTTATTTTTATTATTATGACTTAAATGAATGACTATTATCATGCCTTTGACTTTATAGATGTATTATTATGGCTTTCAATTGATTATTATGTTTAATTTATTTGTGTCATTACATATTTAATTATATTCTTTGTTTTTATTAATAGTTTTTATATTACAATTTTAGTGTCTTAATTATAATTCCATAATATCACAATCACATTTTAATTATCTTTAATATAAATATTAATGTTATAATTAAACATTAACATATAATAATATAATTTTATTTTAATACTATATAGCTATATTATAATATTAAATAACTTTCATAAACTAAAAATTATAAAAACTCAAAAATTAAAGTCTAACTAATTATAACAATTAATTTGTCTTAATGTGAAACTTAAAGTTAATCTAGTGGCATATTTAAAGTCAACCTAAAGTTAAACTTAAATTTAAGCTAGTCAAGCTAGGGTTGCATTTTAAATTGAAGGTAAATTTTCCTTAATGTCACACAACAATAAATACCATGTTGGTATTAAATGTAAAATTAGACCTTATTTAATTTAATGGTAAACACTAAGTAGTATGTATTTTACAAAATTCATTTAGGTTTCAAACCCAGCCTCGTTATTTTGTATATCTTCTCGAATTTATAACTTGTTATGTTGTGTGTCGAGGTAGTTTATGAATATCATCTAAAATTAAAATACAACCCTTTCAATGCCTTGTAATATTTTCAACATACATTTTCCTCATTTTGTATTAATATTGAGACCTTTTAACTTTATTTTTAACAAATTAGGTGGCATGATTAAGTTGTCATTAATTTAATTTTATATTATTATTTAATTTTTCATTCTTAAAAAAAAAACCAACTATTGAATATATTTTTTGACTTATGGTTTTAAGTAATTAAATTGTCATTTAATTTTTTCATTATTTTCTTAATTACATTTTTATTTCAAAATTAAGACTTTTAAAATATTGTCAATATTGATACATAGCTATTTTATGTGTATTACATTCTAGTTAAAATATTTTTAATATTGATATATAGTTATTTTATTAAGCCAAAGGCTTATATGGTGAGGTAAAGCCTCAAATTAGTCTCATATGAGACAAAAATGAAGATGTTTTCTTCCATTGGCATGCTAACACAGGGAGGTAAACCATTATTTTGTAGACTGTTTGTATTACGTTAAATGGTTGACAGCTTGTAGACAATGATAGAAACACTATGTTTACATGGAGGATGATGAAGAAGCATCGTGGAGGATGCTAAAAAGGCCATGTGGAGAATGTTAAAGAATCAACATGTGAAGGGTGGTTTTGACAGATCATCTACACTAAAGAAGCTGATGAAGTGGTAGAGATCCTATATATATGATCCACTTCCATTTGATGGAAGAAATTTATAAACCTATATTGGTCTCGTTCAAAAACATGTTATACTAAAGTTTTCCTCTTTTATTTTCTTAAATTGCTTCGACCTATTTTTTGAAATTATTTTGGCCCTATTTTATTTTCTTAAATTACTTCTATTTTATTTTCTTAAATTGTTTTGGCTTAGAATCACATACTTGTATGAAATTTAAATTAATTTATTTTTTTAACGTAAAGAGGCTCTTGAACTCTTTGAAGTATTCTAGGACTCTAGTGTGAAATCAAATTATGTTACCTTTCTTAGTGTTCTATCTTTTTGTTGTCATTTGACTTCATAAAAAAAATGTCATTTAAACCTATTGTTGATGTGTGGAATTGTTTGATTTATGTTTGTTGAATACACAAGAATATAATCTTTACATACTCTCCCATATACAACGTCTCCAGTGTAATTAGCAAGTTGAGACACCATAACCTTGTGCAGATTTGGGATGGTGTTGTGTGAAACGTGAATTCCTTCTTGTTTACGAGTTTGTGCCCATTAAATTTCTCTTGAGTTATCACTTATTTTAGAAAATTTGGGACCAATATAGAAACTCTGCTTCTAATCCCCTGTGCTAATCAATAGACAAGACAAGATAAAATAAAATATATTTTCCTAAGAAAAACTTTGAACTGAAGTGAGATGAGTTTTTAGAAAAAATTTATCACCTTGGGATTTCTTGGATAGGGCAAGTGCTTTAGCCTGATATAGAGTATAACCTTGATGATTATCATTTCATGAAAATTTCATCTTCTCTTCTCATAGAATCATAAAAAACCTCTGACTTTGCTCGAATACTTTTTTAAATAGATTTTGTTTGATTCATGCCTAAATTTATGTTTAGCATTTTAGAAATAACTAATTTTTTTAACATTGCAAATTTGTGCGGTAATTGCTTGTTGATCTGGATTAGAGAGGTTGATGCATGAAATTTTTAATGGATCATTTTAGGGACAATCCAAAGATGGCATTATCAATTATTTTCCCCTCTTTTGACTCTTTCTTCTTTATAATTATCTTACACAGTCACCACACAAAGTGTTGATGCTCAAAATTATGAAAATTGCTTGATTTCTTTTGAAGCTACGTGTCAATCTAGGCATCTTTTTAATGACACATGTGTAACACCCCAACTAAAGGATCATCATTTTAACTACACATGTCTGACATTTCTTTTATGTCCACTCCACCTAAATGTGCATAGAAAGGAATTTGATTTGTTAATTTTGTATTTACTAAAATATAATATAATATGTAATATATTGAAATATATATTATATTATTATAGTATAATATATAATGTATTATAATAATATAATATATTAAAATATATAATACAATATATTAAAATGTAATATATTATATAAACTATTAAAATTATATACTATAATATATATTCTCTTATCTCTGCCTCCAAAACAAATGTTCTAAAGCCACCTCCACCCACTAGTGCCTATTTTGTAGAGCCAATAGAAGAGCTGTTGACTATGGAAATCTCCAATGAGGATGTGATTTAGTATCAGACCAATTTATCAATTAAATTAGTCATTTACAGATTTAATAGACTTTACCCAACTACTTTGGCATTATATTAGTGGGTTTATTTGACTTGGTCAATGCACTATGAGAAAAGTATGCATGGTCAAGTTATTGAGTTCCAAGAGAATCAATTCTTTTAGATCCATACAAGAGGAAGAGGTGTCTCTGACCATTCATTTAGTGTGGGAGATGCCAGGTCAAGATACAATTCTTATTAACCTCACTAGGATCATTACTACCTTACATAGACACTCATGTCAAACTCTCTCTGGCAAGAAATATTATTCTAAGAAGACCATCTGGTTGGTAGTGACAACAACAAATGCAATGAAATCATAAAAATAATATCACATATAACAAAGATAGTGGGATATTTCAACGTGAGGGAACCTATGGATTTTCTTGCACCATGAGGGAAACTGTTAGTATATTACATTTCCATCATTATTTTTTCATGCTTGAGTTGTTATTATACTCCTAACTGTAGACATCTAATTCTTAACACCATTTGTGTTGAAATTGTCAATCTTAATCGAATTGCACTCAAATGCACATTTAGGTCAAAATCCATAAAACACCCTAAATGGTTCGAACATGTCACTTACAAGTGCTAGTTTAGTTTAAAATATCCCTAAATAGGTTAATGCATTTTATGGGCTAGCTAACTTTAATCATATCATTTTGAGTCAACATGACAATTTCATCATTTAGTGCTCTAGATCACTCTTTTCTTCTAATTCATTGGTACATGTCATGTACCTTTGTTATTTGGTTTTGGCAACATCTTAAATGTTAATACAACTCTAATGCATCTAACATCACCTTCCAATTCCTTTATAGTCAAATTATGACCCAGTAATATGATTTTCTAGCCATTTTGATTAATTGTGCACCAATTTCCAAAGAATTTCACTAAACTTGATTAAACTTACTTAAGCTAATTAATCCAATTTAAGATCTTAAATAATAATTCCATAGATATTTTTGAATATCTCATTATTGGAAATTGATTTTGAATATCTGTAATACCTAGTGACATCATCTATGGGGTGGCATCCATCAAGCCATGAGTACATAAACTATCAGGATTATGGGTCACCCATGCCTAGTTAATGCCTCCCATGCCTCTTTAATGCTTATTTATATTGAGGATATTTATGAGTTTAATTTTAAATATTAAGATTATCCATGGCCACACATCTCAATCTTGAGATGGATGGTCATAGTTGATCTTGACCAATCTCAAAAATCTATAAATAGAGAGGCCATGGACATGAATTTTAAGCTTGAATATTGCAATGTTATAATGTTAAGCACAATCCTTTGCATTAGACCATTTAGTTTGATTGAAATCTTTGTTAATAGGCTAGTTTAGTGATTTGAAATCATGATCCTAGGTTTTATGGAGTGTTCTTGAGACATTGGAGGAGTTTTCCACCTTTGTTGACAAAGACTAGGATGCTTGATCAAGGGAGAACATGCTTTTGAGCCACATGGGTATGGTAATTACATTTGGGAAGGTAATATGATGTTACTTTCTTTCATTTTATTTCTTGATATCCTTTGTAATTCCCATAGGAATAAATAGCCTTAGTTAGTTAGTTTTACATGTTTTTTTCATGATTTATGGATTAATGTTTGACGAACTTGCTTTATAATCCTCTCTACATCTTGGCATGTCTAGTGGGACCAGACACATCCCACACACAAAGAAGATCATTATACAACTTTAAAATCTTCATTTGGATCATTAAAACTCTTGAAATTTGATTTTCTAACTTTGTTTTGTCATTTTTTCTTTGTCACGGGTTTACACAGTAACCAACATCAGTTATTAAAATCATCATCAATTGGCATAACTGTCATCACTCACTATTGATATAACCTATGTCGGTTAGATACCCATTTTTGATTAGTAAGTGTAACTGATGTTAGTTATATAACTGACGTCGGTCACTTTATTTTTCTTAAAAACACAAACCCAAGAGCTAAATAGGCCATTTTAAAATGCTTGGATTGGGGTCATATAGACTCCATTCTAGATGATTTTTTTATAAAATCACGTGTTTTCTCCTAAATTTTTAGAATTTTACATTATTTAAGCTTCATGTTTCATAAGTTTTTTTAAAAATTTGAAAAATCTATTTAAAATGTTTCTAATCTAACATATTTGCTTTTGGGGTGATGCCTTAAGGGTAGATAGGTAACTAGTGGATTTCAAGGTTGATAAATCACATTTTAGAACATATTTTGCATGTTTTAAAATGAATTAAAAATATTATTTTGGTGATTAAAGTGATATTCAAGGTGCTTAAATAAGTGTTTTTAGAATTAGTTTTCAAAATTACAACTAAGACCAAGGGGTCAAATGAACACCACCTCAATTTTCATTTGAGCTTAAAATTGAATTCACTTGTTAGTTTTGTCTTTAATAGTTGTTTGATCTAATTTTGTTTAGTAAAGATAGGGGTGTTGCGTGTATGCTCTTCCATTTGTCCCATTTAGGGAACCCTTAGAATCAAAAATGCCATTCTTATTGCAAAAAGCCCAGTCCAAGGCTTAGAAAGAATGTCATCTAAAGCACTCCTCAAAAACTCATCAAAGTTTGGGTGACCTTGAAAATGACCCTAAAGTCTTTCTATTAATTTTTTATTTTTATGCAAACTTGGCTTGCGAGGGGGACATCATTACATCCTGCAAGTTCTTTAGGGAAGATTTGACCTAGGGTTTTATCTCCCAACATTGACTTCACTTACTCCTTCTAAGTTGCACATGGGATGTATCTACATTTGGACATCACACTACACTAAGCGAACATCAAGATATAGTGGTTGTAAAAAGGACTAGACCTTTTTACAACTACTTAATGCTATAGTCACCCAATTTTTGTGCTTGTTTTTTGCATTGTTTGATGTGAAAGTCATTATGCAATTGATTCTCCTACAATGATTGAAAACGAATTAGTTTTAGTCAACCCCATTTTTCCATACCCTTGCTAGGATTTGGATGATTATACTTAGTGTATTTTGGTCATTATTTGCTTGGTATGTTTTGAGGCTAAAACTTGTTTATTTTCTCATAAGCCATGTCAAAATCATATATTTGAGTTAAGAAGGGTAGCGTTATGCTGCCCAAATCATGTCAAATATTTTTTTCCTTTAAGTCTTTGAAACATAACAATTGACCACATCGTTTTAGTATGCTTACACCATTAGGCTGCTCATTTTATTTCAAGAAATTGTTTACCATTGCATCAAAAACCCTTTATTTCAAACTATGTCATGTATACCATTTGGACCTTATTTATGCATCATTATGTTATCCGCTCTTGTCTAGTTTGTTTGCTTCAATCCTAGTCTTCAACATTACATTTTTAATTAACCTTGTCAAATTTTGATCCAAACATTGATTGATTTTTATTTAGGCCTCAATTCATGGGGTTGGTACATAAATCTTTTTATTTTTGGGTTGCATAGCTTCGATTAAATGATTACCCAATTTTGAACACTATTGATTATTTGTTTGTTTAAGTGCTTATCCTCATCATTTTTTGTGACTTTGTTTGGGAAAACACAACCTTTCTTCAAAAACTTTTGATGTTAGACATTTGACATTAGGTTGTTTTATGCCAAATCTTGGCACAAACTAATTTTGAGATGTAGCTTCACCCTTTCAACCAAGGTTGAACCTTTTGTCTTTTAAACATCACTTTTTAGAGTTCGTAAAACTTTAAGTCTTTCTTTTTTCAGAGCTTTCTTCATTAAATGCAGATATATCTAGCTACACTTGTGGTGTAGTCATGGATAATCCAAATTATGATAGAATAGCTGCATAAAATGACTTTTATGACTTTAGTCAAGACCCCTATGGTGACAATATGGTTTGTGAGATAGATTTCTATCCACCTCACAAAATTCAATCATGGGAACATAGTCAAGATCTAACTCACAATTAGAATGATTGGGTTTATCAGGAAGACTTGGATGCTTTGGCTTGTGTAAGTAATTAAATTCCACAACGTACCGAGATCACCATTTTAGGACCTCCTCCTTTGGTTTGCATAAGAAACCAAACTAAGAAGCATCTAGTCATCACCATTTTAGGATCTCCTCCTTTGGTTTGCATAAGAAACCAAACTAAGAAGTGTCCATTCATTACCATTTTAGGACCTCTTCCTTTAGTTTTCACAAGCAACCAAACTAAGAAGCATCTATTTGTTACCATTCTTGGCCCATCATCAATTTTTGATGAACCTATTGTTGAAGAACCTCCATTTGATGAACCAATTTTTTTATCCCTTCTTCAATAGTCTATTCTTTAGAGAGTCTATTATTGAACCACAAACCATTGTTCTCGCTAAACCAAATGTTCCCCATTTTAGAAATTCTATGCCGATCTTTGAGACTAAACAAGAACTATTACCTCTTCAAAATCCATCTTATGAGGATCAAAATGTGTTCAAAGTTAATCTTTTGTAACCAATTGTGAACCAAAACCAACATGTTATTATTGAAACACCCATTTATGACAACATAAACTGTGATAAGTTACCTATTCATATGTTATCTATTTTTAAAAAGACTCGTCTCTTTGACAAGCCAGTCTCGATAGATTTGTCACTTAATTTTTCCCACTTGTTGAGGAGTCTCACTTTGATAAACATGATCTTGTCGAGACATCCCTTGAGTGGTCCCCTCTTTTTGAGGGGCTTCACTTAGACGAGGCAGTATATGTTGAACCCTTCCAAGATGAATCAATTTTTATTGAGTCCAGTATGCCATCACATGCCATTAATTGTTAAAATTAAACATTCAACAAAACATTATCAAAACAACCATATCAAATGAAGAATCAATATTAGAGTCAAGTTCTATTTTTAAACTGACATTGGATTTAACATTAGAAATAGAATCAACATTATTTATGACATTGGATTTAGAGTCCCTTGCTTCAGAATCAGAGTAAAAAAAAATTATAGTATTGGTTGTTACAACATTGGTTATAATTACCTTGCAGATCAATTTGAATATATTTGTGATCTTTCTATAGTTTTTAAGGATGATTAGTTCATCATCGACATAAGTTCTCCTAGTATCTTCTATGAATATTGTGCTACCTTTTACCATCCCATTATTACTACCCAACATAGCCATTATATTGACATTCACCTCTCATAAGTGTCAATTGGGATCGACAGAATCACATTTTGTTGAACTGCATCCATGATGAAATATCATTTGAAAAATATTAGGGGGACTAAGACCACATTCATTCAGAATAAGAAAAATCTCCTAGTGAAACCTTTTTTAAGGCACTAGGGGATAAGCAAAGATCAAACTTAGCATCTTTTAGTGATATCTTTTTTAAGGTGCTAGAAGACAATCAAAGTCAAATGTTAACATCTTTTTGTGAAACCTTCTTGGAGGTGTTATGGGATTATTAGAACAAATTCATTAGTAAAAACCTCATTGAGGCAGCAATAGTTGAGCACAAAATTTCTTCATTATTTACTAAAGATAATATCAAAGATCAAATCAAAATATCTTCCAATCTAAAACATAATTAAATGGTAGCTACTCTCAAGATCAAGCAACAAAATAATTTGATGGTCCTATCGAGAGCATATTCAGAGGTCTTTGGCCCCACCACAACCAAAATCATGTCAAATATAGCATCAACAACATTACATGTGACTAAAAGTCCTAATCTCCATTCTTTTCCCATCTATTATACATTCCATTATCACCCACCTATTTATTACCCACTTATCTCATTTATCCTACCATTATTTACCATCACTGGCAACACTTTCCTTTATCAAGGTTATAAAGATATCTTGTCTCAATGTTTGAAGGAAGTAGGATCAACGATCTATGAAAATCATGAACACATTATTGAGATCCAGATTAACAACAAGATCTTAACAAACTAGTTGTTCTGAAAGGGTGTTGAATAATAACTTATATAGCTGATCATTTTTGTTGTCTCACATATTAACTAAGACATGTATTTTCCTATCATTAAGAGCAACAAAACTATTTTTCATCTATCATTCATCCATTTGCCATTACCATGAATCGTCTCTTGAGAACAACCCTGTAGACCCTTCTTATGCATTATTATACCATTGAGATCCATGACCCATGACATTTGAACTACATTGACTTGAGGTCCTTCAAGACTATGTAGGTAGTGCTCAATTTTTATTAAGGTCGACTCGATCACCCCTTTCCCATGCTCTCACTATTTTATGAGAAATTGTTAAGTTTTAATGCTCTCACCATTTTGCAAGCAACCTAAGCTAATGCTCTCACTATTTTGTGAGTAGTTTGATCCAGTCATTACTTGGGGGTAACTTTGTTGCCACTGTATCCAATTTTATTATTATCATTTCATTATACCATTTGTTTACTATTGACCAAGGCTTATTTTTATTCATCCTATTTATCCCATTTTGATCTTGATTCCTTTGGTTCATCCTGCACCTTTTGTGGTGGGATTATGATCTAGTTTCAATAGTTTTTGAATTTGGTGTTGAAGGACAGTCTATGAACATAGTGGGACATTTGATATGGAAAGTTATCTTTCATCTATAATATTATTTGGTATCACTAATTATAACCGCCTATGAAAAAATTAGTATTAGTTTGGTACACCTGATTATAACCGTCTTTAGGCAAATCTATATTATGACATTTTTTCTAATTATAACCACTTATAGGAAAATTAGGTACAATGAATTTTTATCATTCATTATCACATCATCTGCTCATTACTATTATCATTTGTCTTATTGTTCACCTTTGTTTTTGAACTTGTTGAGACCTAGTCAATTTTTCATTACCTTTTATGTGGACAAAATTACTGTGACTTGGAATTTTTTGGGGTTATATAGGCGATGCTTGATTCATGTCAAGGTCAACTTTGTCCCTTTTATCATAGTTTTTCATCGTATTATGAGCATTTAAGTTGGTGCACTCCCACCGTTTCATGAGCTAGACCATTTTGTATCTCTTAATCCTTAATCGAGATAAGATACTTAGAAAATTCCAAAAATATTCATAAAGCCATTCAAAAACTCAAAAACATTTTGTGTTTTTATTTGATTATTATTTTTTGTCTACTCTTTTATTTCCCTATTTGGTCTTGCTTCTTTATTTTATTTTTTCAAGTACATCTTGATGGTCCACATGGATCTTGATTATTTATATCTTGGTCTCATGTTATTAAGATGTTCTTGCCTTTTATTTTTAAACATTTTAATCCTAATTAAGATCATATCTTGATTTTAAGTTAGGTTTATTTATGTTTATCTTTTTTTTCTTTTTGCTTTTTATTTAAATGTAAATCATTGTAACTCTGGTTTTGGTCATTATTTTGCCATTATCCTTAGTTATAGATATTCACATTTGAACCGACTTAGCACAATTGGAATTTTATGTCATTCTAAGTTATTCATACTTGTGATGCCTAATTTATTTTACTATAGCAAGCACTTTGTGCTCAGGTATCAAAGTCTTAATGCCAACATCAGCTCTGATGAACGGTTCTAAAAAACATTTTACAAAACCTAGGCTCATGATATGGAATTAGGATTCTAAGTAGCATGCATTTCAGGCTTCTTTGTCTATGCTTAGATATGCATCTCTTTACATACATTATAATTCTAATCAAATTCTTGGTCTATTTTCATCATTCCTCATTCCACTCTCTCCTAAACTTGGGTGAACTACATTGGCTTGAAGTTCATGTTAGAATATGAGTCCATGGAACTATGTAGGCAACGCTCAATTTCTATTGAGGTTAGCTCAGCTATCTCCATTCTTCTTTTCATATCTCATTATTTTGTACATTCTCATATGCTTGGTTTTATATGGCTTTCTTGTTAAGTTGTGGAGCTAAAAGCTTCACTGTTATGCAAATGGTGGAGGTTGTTGAGTGTCACAGTAACCGATGTCGATCAAGCCAACCAACATCGGTCATATTCAGTTACACAGTAACTGACATTGATTAGGTGTTGGCTGGCATCAGTTAGATAAGAACCAACATCAGTCATCTCTAGATAGATAGAGACTGATGTCGGTCATCTGTGCATTCCAGAACTGTTCTAATTTTAGATGAACAGTTAATTTGCATGTAAACACTAATTTTAGTCTTGAGTCTAAATTTCTAATTATTTTTTGTTTTGGGATCTATTTAAGAGACCCATGGGGATGTATTGTAATTAAGACTAAGAAGGATTAGATCCTCAAGTGTAAGATCTAAAAAGTCTGTAAAGTGCAAGATCAAGAAGATCTATTGAAAGCAAGACCAATTAGATCTGCAGGGTGCAAGATCAAGGTCTATGGTCAAGCAAGATCAGGAAGATCTACAAGGTGCAAGATCAAGAAGATCTGTTGGTATTGGAGGCAACAACAATTGGGTTGATTGTCATAATCAGAGTAGGCAACAACAACCATTGGGTTGATTGTCACTGGAGGGAACAACTCGGTTATTGAGTTGGTTGTAATTGAGTGAGAGAAAGAACTCTTGAGGGAGAATTATTGTACGCCCAAGAGGTGTGGGAAGAGTGAGATTTTTTCATTGTATTTCCTTTTGGAAGAGGTTAATACAAATTGTAATTTTTCTCATATCATCTATTCTTTGCTATTTTTGAATTCTAGTTACTTATTACTTCTGATTTAATTCTATGTTTAGTTGCTTATACAATAGTAATCAATTAAGCTCTAAGGTACTAACATTTGGTATCAAAGTGAGCTATAGGATCCTTAACAGGTGGTATCATATCCATAACAAGTGGCATCAGAGCAGGTTAGTGTTTTTTGATTACAGGTTCACTCTCAAGGGTTTTTGGTTGAGTGGGAGTAAAGTAATGGCAGAAGAAAGTAGGCTAAAAATGGAGAAATTCAATGGCAAGAATTATCAATTATGGAAGATACAAATAGAGGATTATCTATATGGTGAGCCTTGTCAAATGGTTGGCAAGGGGAAGCGCAGCTGAAGTTGCAGACTCGCAACACATGGGTGTTGAAGGATGTCATGCATGTACCCATCCTGAGGAGGAATTTGATTTCTATAGGGAAGTTAGGTGATGAGGGTTGCACATTAACTCTCACAGCAGAATCTTGAAAAGTTTCCAAGAGTGCACTTGTATTAGCAAGAGGTAAGAAAGTAGGTACACTTTATCTATCTACTTGTATTACTGATTCTCCTTCTATTTTATCTACTTCAGATGTAGATGCAAAGATGTGGCTCTGTAGGCTTGGTCACATGAGTGAGAAGGGAATAGATGTTCTTAAGTCAAAAGGTATGCTTTCAGATTTGATAGACTGAGATTTTTATGAGCATTGTATGTTTTGGAAACAAGAGAAAGTGAGGTTTCTGAAAATTGGGTCAATAAAGAAGAAGCACATGTTGGAGCTTGTTCACGCAGACATGTGGGGACTAGCTCAGGGAGATTCTATTGGAGGATAATAGTATGATGTTTCTTTCATTGATGATGTTATAAGAAAGAATTGGGTTTATTGCATAAAGAGGAAATCTGATGTTTTTGACATATTTAAGAACCAGAAAGCCTTGGTTTTCAAGGAGAAGATGATGGAAAGAGATCAGCTCAAGAGGCTAAATAATTTTAAGTAGGGCAATTTTGACAAGATTATGATCCAAAGTGAGCGCATAGGTAAAAATAATCACTCACAGGAAAACATAGTTATCGACATCAGTCAGGTGAGAACCGACATGAATCAGGTAAGAACCAACATCAGTCCAGTGGAGACCAAATTCGGTGATGTCGAGCATGCAAAAATTGATGTCAGTCAGGTAAGAACTGCCATCAGCCAGGTCGATCAAGAAGGAACTTAAATCAGTCAGATAGAGACTGACGTCAATTAGGTAGAACTGACATCGATCGAGTGTAGATTGAGAGATGACCGAGATTGATCACTGTTAAAACAAAATTTGGGCAGACAACAAGTTGTCAATGAGTCTCAAATGCCCATGTGGAGGTTTGAAAGGGTAAGTAAGCCTCAAATTCATTATTCTCATTCTTTATACTACTTTTTGCTCACTGATGGTGGAAAACCAAGAAGTTTTGAAGAGGCAGTGCAAGTAGAATCCAGGAAACAGTGAGAGCATGGCATGAATGAGGAAATTGATTCCTTGAAAAAGAACTAAACGTGGGATTTGGTTGAGTTGCCAGCTGGAAGGAAAGCATTGAAAGATGAATGGATTCACGAGTTAAATAAATGAGAGAATGGACAGGTGAGATAGAAGGCCAGGTTATATGGTCTTGAGCAAGCTCAAAGATAGTGGTATTTGAGGTTTGACATGTTTATGACAAAGCATGGCTTTATTCAATGTCAATGGGACCATTGTGTTTATTTTATCAGGTTGGATAATGATAACTACATTATCCTATTACTGTATGTAGTGTATATGCTTATTGCAGGGTCACACATGTAGGAAATTATTGAGCTAAAGATAATAGTAGATCAGACATGTGCCAAGAAGGATTTAAGAGGAGCAAAGAAAATCTTTGGCATGAGTATTTCTAGAGATAGAGAAAATCACAGGTTGATTTTGTCTCAAGAGGATTATGTGAATAAGTTAGTGGAGAGGTTTAATTTGTAGGATGCAAAATCAGTTAGCACACCTATGGTTGGACAGTTCAAGTTGAGATATGAATAGTGTCCTAAATCACATGATGAGGTTGATTACATGGTATGTACTAGACCTGATATTGCCCAGGCAATGAGAGTTATCAGTAAGTTTATGGCCAATTCAGGAAAGAAGCACTCGAAAGCAGTTCAGTGGATTCTTAGATATTTGAGAGGGACCAACAACAAGTATTTATGCTATGTAGGGTCAAGCACTTCTCTACATGGGTATATAGATTCGAATATGGCAGGTGACTTGGATGACAGGAGAAGCACCACAAGATTTTTGTTCACTGTTGGTAGTTGATCTTCAAAATTAAACTTGAAGATGGGGATACAAAATAGAAACAAATTAGAAGATGTACAGGTACAGGTACAGTTGTTTATCCCTAAGTGAGATATTGTTAAGTTGTGAAGCTAAAAGCTTCACTGTTATGCAAATGGTGGAGGTTGCTGAGTGTCACAGTAACCTACATCAGTCAGGCCAACCGACGTCGGTCATATTTATTTACATAGCAACCGACATTGGTTAGGTGTCAATCAACATCGGTCTGACAGGAACTGATGTCGGTCATCTTCAGATAGACAAAGACCGATGTCAGTCGTTTGTGCATTCCAGAACTATTCTAATTTTAGACGAACAATTAGTTTGCATGTAAAGACTAAATTTAGTCTTGAGTCTATGTTTCTAATTATTGTTTGTTTTGGGATATATTTAAGAGACCCATGGGGCTATATTGTAATTAGGACTAAGAAGGACTAGATCCTTAAGTGTAAGATCTAGAAGGTCTGCAAAGTGCAAGATCAAGAAGATCTACTAAAAATAAGACCAATAAGATCTGCAGGGTGCAAGATCAAGAAAGTCTGTGGTCAAGCAAGATCAGAAAGATCTGTAGGGTGCAAGATCAAGAAGATCTACTGGTATTGGAGGTAACAACAATTGGGTTGATTATCACAATCAGAGTAGGCAACAACAACCATTGGGTTGATTGTCACTAGAGAGAACAACTCGATTATTGAGCTGGTTGTAATTGAGTGAGAGAGAGAACTCTTCAGAAAGAATTACTATATGCCCAAGAGGTGTGGGAAGAGTGAGATTTCTTTATTGTATTTCTTTCTAGAAGAGTGTTAATACAGACTGTATTGTTTCTCGTATCATCTATTCTTTGCTATTTCTAAATTCTAGTTACTTATTACTTCTGGTTTAATTCCATGTTTAGTTGCTTATACAATAGTAATCAATTGAGCTCTAAGGTACTAACATTTGGTATCAGAGTAAGCTACAGGATCCTTAACAGGTGGTATCAGATCCGCAACATTTCTAAGCCATTACACCATCACATGTACATTTTTGTCCGCTTGCTTTAACCTATCTTTTTTATTATATCCTTGAGCTATTTTGCTTGTCAATTGCCCATGATGGGGCACAACATCTGAATCACATCCAAATCAAATCAACTCTATAGAGGCAAAATAATTATTTATTTTTTATCAAAGATCAAAGATCAAAGTTTGCCCTGTTGGGGCAAAACTGTTTTATCTTGATCACATATACTATACTAGAGTACTTTTTATTATCTTCTCTTTGGAGACCTTATTCTAGTGGTGCTTCCCTTCCTGAAGTAGAATGTTATCTCTTTTCTTATAGTTCTAAGCTTTCCATATTAAAGCCCATGTTGGTAATATTTTAGTGTGTAACTTGTCTCAGTATTGATCAATGTCATAAGTGTGCAGCTTGTACTCTCAAATTGGGTATGTTTAAAGTGTGTCCCTTACATTTATGGATTGTATCTTTCCCATTCCCCCCATCTCTAGGGACTATTATACCTCTAATTATATTTTGATCATTGATGGTAATCACATGTGCAAGCATTAGCTCGTCTGGATGTGATCTATTTCATGGGTTAATCTCTCACTTTCTCTTTTTTTGAGAGTCCATCTTTTTCTTCCATCCTAGTATGTCCTCTCGAGGGGGAATTATGGGTTTATTCCAATTTATTCTTGACAACTCTTTTCTTTGAAAAAATGCTGCTTCACCTAAATGTCTTGCTACGACTTCTCAAACAGGGGCAAAATGTAGACATCCAATTCTTAACACCATTTATGTTGAAATTATCAATCTTACTCAAATTGCACTCAAATGCACATTTTAGGTCAAAATCCATAAAACATCTTAAATGGTTCGAACTTGTCACTTACAAGTGCTAGTTTAGGTTAAAGTATCCTTAAATAGGGCAATGCATTTTATAAACTAGCAACTTTGATCAGATCATTTCGAGTCAAAATGACAATTTTATCATTTAGTGCTTTAGATCACTCTTTTCTTCTAATTCATTGGTGCACGTCACGTACCTTTGTTATTTGGTGTTGGCAACATCCTAAATAAGAATACAACTCCAACGAATCTAACATCACCTTCCAGTTTCTCTCCAGTCAAATTATGACCCAATCATATGACTTTCGAACAATTTTAATTAATTGTGTACCAATTTCCAAAGAATTGCACTAAACTTGATTAAACTTACTTAAGCTAATTAATCTAATTTAAGAGCTTAAGTAAGAATTCTATAGATATTTTTGAATATCTCATTATTGAAAATTAATTTTGAATATCTGCATCACCTAGTGACATCATCTATGGGGTGGCATCCATCAAGCCATAAGTGCACAAAATATTAGGATTATGGGTCACCTATACCTAGTTAATGTCTTCCATGCCTCTTTAATGCTTATTTATCTTGAAGATATTTATGAGTTTAATTTCAAATATTAAGATTATCCATGGCCACACATCTCAATCTTGAGATGGACGATCATGGTTGATCCTGACCAATCTCAAAAATCTATAAATAGAAAGGCCATGGACATGAATTTTAAACTTGAATATTGCAAAGTTATAATGTTAAATTGTTTCCACAATCCTTTGCATTAGACCATTTATTTTGTTTGCAAGTTTCTTTGATAAGCTAGTTTAGTGATTTGGAATCATGAGCCTAGGTTTTATGGCGTGTTCTTAAGACATTGGAGGAGTTTGCCACCTTTGTTGACAAAGACATGGATGCTTGATCAAGGAAGAACATGCTTTTGAGCCACATGGGTATGGTGAATCCATTTGGGAAGGTAATATGATGTTGCTTTCTTTCATTTTGTTTCTTGCTATGCTTTGTAATTCCTATAGGATTAGATAGACTTAGTTAGTTAGTTCTTTATGCATTTTTCATGATTTATGGACTAACGTTTGACTAACTTGCTTTGTAATTCTCTTTACACTACCTTTCATAAATAAACCTAATCTGAAATAAAGAAGACATTTATAAATATGACTTTTGAAATGTTGACCTGGCTCAATCAATATTGATTGGTCTTTGGTTACACCTTCAATATTCGTATATGTTTTTTATGTTATAGTGGGAATTATTATCTTCATTTAGGTTTGGAGTTTGATTCTAGTAACTAACTAACCATTTTCATGTTTCTTCCTACTTGGATCTTGTCACATCTAAGTTTCTAATTTAGGGTCGGATCCACTATAACCCATCCTCAACTTTATCAAGTTCAGTCGGAATAAATGAGACCCCCAAAGATAAAATTTCGAACCGTAAACTTCGAACTGGGAAACACTCAACCATATACCAAATATACTATCAATGACACTCTAATATTGACATACGTTACCAACACTTCTTTTGAATTGTTTCTTATTAAAAGTAAAATTTATAAACCAATTTATTTATTTATTTTAATTAATAACACCTTATCTTTCAACAACAACAGTGAAGAATATTTTGTGACTGGAGAGTTCGCTCCCGTGTTCTCTCATCTTTCCTCTAATGGAAACGTCTGCGGTTTTGCAGCCGCATTATGAAAATCTCATCCAAAGCCAACGGTCAGACCTGAAGCAAGTGAACGCGGATCCATTTCGCATTGCACCTGCTACCTCTGCAAAATCCGCTCCTGCTATTCAAAAAACAAGGGGAAAATAACTCGAAATTATACAAAACATATAAATGGTGGGTGAAACATCGATAATTTTTGAAAATAACTCCAAATTGTTGCCACCTTGAAGTGCTGACTTGGCAATGTAATGCTGGGTCTTGCAACATGAATGCTATTTGGGGTCGCAACTTCAGGTAGTAAGAACGGACGCTCCTTAAATGTGGTTCTTTGAGGGGTTTTTTAATTGAAGATGCTAAAGCCTAACCGTTACAGGAGTAGCAAGAGTTCAGAAAAGAAACCCAAAAAAAAATGACAAGAGTAGTTAAAATTGCCAACTTTTTGAAGATTTGATCATTTTTTACCCTTTCAATTTGTTTATCAATTTTTATCATTACATGTGTTAATTTAGTATTGTTGGTAAGATTTTTTTGGGGTACTTTATTGTGTAATTGTAAAATATAATTAGCTTAAAGTTTTGAATGTTAATTATAAATGGAACACAAGAGTTATTAAAAACACAACAATGCATTTATTCTTCCATAAGTGATTGATAATCAACGTTTTAAAAGAGTCAGCAATTACATTGTAAAACATATTAAGGCCTAGATTTAAGTTTGTTTTCAAGACAACAGGGGTCTAAAAATATTAATAAAATCATTGTGCATAGCGGCCCATGTTGTCTTAGCAAACTTGTATCTCTAAAAGATATGAATGATAGAGTCAAGAAGATTACATATTGGACACATTGGTAGCAAGAAATTATGAGTTGTCACCAATAGGCAGCTTGTGGAAGAGAAGCTTGTATGCAATGTTTGAGCCATGACATCAACTTTGAATTTCCAAATGGCAGCTCTAATGTGCTACCATTTATCTTTAGTAAATTTTAATTTTTACTTCGAATTGAACCTTTGTTCCAAAGGCAGCTCTAGAATGAGTTTCCAATAAACACATGTGAGTGGAAAGTGGTCTAACCTATAGTTGTTAGGCCACCTCCAATCTTTAAAAAAGTTGTATTGAACAAAAGTGGACATCTTAATAAAGAATGAGTTATCTACAAGTTATAGAATTTAATTTACCGCAATCTTGTCAATGTTCTCTAAGTGAAAAGGATCCTTGAAAAAAGGCCAATGTTTCCATTGACAACAAGGAAAGTGTCATATATCTCCAAATTGATGTATGCCTTTATTAAACAAGTATTTTCCTTTCAACCTAGAGTGAGGAGCATGAAGTACCCTGTTAATTTGCACATGTCTATTCTACCAAATAGAGGAAGTTGAAAAACTAAGACGTTGCCAAAGGGAGTTGCCTTTCCATTCCAACAATTCAAAAATTTCTTGCCATGTTTTCCACATACTATTAAGTGGGCTAGAGGCTAAGAGTTTGAAGTATTTAGTGAGTAATAATTTTTCATAGATACGTAATTCTTTCCATTGAACTTTAGAAGTAGCATTTGAAACTCTAAGGCAAATAAGAACTTTCCATTGTTCAAAACCCTAAAGACCCAAGATGTTCCATTTAGAAATTAAACATTTACCTTGCCTCCAAGGATCCATGACGCTGAGGCCTACTTTGTCTTTCGATTGAATGCATTGATTCTGGTAGATTCCATGAGCTACCATCCCATTTGGCCCAATTTTGTTTTTGATAAGATTGGTGAGTCTAGTGTAGTATGTTTTAGAAAGAAACCAACATCAGGAATAGTAAACATGAATTGAAATAAAAACCTTGTTAGTAAATTAGATTCTACTGGTACATAATCTAATTTTAGATCCCCAATAGTCAAGTTTTTATATTATTTTTAAAAAAAATGCATCACTAAGAGAGACTCCAAGGCTAAAGGGGGCACCCAAGTATCTTGTAATTTCTCCATGTTGTACTTGATGCTACATAGGAGGAATCCAATGGGGAGTGGGTTTAGCTTGAATCATAAATAATTTAGTCTTATGTATCAAAATTTTAGATCCTAAATAACACAATACAACTCAAGTAAATCCATGACATTCTTGGTTTCTTCTTCATATATGTAAATAAGAAGTATACTATCATCAACAAAATGAGAGGTAAGGGCATAAGTAGTGTTAGGTAGAGTAATCCATTTAATAATATTATTTCTATGTGCCCTTTGCAACAGGGATCTAAGAGCATATGTGTCTAAAACATACAAAAAAAGAGCTAGAGGATAACCTTGGCAAATGCATCATTGAAGTGCATAAGGTTCAGTGAGAGAACCATTAACTGAAAATAATATCAAGGCATTAATATTAAACAAAATTTTGATGATGTGGATTATTTTCTCCCCAAACCCCATCCAAATTAACATATTAATGATAAATGGCCAATCGATTCTATCATATGCTTAGTTAAAGAAAATATTAATAATAATCGATCTTTGAGATGTTTTGTGTGCCCATTCTAAAGATTCCCAATCCAAAACTAGATTACCATAATGTACCTCCCCCAATAAATCCCATTCACTCAAGTCTAACAATCTCTTGTGCCATAACTTTAATAAGATTTTGAAATAATTTTTTAAGGGGTATTAAGGAGAGTGATGGGTCTCCATTTAGATATGTTATATCTATTATTATTATATTTATGAATGAGTTTTAACGGACCTTGATTGATAAAGGTACCAATTGAGCCAATTTTTTGAGCCTTTAAATAAAATTGGTGGAAATATTCATGAATTATATGCCACATGGCCTTGAAGAACTCAACCAGTAAGCCAATTAAGTTAGGGATTTTTCCATCCACCATAGAGAAGAGAACATATTCCAATTCCTCAAGGGCCAACAACCTGTCAAGATGATCAAGAATGTCTTGCATGATAGTGGTGGGAATACACTTGCATGCTACTTTTCTCATTTCAATGTAGGTAAATTCTCATCAATGAAGAGAGTAATCAAAAAGTAGTTGAATACATTTTTAATTTGGGTATAAGAGGAACAAAAATTCTCACTATGGTCTAAGATGGGAATTATCTTCTCTTTTATGTATTTTTTTTTACTAAAAGAATAACTTGGAGCCCTTATCCCCTACTTTAATCTAGGTAATATGGGATCGTATTTGAGCTCTCCATCCCTAATACAATTTTAATTCTCTTATATAATTTTCCATAACTATTATTATTTTTGAAGGTTTTCATCCAAAGGATTAGAGTGGAGGATTTTAAATCCTTCCTCAATCATTATCCTTAGAGACCATTCCTTCCTCTTTTTTTCCTAGACAACATTTTTACCATAAGATCAAAGAAAAAGGGTGCATTTATCCAGTGATTCTTGCCACCAAAAGATCCAAATGTACCCTTCTTGAGGTTTGGTGAGTAAATTCCAAAGAGTTTCAAGATAAATCATACAATATTTGTTGTTCAGATGAAGCACATTTCATTTTTATGACAAATTACAAGAATTATCTTCAATGATAGTAATAGAAATTTGAAGATTAATAGGAATACAATCAGATAAGTTGGTATAAAAATCTACACCATTTCCCCCTAAGAGAATGGAGTGACTTGGAGGTTTGGGAATACATAAAATATGTCCAATTAGTTGATTAATTTTCAATACCTGATTTGTATTTTTACCATGTGAAACAATGTTCCTTTTGAGTATCTCATGTACGGGATCAAAAACTCCTAAGGATTTCTTGTAGTAAAGCCAAGCCCTAAATTCATATTGATATAGTTTATAATAATCATGCCAGCTTTAGTGTATTTTTTTTCTATCATTTTAAAATCACCTTCAACATCCAAATTAGCAAAGGGAATGTTATCTCCTATCCATTCCCAAAGTTGTGTACGTTCATGATGATTATTGGGGGATATATCAAGAAGGAATTAATGATTTTATTTATTTATTTTTGTGGATGAGGATGGTGATCCAAATACAATGGTGAAAGGATATTCCCATTGCTAAATAATAAGGTTCTTGATCCAGGGGGAGACACCAAGCACCATTCCACCACTAACATCAAAACGAGAGGAGTGGGAAAAGGTCACATCTTTCTAGACCATCTTCAGGTAAAATTCTAATTTTACCCCTGCCCCACATGACTTTCACTTATTAAAGATAAGAAACATCAAGGTGCCATACATAAATAGTATTTTTAATCTAAAACTTATGATCAAGGATTAACAAACCCCTCACATTCCAAGACAAAAATGCATTTCATTGAGAAAGTGGAGCACATTATTCTAGCTCTGCACTCAAGGCTAGGAACCAGTTTTTGAGAGGAAAGACTTGTTAAATGTTTGAGTTGGAAGTAGAGACTCCACTACTGATTGTAAAGTGAGATTATTTCCCAATAATCTATTAGGGATATTATTTTAGCTCACGCCTCTCATAAAGCATGCAACCCCTTGATGGAGCCTTTTTTGAAGAGTTGTTAATAGGGGTACTGAGCTCCTTCCTTTTTAAAACCTTATGCCAACCTTCCTCCATAAAAATTTCTTTATAGAAAGTATCCAAATAAGTGGGTTCCACATGTAAAAATGGGGTAATGGAAAGGTGTTGAGGGTGACTACATGGGGTGAGGTGATTTAGAAGAGGGACTTCCCTTGTAAGAATAATATCAAGAGTGAGATTACAATCCATTGAAGGGGGAACTATGGCATTCTTTGATAAAATTGGGGGGTTAATGGTGTGAGCTAATTTAATCATAATATTTTATTTAGTAACATCATTCATATTAGATTGAGAACTAGCATCAGTGGTTTCATGTTGGATTTTAGGTTCCTCATGTGAATGGGACTGGTTAGGTTTTGGTTTACAAAATGGACAATCTTAGATGAGATGCTCTTCTCAAAATTAATAAAATCATACATTGGGTTTATTAATAAACACCTTAGGGTGTGAGACTTCAACACTAGGGTTGAATAATTTGATAGAGTGAGGAAGCTGTTGTGTGAGTTCTATTTCTATGCATGCATGGCACTGAACTCTAAGACTAGAAAATTTATGAGTATTGGTTTTTCACCAAATGAATCTACCTAACTAGATAGCATTTTCCTTTAAGAAGGGCCAAAAGCTAAGGTTGAGGATTGGGAAATCAACCCTCATAGGACATACCTTGAGATCAATAAGGTCATTCCATATGGAAATACAAATCCCATGCTTATAGGTAGAAAATTTCCCCACAAATAACCCAAGTTTCATACTGTTTAGTAGTTTGTGCATTTTCTAGGTTTCTAAACATACATGAGACATAACCTTTACCCAAGCCCCTAATTAATTTTAAAAACCACCCCTTATATTTGTATCTCATTTTAGCCCATTTATGAAAATCTTTTTTAGAGGGCACACCAAGAAGGAAGAAAAGAATAACAAATTTTTACCTATAATCTACCATAACATAAATGATTTCATCTAACATTTGAAAGTCAAGAGCCTTACTACTTTCTAGATGAGATGATTTATGAGGAGACACACTTTGGATAAGTCAAAACCCTGATCCATAATTGGAGATGCTCCATTTCACATATGTGATTCCTCCATTAGATGGACAACACCTGACTCAAGTAGTCATGTCCTCGGAATGACCACAATACACCCATAAATTATTGTTCACTAAGAAGTCACTATTATTTTATCACACTTTTATGTGTATCCCTAAGCCTTTTTATCGTTTCCCATTTATTTGCATTCAAGGATAAACAAAACACCAAATGAATCAGGGTAGGTGAAATAACATCGATTGCAAGGATAATTGAACGATGAAGACACCATAAATGTAGGCATTTTGTAGTAGTCCCTGATGTGAAAATACTAATACCTAATGCAAAACCATGCCCTAATACTAGCACCCTTTGTGTCATGAAAGCCTAACACTAACATAGGACCATGCCCTAACCCTAACACCCTTTGAGCCTCTCTACAATATTTTTTTTTACAATCCATTAAAAGGTATGCCATAATACTACAAAATTATTGTTGTGAATTGACTCATGAAGTATAAAAATATTATTTATCAAATGAACTACACTAGATTGTCTCCCTCATGTATGGTTCACATTATTGTGTATAATGATGTTGGTGGAAGACTAACGCATCAACCTCCTCCTTTGGTTGATTAATGTCATGTACAAAGTTGACATATTTTATTGACTAACCTAAACTACCCTATGAATAAAGGAATTATTCCCAATATTTTCATATTTTATGCTCTTTTAAATTTTGATAAAATAATCAAAATCTATTCCCAAAGTCAAACTATTTAACTTATAACTCTGACCAAGGACTAAATTTCATGGTTGACCTTACCTATCATGATTTTTTTTGATGAAGATTATTTTTCAACATTACCCTTCAAATGCTAAATATTGTATAATATAATAAGAAAACACTAGAGAATATATATATATATATATATATATATATATATATATATATATATATATATATATATATATATATATATATATATATAATTTTACAATCTACGTAAAATTTTATCTTAGATTTAATATGGGTTTCTAAGAAAATTGATTTTATTTTACAATTAAAAAATATTAATATGGACATAGAGTCATCAAATTAAATCCCAAACCTAACAATGTTTTTAAAGATGAAATATATTTTTTATTATCTTTTGTTCACATATATTGGAATTTATAAAATACTATATTATAAGGTAAATGTCTTTTATTATCTTGTGATAAAAATGCTCCTCCAATGATGGAGTGTTCATGAGCTTAGTTCACAAGATTAATTTTAAACATAACTTGGTTAATTTTTTATTTATTTAGTCTAAGAAATAACATACTTTATTCATTTATTTATTTTATTAAAAAAATGGTGGGGAAGGGTTCCGGGTGGGGGTGCTGATGAGGGTAGGGGTAATTAGGTATTATTACTCCTTGTTAAAGTAGGGGATGATAAGAATCACTTTTATCACTTATTTATCTATCAATTAATCAAAAAATTGAAATACATATTACAATAATATTATAATTTTTTAACTAAAATTTGGACATAAATATTGGCATATTTCTCTAGGCCTTATTTAGGAATACTCTATAAAAATAAATACAATTGTATGGTGACAATTAAATAAAATAGAACAGATCATAGTAATTGACAATGTTGATTTTTTGGTTTGACAATGACTGTTATCGATAGTAGAGGTACAAGGTCAGAATAGTTTGAAAGGATCTACATCCTTGGACTTCTATCGATAGTAAATGTATAGGGTTGTAATAGTGCCATGTGGCATGATCTTCAAAAGACAATATAAGGCCTTGTCTTATAATATATAGAACCCCAAGATTATGCCACATGGTGATTTATTGAGGGGCACAAACCAGTAGAGATCAAGTCAGTTACACAGAGACCTCTAGGTTCCTAAACACCTGAGATGTTTTCATGTGGTAGCATCTCAGGACTCAAGGACTTTTGCAAGTGTCTAATTCCTTTTAGGCCCCAGAGTGCCCAGGGTGTTGCTACGTTGTATTATTCAGGGCCACATGTCTATTATAATTTATAAAATCCTCCACCAACTTGAGCCACAAGGAGACCTCTTTGGGCCTCAGGGGCTCAAGACTATTGGTTTATTTAAAGTTGCATGTGGTCCCAGGATCTTGAGATGCTATCATGTGACAACCTCATAGGCCTCAAGGCCATAAGACTATTGGCTTGCTCAAAGTCCCCCATGGTTTTGGCCTCCTAGGATGTAACCATGTGGAAACCTCTCAGGGCCATGAGAATATTAGACTGTTTAAAGTCCCCTATGATCTTAGACTCTCGAGATGTCACCATATAGTGACCTCTTGGGGCCTCAGGACCATGGGACTATAATATTTGGCTAAGTTCTTGGGATGCCCCAAAGGCCTTGAGTCCATGTGACTATTGGGTTACTCAAAATCCCTCATGGTCCTGAGCTCCCAAGACTCTACCATGTGGTGACCTCTCAAGGCCTCAAGACTATGGGACTAGTGGCTTGCCCATAGTTTTTCATGGTCCCAGATTCTCATGATGTCACCACATGGTAACCTCTTAGGGCCTTGAGGCTACAATATTATTAGATTTGGCTAGGCTCTTGCGACATCCCACATGACAATATCTCAAGGCTTGGGGCCATAGAAATAGTGGCTTACTCAAATTCCCCCATGGTCCCAAACTCCTAGGACATCCCTATGTGGTGAAATCTTAGGCCCTTAGGACCTAGAGACTATTGGATTTTTATAGAGCCTCCATCGACTTGAGCTATCAAGTTTCCAAGAGGTTTCCATGTGGTGGCTTCTTGGAACCTCAGGGCCTTGAACTATTATATGTCAATTCATAGTTTATTTCAACTAAACACATTTTTTTAATTTAAATCAATTTGTAAAAATGCATTGAATGATTTTCTATGTAATTTTATTAAGAATTCATATTATTTATACTCCATCCATTATATCATGTAACCCCTCAAACAATTTTGCCAAACCTCATATCCTCTAGCAGATATCCACACAAATTAATTGACTACTACTCATGTGCCTTTGCATACATGGATTCATCATTACTGGCATCACTGCTCTATCCCTAAATAATGTGTTTACTATTTTGACCAATCAGAACACATGTAAATTCTATTTTTCATAATTTTTTGTTAAAAATGCATAACCTAGCTACTATAAAACTATAATTTTTTCTATGTACAAAAAATAATAAATGTTGATTAGCCCAAAATGTATCTAGTTTAATCAATAAATTAAACAAAATTGATTCTTTTAGTATACCATAATGGCCATATTATTAATTATGGCTTCCTATAGTAGGTATCTCAATCGAAAATGAAAGATTACTATAATTATGTTGTATACACATTTCGACTCTCAAATTTTAGAATCTCCCACATAACCTATATAAAAATTTAAATCTCATAATAAATTAGATTATTTTTTTTCCTTATTTATGATGCACATGTCAATTACTTATTTACTTATTATGATGCACATGTCAAATACGTACATTTAAATGTCAAGGTTAAATATAGCAAATATCCTATCCATCAATTGGATTATTTTTCCATGTTAGTTATGTAATTTAATTTTTTAACTTTGTTAAAATATATATTATCGATTAAATTTTAACTAATCAATTATATCACTAATTGAAGTAATTTTAGAGGTATTTTATGTTAAAATATGATAATATTTAAGCCCTTGTGAGGCTGAAAATATAGCCATTCCTTATACTCATTTACTCCTCTTATTACACTTCAATATTTATGGGTTATATTTTAAGTTAGGTTATGTTTAAATTTTAGGTTCAAGTTATCTCTAAAAGGTTCATTGACAAAAAAAATACATGTTTTGTTTTTAGTCCCTATCAAGATAGGGTACAATATTTGAATGTTGTATTTATTTTATTTTTTCATATAAAATATAATTAAAATTTTATACTTTCATAAATAATATTTCAACAAAATTAATTTAATGATTAGTGTAATATAATCATGATTGAATGTCACTTCACTACATTAAATACATTTTAAGGCAAATGAGAAATGTGAATATGTAGTTAATTCCACCTGTATCCCTAACATGCAATGATTGTTCGATACTTTTGAATATATATTCTCTATGTTTCAAAAATTATTGTAACCAATTATAAAAATAATTATTATTGTCATGTTTAACCCATTACATATGTAAATTCATCTACCTTATTAATTTGTATAAAAAATAACAATATATGTGTTAATTGCATGCAATTTATTTGCATGTGCCTAAAAATTAAATACATCTTCAAGTAAAAATTTATGTTTGATATCATCAGGACATTACCATATTGATCTTGTACACAAAATAATTTAATTCATCTACACCATTTATTTTTATCTTACTTTGTAAATAAATCCATGTAGTTAAGACATTACTTTATAGTTTGCTTTGTTTCTATTTAACTATGTTCAATTCATGTTTTTGTATATAATTTCATGAAGTTTACTTTCATCTCTCTTTTTTAAATAAATTTACACCTTATTAATACTTTGAACAATTTTGCCTATGCATGGTGAGTGCAAACAGGTCAGTAATTATAACTAGTTCTATATAATGTCTAGTAATTTCTTCTAGATATAATGAATCAATCATAGTCTAAGTTATATAACAAAAATATAACTGTCTCTTTTGTCAATAGACATAGTGTATGAAAATATTTTAAAAAAAAGTGTGTGTTTATTGGATAGAGGAATTTATAATAGGTAGTTATATTATCATCTCCAGAGGTTACAATAGTTAATTTTTTTGAAAACCAACCTAAACAATATCGATAACTAAAGGTATGTACATTGTCATATATCTATTGTTTTTTTTGTTCATAAAACCAATGGACTTGAATCTAAAAAAATGCAAGAGGATAAAAAATAAAACATTGAGGAAGCCAATAATTGTAGAGATCTATGAACCAAAAAAAAGACATAATACAATAACATTGAAAATGTTTTGGCCAAACACCATCTTTTTCGTGGTGTAACATTTAACTACATTTTTGGCAATTGTCTATTCAATACATTGCATTAACTTTTTATTAAAAAAATGTGTTGATTTTTTATGCTTAATATTTTAGATCCTCTTTCATGATCCTTCATCAGGAGAAATGATTCATGTGTAACAATAGGACCTATCATTTCTTAAAAGCATTAGGAATTATCCATTGTAAGAGGACTCTCTGATCCTTACAACATTTTCAAAAAACTAGGTCTATTGTTAACTTGGCCAATTTAATATAAAGCTTCACAAGAAGATTAGTTTTAGTGTAAATATCCCTCCCATAAAAGGTACAAATCAAATATTTTACTCTTTCACAGTCCACAACATTGTATTACCTTTTTCATTCCACATTAATTGTTTCTCCTGATGAAGGATCACGGAAGAGGATCCAAAATGTTGAGCATCCAAAATCAACATAGTTTTTATATAAAAATGTAATGCAATGTTATGGACTGTAAAAGTGTAAAATCTTTGATTTATACCCTTCATGGGAGGGATATTTACTCTAAAATTAAGCTTCTTGAGAAGATTTGAATTAAATTAGCCAAGCAAATAGCAGACCTAGATTTCTTAAAATGTTTTAGGATTAGATAGTCTTTTAAAATAACTAATTCCTCATGTTTTTAAGAACTTATAGGTCTTGTTGTTCCACATTAATCATTTCTCCTATTGAAGGATCACAGAAGAGGATCCAAAATGTTGAGCATAAAAAATGAACACAATTTTTCAAAAAAGGTAATGCAATGTTATGGATTGTGAAAGCATAAAGCATTTCATGCATACCCTTCATGGGAGGGACATTTACTCTAAAACCAGGCTTCTTGAGAAGTTTCAGATTAAATTGGCCAAGTGAATAATAGACCTAGATTCTTAAAACATTGTAAGGATTAGAGTGTCTTTTTAAAATGGCTAACTCTTCATGCTTTTAAGAACTAATAGGTCTTGTTGTTCCACATTAATCATTTCTCCTGATGAAGAATCATAGAAGAGGATCCAAAATGATGAGCATAAAAAATCAACACAGTTTTTCCATAAAAAGTTAATGAAATGTTATAGACTGTGAAAGCATAAAATCTTTGATTTATACCCTTCATGGGAGGGATATTCACTCTAAAACTAAGCTTCTTGAGAAGCTTCAGATTAAATTAGCTGAGCAAACAACAAACCTAGCTTTCTTATAACATTGTAGGGATTAGAGAGTCTTTTTATAATAGTTAATTTCTCATGCTTTTAAGAATTGATAGGTCATGTTGTTCCACATTAATCATTTCTCCTAATGAAGGATCATGGAAAAGGATCTAAAATGTTAAGCATCAAAAATCAACATAGGTTTTCCAAAAAAAGGTAATGTAATGTTATGGACCATGAAAGCATAAAATCTTTGATTTGTATCCTTCATAGGTGGGATATTTAATTTAAAACTAATCTTCTTAAGAAGCTTCAATTAAATTGGCCAAGTGAAGAGTAGAACTAACTTTCTTAAAATGTTGTGGGGATCAAAGAGTCTTTTTATAATGGCTAACTCCTCATGATTTTAATAACTGATAGATCTTGATGTTCCACATTAATTGTTTCTCTTGATGAAGGATCATGAAAGAGGATCCAAAATGTTGAGCATCAAAAATCAACACAATTTTCCCATAAAAAAGTTAATGCAATGTTATGGACTATGAAAGCGTAAAATCCTTGATTTGTACCCTTCATGGGAGGGATACTTACTCTAAAACCAAGATTCTTGAGAAGCTTTGGATTAAATTGGACAAGCGAACAACAAACCTAGATTTCTTTAAAAAAAAAATGGATCAGAGAGTCTTTTTACAATGAATAATTATTCATTCTTTTAAGAACTAATAGGTCTTGTTGTTCCACATTAATCATTTCTCCTGATGAAGGGTCATGGAAGAGGATTAAAAATGTTAAACACCAAAAATCAACATAGTTTTTTCATAAAAAGGAAATGCAATGTTATGGACTATAAAATATTAAAATATTTGATTTGTACCCCTCATGGGAGGGATATTTACGTTAAAACTAAGCTTCTTGAGAAGCTTCAGATTAAATTAACCAGGTTAACATCATACCTATCTTTTTGAAAACATTTTAGGGAATAAAGAGTATTTTTAAAACTAATTCCTTACAAACTGATAGGTCCTAATGTTCCACATTAATCATTTATCCTATGAAGGATCACAGAAGAGGATCCAAAAAATTGAGCATAAAAAATTGACATAGTTTTTTTATAGAAAAAAAGGTAATACAATGTTATGCACTGTGAAAGCATAAAATATTTGATTTTCATCCTTGATATTTACTCTAAAATTAAGCTTCTTGAGAAGATTCAGATTAAAATGGCCAAGAAAATAATAGACCTAGCTTTCTTAAAACATTGTAGGGATCAAAGAGTCTTTTTACAATGGATAATTACTCATGCTTTTAAGAACTGATAGGTCCTATTATTCCACATCAATTGTTTCTCTTGATGAAGGATCACATAAGAGGATTTGAAACATTGAGTATCAAAAATCAACACAATTTCTCTAGAAAAAGGTAATGCAATGTTATGGACTATGAAAGCATATAATCTTTGATTTTTACCCTTCATGGGATGCATATTTACTCTAAAACTAATCTTATTGAGATGCTTCAAATTAAATTGGCCAATCAAACATCAGACATGGATTTACTAACACATTGTAATGATCATAGAGTCTTTTTACAATAGCTAACTCATCATGCTTTTAAGAATTGATAGGTCATGCTATTCCACATTAATCATTTCTCCTGATGAATGATCATAGAAGAGGATCCAAAATGTTGAGCTTCAAAAATCAACATAGTTTTAATAGAAAAAGCTAATGCAATGTTATGGACTATGAAATCATAAAACGTTTTATTTTTAACCTTCATGGGAGGGATATTTACTCTAAAACTAAGCTTCTTGAGAAGCTTCGACTTAAACTATCTAAGTGAAAAAAAGACATAGATTTATTAAAATGTTGTACTGATCATAGAGTTTTTTTTACTACAGCTAATTCATCATGATTTTAAGAACTGATAGGTCATGTTGTTCCACATTAATCATTTATCTTTATGAATGATCATGGAAGAGAATCTGAAACATTGGGCATCAAAAATCAACATAGTTTTTCTAGAAAAAGGTAATGCAATGTTATGAATTGTGAAAGCATAAAATATTTTATTAAATACATTACAAGTGTTATTACATTTTCAATATATGTCCTTAGAAATAAGAAATGGGATCATCAACCATTAATTAAATCAATTTTATATTTTATATCCAATGGTAATTAAATCATATGAACTAGAATTAGATCCCTGTGAACTATACATATTTCATGAAATACATGATACTGAAACATATTTACATAGAATATGGTTATATGCATGACCTGGTGATGAAGCTAGTTTATGGGGAGACATATTATGTATTCATTGGCTAGTTAGATTGTCCAACATACAAATATGCATATGGTCCTATATAAGGAAAAACAACTACCTTTGATTTCACTGAAGAATGTCAAAAACTTCCATACTCAATATTGTTTTATGATATAAATCCTATTTGTGGCCATTATGAGATGTTATATTGAAAAAAATACTTAATATGTTATGTCACCATCATGTATTCCATTATCTAATATGTGAAAATAGTTGGATCCATATTAGATAATCATTTCATAAAAATTAGAAATCTTTAACTTGTATAAGATTAATCTATGTAGTTCTGATTGTGGCGAAAGCTTGTTCAATTCAATCTTTCAATTGATTGATTTGGAATTTGACATACAATGTCTACATATATATATTTCATAGTAATTTTCTAATGCAATATCATGTAAAAAAAAAGTGTTATGTTGCATAGAAACAAAATTAGGACCCAACTTAATATAAAACATGAGTAGTATTTCATGCTAGTAGACATATATTGTAAACTTTGGAAATACCTTAAATGAAATCAAAACTAAAGTAGGTGATTTTTTATCTGAGTGGATATCCATATTTCCAAATGCAAAGATTCATATTTGGTTGGCTACTAGTACATATATAATGAAGACGTATAGCAACTCTTTACAAATTTCAAATAATGATAACATAATCTTCTTTGAAACAAATACAAACCATGTTCATTATGAGAAATTGAGCATAAATTATCATAATACAATAGTTGTTCCTAATTTTAATAGGAAATAAATAGCATTGAGCAACACAGGTACAACACCTTCTTTCACTTTGGAACAAATTGAACAAAATCTTGAAAAAAAATAAGAATAGAATCTATACAAGACATTCAATAGAACATGTAAGCAATGTATTGATCAAGGCATGAGTAACATATTTTTTTATCTTGAAATGTATTTCTTGGAAAAAATAAATTAATGCAATAAAAAGATTCCAAAAACACAGAGGAGACACACCAAAACATATGTGTTTGGTGTTAGGATCTATCTAGACAATTGATTACTTTTGTGCAAGCAACTAATCATAGAATTATACCAAAAAGAATAAGTAACTAGAATCAAAAATAGAAAAGAATATGAGATACAAGAAACAACCCAAAAACTTGTATTAAACTCTTCCAGAAGGAAATACAATGAAGAAATCTCTCTTTCTTCCACACCTATCAGATGTACAGATCTCTTTCCCTCAAGAGTTCTCTCTCAATTACAACCAACTCTAACACCTGGATTGATTCACATATACATGTATGTTCTACCATAAACTATGAAGATCTAACCCTATTATATAATACTATGATTCATGAGCATGCATTCTCCACCGTTCGATATACCTCTTAATCAAAGGTTCAAAATAGTCCTGCCAAAAATAGAAATGTGAACTTACAACTAATAGCTAAACTTATCATGTAAACAATTTGTTCTGCCCATGAAAATAGACTTCTAGACCATAGGTGACTAACGTTAGTCCCTATCTATCTGCCTACGACTGACGTCTACCAATCCATGACCGACATCGATAGCCTCTAGTCAACTCCTAACCAGCGTTAGTGACTATAAACTCCAGTAACTTCTGCATTCGCTCATCTGGTGAAGCTTTTAGCTCCACAACTCAACAATCTCCCACTTGGAGATAAACAATTGCACATGTACCTATACAAAAACATCTTCTAGCTTATCCATCTTCAAGCTCAATCTTGAAGACCTACAAAAGTTGAATGAAGATTCAAATTCTCCCTTGTTACCAGTTTTGTTAACATATCAGTAGGGTTCTTATCTATATGGATATTTTCCATCTTCAACTCACCATCCTCCAATACCTGTCTAATGAAGTGGTACCTAAGCTGTATATGTTTGGTTCTTGATTGAAAGGCTGAGTTCTTTGCCAAATGAATTGCACTCTGACTATCATTATATAATATGCAACTCTCTTACTCCTTTCCCAACTCTTCCATGAACTGTGCCATCCATATCATCTCTTTGCTAGCCTATGTGATTACAATGTATTCTACCTCTGTAGTAGACAAGGAAACAACTTTCTACAACTTTGAAATCTAGCTAACCACCATTTCACCAATAGTGAACACATATCATATGGTGTTTCTCCTGCCATCTAAGTCACCTGCCATATCTAAATCTACATATCCATGTAGAGAAGTGTTTGACCCTCCATAGTAGAAATGCCTAATACTAGTCCCTCTCAGATATCTAAGAATCCATTGAACTTCTTTCTAGTGTTCCTTCCCTAGATTGGCCATAAACTTGCTGACAACTCCCACTGCTTGGGCTATATCAGGTCTAGTACATACCATTGCATACATTAAGCTTCTAACTACTGAAGCATATGGAACTCTACTCATGTACTCTACCTCATCATGTGATTTAGGACACTATTCTTTGCTCAACTTAGAGTGTCCAACCATAGGTGTACTTACTGGTTTTACATCCTGCATATTGAACCTCTTCAACACCTTGTTCACATAATCCTCTTGAGACAAAATCAACCTGTGATTTTTCCTATCTCTCTTAATACTCATGCCAAGGATTTTTTTTGTTGCTCCCAAATCCTTCATGGCAAATGTGTGAGCTAATTTTCCCTTAAACTCATTAATATCCTTCATGTGTGAACCTACAACAAGCATATCATCTACATACAATAATAGGATAATATAACTACCATTATCCAAGCTTTTGAAATAAACACAATGGTCAGATTGACATCTATAGAAGCCATGCTCTATCATAAACCTGTCAAATTTCAAATACCATTATCTAGGAGCTTATTTAAGACCATATAAGCTTTTTTTCAACTTGCACACAAGTTTCTCCTTTCCTTTGACCTCAAATCCTTCTGGCTGATCCATATATATTTCTTCATCCAAATCTCAATGAAGAAACATTGTCTTAACATCAAGCTACTCAAGATGCAAATCATCAATAGAAACTAAAGACAATACAGTCTGAATAGAAGTCATTTTTACAATAGGAGAAAAAATTTTACCAAAATCAATACCTAGTTTCTGTGCAAATCCCTTTACTACCAACCTGGCCTTATGTCTCATCTGTCCATTCTCACCTTCTTTTAACCTGAAAGCCCATCTATTTTTTAGTGTCTTCTTTCCATTTGGAAACTCAACCAAATCCCACATTTGGTTCTCTTTCAAGGAATCAATTTGCTCATTCATGCCAAGCTCCCACTATTTCTAGGTTTCCACCTACATTGCCTCATCAAAACTTTCTAGTTCTCCACCATCAGTGAGCAATAAGTAGAATAAAGAAGGGGAATATGTAATCAGAGGTTTACTTACCCTTTCTAACCTCCTCATGGACATCTGAGACTCATTCACTACTTGATGTCTACCTAAATTCTCTGTCAGTGACCGATCTCAATGATCTCCAGGTATGTACCTGATTGACGTCAGTTTCTCTAGACTAACGTTAGTTTCTATCTGGCTAACGTCGATTCCTATATAGCTGATGTTGGTTTCTGTCTGATCCACATCAATTCTAAAATGACCGATGTCAGTGTCTGTGTTTTCTTGTCTATGATTATTCTTTCCCATGAGCTCATTTTAGATCATCTCCTCATCTAAATTAACATTGCCCTGCTCAGTATTATTCAACTTCTTGAGCTGATCACTGTACATCGCCTTCTCATTGAAAACAACATCACGGCTTCTAATAATTTTGTTAGTTCCTAAATTCCATAACCAAAATTTGAAATCTTTAGAGCCATAACCAATAAATGTGCACTACATAGATTTAGCATCCAGCTTCTTTCTATTTTCCTTATCAACGTGCACAAAAGCTTTGGAACCAAAAACTCTGAGAAATGAAAGATCTACCTTTTTACCTATCCATGCCTCTTCTAGAATTCCACCATCCATAGTAGTAGAGGGTCCTTTGTTAATCAAGTAAACTATAGTATCTATAGCTTCTGCCCAAAATTGTAAGGGTAAACTAGCATGCAACCTCATACTCTATGCACACTCCATTATTGTCATGTTCATCTTTTCAGCAACACCATTTTGCTGAGGTGTCCTTGGAACCATCCTTTCCCTATGTATTCCATATATAGAATAGTAATTTCTAAACTTATTGCTGCAGTACTCACCACCATTGTCAGATCTAAGGCACTTCAATCTCAAACCTATTTCATTCTCAACTAAATCTTTACAATTCTTAAAAGTGTCAAAAACATCAGATTTCTTCCTTATACAATAGACCCATACCTTTCTTGTAGCATCATCAATGAAAAAAACATAATACTGTGATCCTCTAATAAAAGCTACCTGAGCTAGTCCCCACACATCTGTGTGAACAAGCTCCAACTTGTGCTTTCTCTTTGTTGACCTAGTCTTGAGAAATCTCACTCTCTTCTGTTTCTCAAAAATACAGTGCTCACAAAAATCTAGATCTATGCTTTTCAAATCTGAAAGCTTACCTTTTGACTTAAGAATAGTCATTCCCTTCTCACTCATGTGGCTGAGCCTACAATGCCACAACTTTGCATCTACATCTGAAGTAGATAATACATAAGGAGAATAATCAGTAATATAATTACATAAATAGAGAGTACCTACTCTCTTACTTCTGGCTAATACAAGTGCACCCTTGGAAACTTTCCAAGATTCAGCTGTGAGAGTTACTGTGTAACCCTCATCCCCCAACTTTCCTATAGAAATCAGATTCCTCTTCAAGGTGGGTACATTCATGACATCTTTCAACACCCATGTGTTTCCATTCTGCAATTTCAACTGCACTTTTCCTTTGTCAATAATTTTACAAGGCTCATCATCCCCTAAATAAACTATTCTAAAATCTCCATGGACATAGTCAATGAAATATTCTCTATTTGGGGTTGCATGGAAAGAGGCACCAAAATCTAAAACCCAAGATTCTATATTATTATGCAAAGAGAATATAAGAGCATCTTGTACAACAATACCTACAACTTTTGCTTCTTTTTTACCTTCTTGCTAATTTTTTTCTTTAGCTTTTGACCAGCAATCTTTCCTTGCATGCCCTATCTTTCCACAATTTTAGCAGATTATCTTTCTGCCATTTCTAGATTTGGATCTACCTCTCATCTTTGACTTAGACCTTGATCTCCCTTGCTTGCCCTTCTCTTTTTGCCTTCCCCTAGTTTCAAAACTTAAAGCATTACCTGATGTTTCCTATGTGTTTTTCTTGTGAATTTCTTCATTCAAAATTACATTAACAACATCATCTACTTTTAAGATATTTGAAGCAAATGCAGTATTACTAACTGCCATTACCAAACTATGCCACCTTTCAGGTAAAGAGCATAAGATTAAAAGAGCCTTAATTTCATCATCAAAAACTATTTTGACTGAATTTAATTGATTTACAATTCCATGGAAATCATTAAGATGATTAGATACAGATCCACCTTCCTGCATTTGCAAATTAAATAATTGCTTCATAAGATATACCTTATTTAAAGCTGAGGGCTTTTCATATAAATTTGCTAACGTATCCATTAACTCTACCATTGATTTTGCCTATGATAAGTTGGATATCATAGAAGATGCCAGACTCAATCTTATAGATCCAAGAGCCTTTCTATCAAGAACATTCCATTCTTCATCTTTCATATCTGTGGGCTTCTTTGAAACCCCACCTAACGGTAAGTATAGATCTTTTTGATACAGATAATCTTCTATCTGCATCCTCCATAATTGATAATTCTTGCCATTAAACTTATCCATTCTTAGTTTACTTTCTTCTGCCATTGCTTTACTCTCACTCAATCAGAAAACCCCTATGAGTGACCTATAATCAATAGACACTAACTAGATCTGATACAACCTGTTACTGAACACAAAGTTCTGATACCACTTGTTAGGATCTATCTAGACAATTGATTACTTTTGTTCAAGCAACTAATCATGGAATTATACCAGAAAGAATAAGTAATTAGAATAAAAAATAACAAAGAATATGAGATACAAGAAATAACCCAAAAACTTGTATTAAACTCTTCTAGAAGGAAATACAATAAAGAAATCTCTCTTTCTTCCACACCTCCCAGATGTATAGATCTCTTTCCCTCAAGAGTTTTCTCTCAATTACAACCAACTCCAACACCTGGATTGATTCACATATACATGTATATTCAACCATAAACTATGAAGATCTAACCCTATTATATAATACTAGGATTCATGAGCATGCATTCTCCACCATTAGATATACCTCTTAATCAAAGGTTCAAAATAGTCCTACCAAAAATATAAATGCAGACTTACAACTAACAGCTAAACTTATCATGCAAACAATCTATTCTGCCCATGAAAATAGACTTTTGGATGCACAGGTGACCGATGTCAGTCCCTATCTATTTGCCTATGACTGATGTTGGCTGATCCATGACCGACGTCGGTAGCCTCTAGTCAACTCCTGACCGGCGTTGATGACTGTAAACTCTAGCAACTTCTGCATTCGCTCATCTGGTGAAGCTTTTAGCTCCACAACTCAACAATTAGTGTGCAACCAATTGTACTTCAACTATAAAATTATATATTTTAAGTAATCAAATAAAGAAACATATGTGAAACTGACAAAGACAAAATAGTGATAGAAAAAATATGCATTAGAAGCAATACTTCATTGAAAAATGGGATTATTCTCAAATTTGCATCTCTTACACACATCTAGTTAAACAATCCTTTGACATATGTTGAAATGTTAATAGATATTGAAGAGCATCTTGTTTCATTATGATTTGCTTTTGGAAAGATTAGGAAACTAGGATACAAAAATACATATATTAGATTAACTAGTACAATCATCAACGTGTCATCAAACATAGACAAAAATCATTGCCACATTTGAAAAACAAAACATCAATAATTACTATTGAACTAAAGAGAAAATTAGAATACAAAAATGCATACCAAAAAGGAAGGTTTCATCCAAACATAATTGTTAGGCCCTAAATTTTATCTAAGTATTTTGGGAATAATTGAAATAGAGAGGCAATGCACAAAAGACCATGGAGTAGAATACCATGGTGAAAAAAGATTAAGACATAGAATAAACATGCATGTTAAATAATGAACTTGACAATGAAAGACTTAGAACATATAAAAAGACTTAGGGAGCATGCAGAAAATGGAGAATGATTATAGTGTGATTCATAAGAATAGAAGAGAATACGTCAAGTATAAATCTAGCACTATCCCATAGGAATATAGGCATTAGGCAACATGTATCCAACACCAAAGAGAGAATATAAGGGAAGAAAGGCATGGGTCCTTAGGAACTTTATGTAAATGGCTACCATGACTCAACTATATTGATGATAATTGGAGAGTCACCTTGAGTGTAATTACTTTTGTAACTACTTGGTAGGAGAAAACCAAGTATAAATACCCCTATGATGTACTTTGTAATGTTTTTGTTCAATTGGATGTTATTGATAGAGTTTATATGATTCATTTACATTGTAAATCTAGAATTGTGTATTTGTTAGAGATCACTTATGAATATGATGAACAAATATTGTATTGACTTTATATTTTTATTTAACTAATTATGGAGTTAATGTTGTTACTTATCATTAATGTCATTGTTTAGCTAACTAAGTTAAGGTTGATAGTTATCATTTATTCTATCTTTTTATTTTTTATCATTGACCAATGAACATGTGCTAAGTTAGATATGGATTATATAATGAGTGTAGTATTGTATATGTGTTTGAGCACACCTGTATAAGTAATTAGAAAAACACCCTCACTTGACAAAACCAATGGGAACCAGTCCCTTATTATGCACTTAGTGTGAACATGTGAGAAATTCTTACATGAAATGCCAATGCATTAGCACACTGTACTCTTAATGACTTAGTCATGTGCCTAGGTAAAGTCATGCCTATGTAAAAGAAATGAATACCAAAATTTTAGTTCTATTGTTAGGACCCATAGCACTTGACTGTATGATAGTGTAAGATTTTCAAATGAATGTCTCTTAAGAATATTGAGCAATGGCTTACTAGCATTAAGGATAAATTTGTAGTACCATTTATTAAACCAAATATATATATATATATATATATATATATATATATGCATGCACATGGGTAGAATAAAATCTATATGACTCAGTATATGAGATGTTATTTATAGATGTACTTGTTCACCTTTATGTTAGGATTATGGTATATACACAAGACTATTCAAGGAATTATGAATAAAAGATAGATTGGTCATGAGAGCATCAATCAACTTTAGCATGGTTGGGAGCACCTTTGATTAATGTTGTTGATGTTTGGTGGCACATAACTTTGAATAGTTACATCTTATAATATGTAGTCTTGACATATTCCTATCTAAAGGAATCCCAATTTCACTTCTTCCAAGAACTGCATGGTAGATAACTTAGATACTTTGTGTTAGATTTTAAGAAGCTCTTTATAGATTTTGGCCTTGAAATTTTCTCCATATATGTCTAAACTCTCTCTCACATGAGCAACATGGTAGGTGGATAAATAGAGGGGCACTTTTAAAGTAAAATTGTTGGTTTAACATGGTAGCCAATCAACAAGAGTTACAGAAGCACAAATATGATGAAGCTTTATAAAGGGTTATGACTGGAGCCAATATAGGGAGGGGACAAGAGGACTAAATAAGTGTTGTAAAGGTCTATAAGGAATAAAAATATCATATTAAGGACTCCCCAAACATAGGACTGCAACTAACACCAACACAATTATGTACAGGAGAATCAAGTAAGGTAGTGGTGACTAAAGAACCCAATTTGGATAAGCCCAGTTCCCCACCAATAACACATGCTCATGATATTTATTTAGATGACATCTTTATATGCAACTAGGATATAGATAGTTTAGAATTAGAAACTGAACCTATGTGAGATACATGTGTAGACCAAGTTTTAGATATTAGTTTATTATCTATTTTTTCCTTTCTAAGATAATTCTATGGCCCAATTTGGAATTCTTTGTGGACCAATCATAACCAATGGGAAAATTAATGATTCGACTATAGTTAATTAGCCTACCTCAACAACCAATGTCTTGAGTGATTTTGTTGCTTCAATAGGTATGGGAGGTGGAACTGATGGTAGTTTAGCTAAAGGAATTAGAGGAGGCACAAGAGGTAGTGGTGGAATTCCCTAATAATTTCCAATAGGGAAAGGAATTTTTTCTCAGCTAACCCCATTATAAAATCCTTAACTACCCACTGTGTACTATGAGATGATGCTCCACTTGCTTAATTATTGAAGTGTGGAGAATGTTGTAGAACATGTTCACAAGTGTGAACTTATTTGGTGACCACACAACATCACCTCTTCTAAATGTAAGGAAACATAGGTTTATACCAACCTTATGGACCACACACATAAGTGATACCAAAATTTCAAGCCACATCAAGCTATGGTGAATTATAACCAAGGGCAACATTCCTCTAGGAATTTGATATCCCAGTATTTGAATAGTAGAGCATAGTTTCCCTAAAAGACATAAAGAAAGAAATTAATGAGATCATGTGTAAGTAAGATGCATATTTCAATATGCTTATCTCTAATCTCTCTTTTGAGATAAACATTGCTCAATATGCCTAGTGGTTTGAAGTAATTTTATTGCTCCCATTTAGATGAACCTTGTCATAGAAAATTCTCACCAACCTATGTGAGGACTTAGAATCTACCATTCACATCAAAAATTTTGGAAGTATTGGAAAAAATATTAGTCCCTTCATGTAGGCTCAAATTGCTACTATGGCATTTCAACTAGAAAATCCCACTGCACATAATGCTCATGGAACTCACAGTGGCTTGTGGTGTGTAGACAGTGAATCTAAAGGTCACAATTAGAATAACTACCCTCACAAGAGTAATCAAGTTGTGTTGAATCAATACTATGAGATTTTATAAGGAAAAACATGATGTAATCGATTTACATATACTAAAATGCACCACTTAATCATAGGTATCTACTTATTACAAGATATGATATGCATACACTCATGATACCAATGATTGTTGTCTCATTAGTAAAATTCATGAGGAACATGCATGTGGTACATGTCAAACATATGCTATCAATAATCAAGATAATGGAGGAGGATATAATGGTCATGTTTGAAGTCAAATATATAGAGGTGGATGTTTTCCACTAAGAACCTGTTATAAATGTAGTTTTCTAAATTAATACAAGTGTTATTGCTTGGTGTATCCTACATGTTCATTTTATAAAAATAAACACCATCTAGAGGATTTCCCTGACTTGTATACTTAAATCATGAAAGAAAGGAATGAAATTTTTTTTTGACATGATATCTATTCAAATGACATAATGGATACCATGCCCTACTACACCGATAGGTCATAAAGTTAATATTATAACATGGAGTGGAGGCTAGTTCTAGTCTGTGTATAACCTGTGATTTGAGAAGTTTTAATGAGAGGAGACTTGTGTTACTTATTATCTAGATGCTCAGTATCAAAAATATGTGTTTCATGACACATTAATCCAGTAAGAGAATTTCAGGGAGAGATCCAATTCCTCAAATATTGAGATGTTACTACACATGATGATATGCAAAAGCTATAAACCTTAATGATATGGCATGTCATGAATTTCATGAGTTATGAAGTGACTCATTTAAGAGGATATAATAACTATATTAAAAAAAATTCTAAGGCATCATACACCTAGTCCTATCAAGGATCATTGGTTAAACCATGCATACTGACAAGAGACTCACATATGACCTATCCTAAAGGGGGAATAATAGATATTGGTTAACGCTTATATAGATGGATGGGCTATCTAGGATATCTTAGTTGATATTGGCACCAAAGTCAATTTACTACATGGATGAAGATGACCATCCTAGATTTATAGCCTTACCCCATTTGTTTTTTATGGCCAACAAGACTCATGCTTTGCCCATTGGTGTAATTAAATATGACATCATAAAAATCCTCAATGTCAATTTCAAATCTAACTTTAAAGTCATAGAGTTAGCAGAAGCTAATGACTTCTCAGCTCTATTGGGTCACCCATTGTGTTATGTTAATAATGTTGATTTAAAATTTAATAAATATTATATCATATTTGAGAATGATGAGAAATGAATTGTCATCCCTCTAGACCATGCAAAAAGACCTCCATATGTTGAGACAATCAATACTGATGAGTACATCAACCAAATCTACAATGTCATAGTTTTGGGTACTAAACACCTTAATCCCACCCTAAATGGCATATTACATTATATTAATGTGAAATATATATCTAACACCACCATTAATGCCTATGATTATTGGGCCCATGGTTAATATGAACTTAATGGAAGGGTCTATGGTGTTATAGGTAGTCAAGATGATACTCCATGGAAGTACCATAAATTCCATAAATTTGCTCATCTCTTTCATGGACAAATTATGGTTGTGACACCAATAAGGTTAGATAAAGCTCTAAGATTCCATGGTTAGATGGAATTTTGAAATTTTTTTAACCATTTGAAAGCCTTATGTGATACTAATATTGATCAGGTATGATCAATTATCCATATCTTTGATGGCATAATTGCTCAATTATGGAGAAATCATTGTTTAAATTTACTTAGTTGGGACCAAGTTCATTATAATCTACATCATCACTTTCACCATGATAATTGCATTCATGGCACCATAATTTATAGTGGCATCAAAGCTCATGAACCTCATCTTAAAGCCTGTGAGACTATATGGAAGGCAGATGAAACATTTTTTCCTAAATACTTATGGATTCATGCATTCAATGGAACTCTACGTACTTTAACTAGAGCATGGTATGTCCATAGAGAGTGCCATATGGAAACAAATTATTGGAATTTTATTAAGAGTAACATGAATATGGTGTTGTCTTATTCATCTACATGGATGGATTTATGCCTCACATTATAAGCCATGCATCAGGCTATAGTAGGTGACCTATCCTTGATTCAAGATTGGATAAAATGCATACATAGTACATAAGAAGAGAGGTTGACTATTTTACAAGAATATGATGGAGAGGCATCATCTCCACTACATGAACTTGTACTAGACCATGAACTAAGAGAACAAATCTAAAAAGGTAAATAAAAAGTCATGTACTAGATTGATGAAGGTGCTGGTTTTGATCTATCTAACCCATCTACCAATCATTTGTATTTGAACATGGAGTATGGCACTCATAATTTCTATGACACCATCAAAAATGAACAACACCCATACTTGGATCTACTTCAAACTATTCAACAAAATATTGGCATGGAAGAAGTGCCCAAGATGGATATTACGGGATACAATTGGTTTGATACATAGATCTATAAGGTGTTTGAACTGTTAAAATAATATCAATATGTCTTCCCATGAAAATATACTAAAATTAAAGGCATACATTCTTCCTTAGAAAAGATACACATAAATTTGGTATAGGGTGCTTGACTAGTCAGGAAGAGGCCCTATCATATTAATTCCAATTTGCACACTCAAGTAAATTAATAAATTGATAACATGTTACACATAAGACTCATTATTCCTATAGATGAATCTGAGTCAGTGAGTCCCATGGTTATTAGTATCAAGAAAGATGGATGTATTTGAGTCTATGTGGATTATTAGATGCTCAACTTTGCTTGTGTAAACAACCCCTTTTCAAATCCCTTCACTAAATAGATACTCAAGGGAGTTATTGGGTGTGAAATATATACTTTTATGAATTTATTCTCTAGATACCATCAAGTTTAAATCATAAAAGAGGATAAGTCAAAGACCACATTTTTAACTAAGTGGGGATCATTTTCTTATAATGTAATGCATTTTTAGTTAAAATATTCTCTTATTGTGTTCTCCTTGATCATATTTTAGGATTTCAAGAACTTTATTCATAATTTCCTTCAATTATGCCTTGATGATTGGACTATTTACAACTTATTGTGGGACCATTGTTTTAATCTATGACTAATGCTTGAGCACTGCCAAAACCTTATTTACTTAAATCCAAATAAATGTGTGTTTACTAACCCATTTAGAATTTTACTTAGTCATGTCATATATCATGATGGACTTTTGGTGAATCCATCCAATATTGTTGTTATACTTCACCTTCCAATGCCAACCACCCAATGAGAAGTACACACCTTCCTAGGACATAATGAATATTATAGAAAGTTCATTTGTGAGTATGCTAAGATTACTTTACCATTAGAGGAATTATTAAAATAAAATGGTCAATTTATCTAGACAAATGATCACTAACAAGAATTTGTTGCACTCAAGGATAATCTTATTACCACCTCTATTCTCTAGTTTCCAAACTAGATGTAGCGTTTCCACGTCTATGTGAATGCTTCTAATAGGGTGGTAGGTGTTATCTTTGTTCAACATGGTAAGGGTAATCTTGACCACCCTATCTATCTTTAAAAGTATAAATATTACTCTAGTTGAATGAAATTACATAACTACATAGTGTGAGGCATTGTGTATGTTTTACACCCTTCAAAAGTTACATCACTATTTTCTAGCCACTCCATTCATCTTCTTCACAAACTATGATGTATTAAAGTACCTATAAATAAACTAGTATTAAAAGGGAACATTTTTTGGTGGATTATGTTATACTAAGAGTTCTAGTTCTTATAACTGGTGAAATTTGATAGGGCCAATTGTGTCCTAGATCATCTATCATGCATTAAATCTAGTGAACCAACATGTGCTATTGAATATGACCTGCTTGACATGCAACTTTTCCAAGTCATGAATGTGCTTGAGGAGGTAGAAGATCTCTCTATATTTTTTAATATGATTTTAGCACAACTCACCTTAGCACTAAAAAGAGAATCAATTGGTTGTTCATGCCACTCCATTCCATCTTATAGGGGTGAGATTTATAAGCTTGGGAGGGATGAAGTGTTACATTGCTGCATCATGCAACATGAGCATGTTGAGATTTTCCAAGATTATCATGAGGGGGTTACTATATGACACTATGCCAATGAATCTATAGTGTAAAAGGTCATTTTAAATGGCTTATGGTGGCTTACCTTATTTAAAGATGCTAAAATTTATGTGTGTTAGTGTGACATTTACTAGTGCATGGGGAAGTTGAATAAAGGGGATGTTATGCCCATTCATTATATCTTGTCATAAGAACCCTTTGAAAATGGGATATTGGCTTTGTTGGTTCCATCTATAGAGAGGATTACAAACCAAGTCAATCAAATTTTAGTCCATAAATCATCAAAATGCATAAAGAACTAACTAATTAATCCTATCTATTCCTATGGGAATTAGAAAGGATAGCAAGAAATAAATGAAAGAAAGCAAACATCATATTACCACCAAATGGATTCACCATACCCATGTGGCTCAAAATCATGTTATCCCTTGATCAAGCATCCTTGTCTTTGTCAACAAAGGTGGAAAACTCCTCCAATGTCTCAAAAACACTCCATAAAACCTAGGCTCATGATTCCAAATCACTAACCTCGCCTATGAATGAAGCTTGTAACTAATTTTAATGGTCTATTGCAAAGGATTGTGGAGACAATTATACATAATAAATTTACATAAATCAAGCTTAAAATTCATATCCATGGCCTCTCTATTGATAGATTGTTTAGATTGGTCAAGATTAACCATGACCATCCATCTCAAGATTGAGATGTGTGGCCATGGATAATCCTAATATTTGAAATTAAACTCATAAATATCCTCAAGATAAATAAGCATTAAAGAGGCATGGGAGGCATTAACTAGGCATGGGTGACCCATAATCTTGATATTTAATGCACTTATGGCTTGATGGATGCCACCCCATAGATGATGTCACTAGGTGATGTAGATATATAAAATCAATTTCCAATAATGAGATATTCAAAAAGATCTATGGAATTCTTACTTGAGCTCTTAAATTGGATTAATTACCTTAAGTAAATTTAATCAAGTTTAGTGTAATTCTTTGGAAATTGGTGAACAATTAATCAAAATGGTCAAAAAGTCATATTATTGGGTGATAATTTGACTAGAGAGGAACTAGAAGGAGATGTTAGATGTGTTGGATTTGTATTCCCATTTAGGATGTTACCAACCCAAATAATAAAGGTACATGACATGTACTAATGAATTATATAAAAGAGTGATCTAGAGCACTAAATGGCAAATTTTTCATTTTGACTTGAAATGATCTGATCAAAGTTAGATGGCCCATGAAATGTGTTGCCCTATTTAGAGATACTTTGACCTAATCTAGCACTTGTAAGTGACAAGTTTGAACCATCTAGGGTGTTTTATAAATTTTGACCTAAAATGTGTATTTGAGTGAAATTAGAGTAAGATTGATAATTTCAACACAAATGGTGTTAGGAATTAGATTTCTACAGTTTTCCCTTATTTCAAAAGTCATAGTGAGACGTTTAGGTGAAGCAACATCTTTTCAAAGAAAAGAGTTATCAAGAAGAAATTAGAATAAACCCATGATGCAACCTAGAGAGGACAAAATAGTATGGAAGAAAAGGATGGAATCTCCAAAAGAGTGAGAAAGTGAGAGATTAACCCAAGGAATAGATCACATCCAGATGAGTTAATGCTTACACATATGATTACCATCAATGATCAAAATATAATTAGAGGTATAATAGGCCCTAAAAATGGGGGAATGGGAAAGATACAATCCATAAATGTAAGGGACACACTTTAAACATACCCAATTTGAGAGTACAAGCTATGTTCTTACAACATTGATCAATCTTGAGACAAGTTGCACACTAAAATATTGCCATCATGGGCTTTAATATGGAGAGATTAAAATTAAGGGAAAAGAGAGAATGTTATGATTTAGGAAGGGAAGCACCACTATAATAGGGTATCCAAGGATAATATAATAAGAAGTACTCTAGTTGATTTGAGCAATAATTTAGGTGATAATTTGGGTGATAGTTCTACCCTAATTGATGACAGAACTTCTAGGAGCCATAACTTTTGCACTGTAGCTCCAATTAACTCACTGTTTAAACTGTTGGAAAGATAAGAATGAGGATAATGTCATGAGATATCATGGAACTTTGATGAATTAATTTTTACCTCTAAAAACCTAATGGAAGTGCCCTAAATTTCAATTTTAGCAGTGTAGTCTAAAAATAATAAGTTTCTAAAAATAGTAATTCCTTGAATTCTATATTGTTTTAGATCTTGGAAGTCAAACCACTTAATCTCCCTTGATATTTTTGACCTTCCAAATCATCCCCATGCTTACAAAATGTGTATAAATAAAGAGGTAACCTAAAATGTGAAGACAAACATCTCTTCCCAGAGATAAGCATATAATTGTATTGCGATCTTGAGTAATACTACATCTCTTCTCAGAGAATTCATTATTACTATGTTATTGAAATATTTATCAACTAGAACTTTTGAGTTTTGGATCAGTGGTATCAGAGCGGTTTGTATTGAAAGTGCATCATCTCGAGGATGAGGTCAGGCTACAAGAATCTTGGGTGGAAAATAATAGAGCTTTCAAAATTTCCACCTATTTGCTCCAAATGACTTCAAATGGTAGATGACACTAAGACATCTAATCCTTTCAAGGAAATGGTGAATAAATCCCTCTAATCGCAATAAGCATAGATGCTACAACAATTTTCCCAAATTCTTCAAACACTCTCGATGGGAAATTCTAGCTCCATAGCTACACTTCCTAGCTCCTCATCCAGGGAACATCCCTTCAGTGCCCTAACACCCTTCAAGGTTTAGGTAAATTTAGATATTCCTATATTTGAAGGCAAAATCAATGCTGATGTAGTAGAAAATTGGTTGGATCAATTGTCTTCCTACTTCTCTATAAATAAGTTCACCAATGGAGAAAAGATCACTTTTTCTCTTTTAAAAGCATCATTGCCCATGAAAAAATGGTGGGAAGTGTACAAAAAGAGTTTTAGTATAGATGAAATTGGCCTTGAGGTGGAACCTACTTGGGATAATTTTGTGGAAGTGGTGAAAGAAGAATACTCTCCCATCAGAGCATATGATGATCTGTACATACAATGGCAACAACTTCACCAAGGTAAAGACCAATCTATTCAAGATTACATAGACATTTTTCATTCTTTGTCTTTAATATTGGGCATCCAAGAAAGTGAGAGACATAAGAATCTCAAATATTGTGGTTGACTATAATGGTACATATGGGGGAAATGGAACTCTTTAATTTGGAAACCCTCAGTGAGGCATACAAATTTATAGTAAATATTGAGCAGAAGCATGGTAGAAAGAATATGAAGGGTCAACCCTAAAAATGGAAAAGTGACAAGGAAGGTCAAACATGAGGCCAAAATTAGAAGCAAGAGTTTCAGGATAAGAAACCCCAAAAGGGGAAGACTAGAAAATTGTGTGATTACCACAAAACTAGAACTCACTCTAAATAAGAATGTCGAGCCATCAAGTCACTACTTTCTAAGTCATAATGCTTGACATCTACTACTCTACCTCATACACAACCCACAGTCCAAGAGGATGAAGAAGAAATTGTAGATGTTGAGCCCAACACCATCGTCGCTTCATCACAGACCTGTGAGGAAAGACTAGATGATAAAGAAAGATTGTTTCACTCTAAATTATGGCTAAAAGGTAAGCCTCTGCATTTCATTATTGATAGTGGGAGTCAAAAGAATTTAGTCTATGCTAAAGTTATGAAAAGTCTAAATCTATCAATGAAGCCTCATCCAAAGCCCTCTAGTATTGGATGGTTGAGCCTAGGGAGAGACCTCTGTGTCACCCATCAGTGTCTTCTTTCATATGAAATAAAATCATTCCAAGATGAAGTCTTATGTGATGTGGTCAATCTAGATGTTTGTGATGTACTCCTTAGCCAACCCTTCATGTATAAGCGACATGGCATCTATGAATCATGAACTTGGAAAATCACCCTCACTCTTGGAATATAGTGTTATAGGGTACTATAGGTACCACCTCCCACATATATCTCCTTGATCAGTGCCAAGAAATGTAAGATATTAGTGGAGAAGACAAAGTAATTTGTTCTCATGGTGGTCAAACCATAGAAATCCAAGAAGGCCGATGTTGTAGTCCTGACTACATAATTAACACAACAACAAAATTAGATAAGATGAATCACATGAGAATATGATGACTTATTCAAGTCACCCATAGGAGTTCCACTGCATTACTAGGTAAAACATTCTATCGATTTGATCCCAGGATCACCTTTTCCTAATAGTCTTATGTATCACAAATTAGTGTTGGAGAATGATGAGATAAAAAGATAGATTCAAGAATTGATCCAAAAGGGTCACATCAAGCAAAGCTCTTCACCTTGTGGTAGCCCAATTGTCTTGGCACTAAAGAAAGATGGAAAATGGAGGCTTTGCATTGACTATCAAGCCCTAAATAAAATATCTATGAAGAATCACTACCCTCTCCCTAGGATTGATGACCTACTAGACTAGCTCTGTGGTGTGAATTTCTTCACCAAAATTGATTTCAAATCTAGTTATCACCAAATTCCCATTGATCCCACTGATGTCTGGAAGACTACATTCAAATCTAAGGAGGGGCTCTTTCAATGGTTGGTTATGCCTTCTGACTTAACTAATGCACCTGCAACCTTCATGAGGATGATGGATGACATCCTATGACCTTTCACTAACTCATTTAAGGTTATCTACTTATATGGCATACTCATTTATAGCAAAACATGGGAAGAAAATTTACAACATGTTTGTAAGGTGCTTCAAAATCTTCAGGAGCACAAGTTGTATGCAGATCTTGACAAATGTACATTTAAGATGACAACAATTCAATACCTTGGGTACGTTGTGAATGAGGAAGTGGTCCATGTTGATCTAAAAAATATTTAGGTTATTCAAGAATGGCCCACACTAAGGACCCTCATAGAGCTTCACAACTTTTTGGGTCTTGCAAATTTCTACCACAGGTTTGTTCTTGAATTTTCACATGTTGCTTGGTCACTAACCCAAGTGACTAAAGGACTAGCTAAAGTTACATTTCAGTGGGGTGAAATACAACAAAAGACATTTTACAATTTGAAGAATAGACTTTGCTCAGCCCCTGTTCTTGCCTTGCCAAATTTGCATCAACCTTTTGAGTTGATGACAGATGCATCTGATTATGCCATGGGAGTTGTCATCATGCAACATGGTCATCTTGTTGCATATCATAGTGAAAATTTGAATGATACAGTCAAGAAATATCCAACATATGATAAGGAGCTCTATGCCATTATGTAAGCTTACAAATAATGGAAACACTACATTTTGGGGAAAGAGACGGTCATCCACACTGACTACAAATCATTAGAATTCATCCAGACATATAGCAAACTATGAAATGAGAGGCACTAAAAGTGAGCCACATATCTTCAGCAATTCCACCTAATAATAAAACACAAAAAGGGGAGCTCAAATATAGCTATAGATTGTCTGAGTTACCCACCAATTACTACACTCACAATACTTCTTGACCTGTGCAGACATGAGACTACCACTTGGGGTGCTCTATATGAAGTAGATCCTACCTTTGCTAATACATATCAAGTGCTTAAAAAAGGTAAACAAGTTTCTGATTTCTATTTACAAGATAATGTCCTCTATAATATGGGGCACATATATGTTCAAGATGTAGAGCAACAAAGGATGATATGGGAAGCACACTTTAGTAGGACAACTGGACACTTTGGTATGGAAAAGACTTTGGTAGTTCTTCAAAAACACTTCTACTGGCCCCATATGTGAAAGGATGTGGAAATATATCTCAAATATTGCACCCCATGTGTGATATCCAAGCCAATAAATAAGAAGTAAGGATTGTACATGCCATTTATAAAACCAAATAAGCTTTGGGAATTCATCTCAATGGATTTTCTCTCAAGTTTGCCCACTTCAAAACATGGTAAGGACTGTATTTTATGGTAGTTGATCATTTTTAAAAAATGGCTATCATGATTGCTTATAAGAAAAATATATCTACTGAGGGAATTATTCAACTATATTTTATTCATGTATGGCTCTATTTTGGTCTCCCCAAGTCCATTATCTCAGATTGACATAGCAGGTTCCTAAGCATCTTCTGGTCCACTCTATGGAAGATGATGGATACCAAGCTAATGAAGTCGACAGCCTTCCATCCATAGACTATTGGTCAGACAGAGGTGGTAAACTACTTGATTGTTCACATGATTTATATGTATCACTCTAAACATCCATGCACATGGAATGAGGAAATTCTTTTCATATAACATGGATACAATTGGGCGCTGCATAGCTTGACCAAGCATAGTCCATTCCAAGTATGTTTTGGGTTCCAACCCATGGCACCAATTGATATAGCTATTCCATTTTTCACCATGGAATACACACCTCATGGAATATCTTAGGCAAAAAAAGAAATAAATTTTATTGAACAAATGCAACACATCCAGCAACAAGTTCATGACATATTGGAGAAGATGAATCAGAAGTATAAGCAACACCATGACAAACATAGGATTGCACACAATTTTGATGTAGGTGACAAGGTTTGGTTGTATCTTTAGAAGGAACAACTTATAGGCCCACATAGAAATATTTAGCCTCTATGATATGGTCCCTACACCATCACCAGAAAAGTTGGAGAAAATGCTTTTGAGTTGAACCTACCAGCCTACCTTGGTCTACATCTAATATTTAATATAGAGCTCCTCAAACCATATCATCCACCTCTATTGGACACTTTAGTAATAGTAGAACAACTAGACATTGATGAGCTTGATCTATAGAGTTTTTCTCCAGTGGAAGAGGATCAAATTTTGGACACCTAGATGAAGACAATAAGAGGACGCTCCATTCCTCTTTATTGAGTGGTCAAAAGGGGCCAACTTAGCCACCAAGGTGAGTGTCTCACATAGAAAAAAATAAAGACACAACTACCACACCTGATGAGGAACATTGATGCAATGGGGACCATTACTTTTCAAGGAGGGGGGAATGATCCGGGCAATAATTCAGGCAATAATTCGGGTGATAGTTACATCCCAATTGATGACGGAACTTCCAGGAGACATAACTTTTACACCATAGCTCCAATTGACTCGCCGTTTTAACCATTGGAAATATAAGAATGATGATAACATCATGAGATGGTATGAACTCTACTCAATGAAGTTTGACCACTGAAAACCCAATGTAAGTGCCCCAAATTTTAATTTTAGTAGTACAGTCTAAAAATAGTAAGTTTCTAAAAATAATAATTCCTTGAATTCTATATTGTTTTAGATCTTGGAAGTTGAACCACTTAATCTCACTCAAGATTGGTGACCTTTCATATCCTCCCCATGCTTTCAAAATGTGTATAAATGAAGAGGTAACCCAAACTATGAAGACAAACATCTCTTCCCAAAGATAAGCATATAATTGTATTGCAATCTTGAGTAATACTACATCTCTTCCCAAAGATAAGCATATAATTGTATTGCGATATTGAGTAATACTACATCTCTTCTCAGAGAATTCATTGTTACTATGTTATTTCTATGTTATTTAAATATTTATCAACTAGAACTTCTATGTTTTGGATCACTAGTAGAGCAGATTTGATCATGGTAAGATAGTTTTACCCCAGTAGGGAGAATCTTGATCATTGATAAAGAATAAATAATGGTATGCCCCTATAGATCTAATTTGATTTGGATGTGGTTTAGATGTTGTGCCCTAGCATGGGTAATTGGCAAGCAAAATATCTCAAGGATATAACCCAAAAGATAGGTTAAAGCGAGTGGGCGTAAACATACATGTGATGGTGTAATGGATTAAAAATCCATATATAACCAAGCATATGAGAATGCATAAAGTGATGAGAGAGATGAAAATAAGAATGGATATATCTGAGATAACATCAATATAAATTGAGTGTTACCTACATAATTTCATAGACTCATGTTCCAACATGAACTTTAGACCAATGTAGTTCACCCAAGTTTGGGAGAGAATGGAATGAAGAATGATGAAAAATGACCAAGAATTGATTAGACTCATAATGTATGTGAAGAGATTCATGTCTAAGCATATATTTGAGTGCCAAAATTCATGTTACCTAGATGCCTAATTCCATATCATGAGCCTAGGTTTTGTAAAGTGTTCTTGAGAATCATTCATTAGAGTTGATGTTGATGTTAAGACTTTGAGACCTAAGCACAAAGTTATTTCTATAGAAAAATAAATTATGCATCATAAGTATGAATAAATTATAATGACATAAGATTCCAATTAAATTGAGCTAGTTCAAATGTGAATATCTATAACTAGGGATAATGGTAAAATAATGACCAAAACCAAAGTTACAGTGATTTACATTTAAAAAACAATAATAAAAAGAAAAGACAAATAAAAAGATAAACATAAATGAACATAACTTGAAATTAATATATGATCCTAAGTAGGAACATAAATGTTTAAAAATAAAAGGCAATAACATCTTAATGACATGAGACCAAGTTATGAATAATCAAGACCCATGTGGGCCATCAAGGCATTCCTAAATACAAAAGAGAAGAAAAATCAAATAGAAAAACAAGACACCAACAATAATTAAATAAACACAATGATTTAAGAACAATGAAATAACATATTATCAAGATATAAACAATCGAGATCCATGTGAATCATCAAGATGTTCTAAAACACAAAAGAGAAAAGCAAAAAACAATCAAGGAAACACAAGACCAAGATGAGACAAGAAGTAATAGAAAGAGAAAAGGAGAAAAAATAAAAGGAGAGGTGTGAAAGCACAACAAAACACCAAGAAAACACAACAAAACACCAAGAGAACTCAACTAAACACACGCAAATAAAAACCAAGTTAGTGCGATTTAAAGACAAATGTTCATGCATGTGTGGTAAAGGCATTAATTTCCACCATATCATAACAAAGGACAATGACCTAACAATTGTTCCCTAATTAAAGAGGAACAATGATAAAAGAAATGAGGGAAGAGAAGAAAAGGAAGGGGTTGGTTGAGTTGACTTTAAATGTATAAAACAAGTGGATGCTACCTATATAGTTCCATGGATGCATGTTCTAACATGAACTTTAGGCCAAATGTAGTTCTCCCAAGAAATGGGATAGAAGAAAAATGATGATCAGACCATCATGATTAATGTTATAGAAGAAATGGAAGATACGACAAAAAATAAAGAATGGTCAGGAAAACAAGAAGCTGATGAGATAAGAAAGAGTGATATTACAAAATGGCAAGTGCATGGGACAAGATGAAATGAACTAGTGTTTCTATGTTTTCAAAATGACAAGAGCATAACATGGTGGAATGGGAATGTACAAATGTATAGAAGTGTGAGATAATGCTTTTGTTCATTTATGGATCATGTTCTAATGGTTTTGGTATTTTCAAAGTATTTCTATGTTTTTGGTGTTTTGGGGATAAAATATGTACAAGGTGGGACCATCTAGTCGAGGAGATATATGTCCTAAGAGTAGAGGTTCCAATAGGACAACTAAGCTAATTACAATGGCCCATGCTTGTAAATCAATGAGAGTAATGATCTTGATAAAATAATAAAGAGCAGCAAATGTGATATATAATAATGTGCAACCTAAAGTAAAAAAGAAGTATCTATATTCACCTATCTATAATAGTGTAGTAATGGTCTAGAACTTAGAAGATGTTTTTGTTCACTTATCTGAAGTTTCACAATACTATCCTGGCTAAACTACTTTATAGAACTATTGTTGAGGATGTTCATAATGTTCATGAGACATAATCAAGATCATAATTTGTCAACGGATAAAAAGTGTTCAAGCTTATAACATGACTTAGACATAACAAAGAATATGCTTCCCAAAGAGATCAATCTAGAATGGGATGAATAATGTGTTCAAAGTTCTAAGGATTCAAAGCCTTTACTGTTTGGAATCATGAAAACTAGACTAGGGTAGTATAAAATGCATTTGAGGTAAGATAAAAGGGTGGGATAAAATTACATCATCACAAGTTGCCCCCAAGTCATGGGTCCTATAGATAATGGTTCAAAGTTGTTCATGTGTAGAACCTCTTAAGGTGTATGATGTTCATGGGCTTTGAAAGTTATTCACCATTAGGTTTAACCAGCCGATATGCTCCTAATCTATAGTTTGCTATGACAATATATGGTCCTAACCAATTAGATTAAAACTTGCCTTTCTTTTTGGATTTAACATTCATGTTATTCTAGTTCTCTTTCAAAACTAAGTCACCAATCTCAAATTATTTAGGGATAATGCATTTGTTGTAGCTCCTTCATAATCTATTCTGATAGGCCTGTAATTATTTTAGGGCAGTCAAACACTTACCATCAAGAAGTCTAGTTCTTGTAATCATAAGGCTATATAATCTTCATCATCTTCAATGTGATCTAGTGATATTCTTAATTATGGGATATCGATCTCGATCAAGATGATATCTTTAGTGCCAAGAACAAGGGAGCATGTAGTAGCTCTAGTTGGGGTTTGATGATTGGTTCTATAAGCCCAAAGGGCAAGAAAGAGTTACAAGTGCCAATTATGGCCATCATCATTGACAATCTTCTTTAAGATGGCTAGAATAGTTTTATTTGATGCCTCAACTTGTCCATTACCTTATGGGTTATATGGATTGGATTTCTTGTGCTTGATCTTGAATTTTGCACAAAGAGATTTCACATCTTGGTTCATAAAAGATCTACCATTATCAGATATAATATGGGTTGGGATGGCATATTGACAGATGATATGGTAATGAATGAATTTGGCTATTTGTTTCTTAGTAATATAAGTGAGATGAATGTCCTTAATCCACTTGGAAAAGTACTCAGTTTTATTCAAAATATGCTTATGGCCATCTAAAATTGTCAGGTTAATTTTCCCAATGAGATCGAGACCCCATGTTGAGAATGGCCATGGTGTTGTGATTGGCTGCAATGGTAAATAAGGTGCATGTATTAAGTTACCATGCTACTAATAACGAACACACTTTGTTATGTAATTATAAGCATCTATCTCCATTTTGGGCCAATAATAGCCTATTCTAAAGAGTTTCTTTGCTAGGACTACACTATTGGTATGGACCCCACACATTCCTTCATGAACCTTCGTTAGTGTCATCTTGTATTTTTCCAAAGATAAATAATGAAGAAGCATTCCATCATAACCTTTACTACAAAACATGTTTCCAAGGAGGATATAACTTGTTAAGTGATGAAGGAATAGTTTTTGTTGGTTATTGGAAAGGTCAGTAGGGAATACATGACTATGAAAATAGTTATAAAAATCTTGGTACAATGGTAGCTTAGGTGAGGGATTAGGATCAATAATGGTGCATATACTCTCTAAATCTAATAGAATATGTGTTGATTGAAGAATATTTTTAATCAAGAAATAATACTCTTTAGCACTGTCATGTATTTGAATCATGGAACCAATTGTTTCCATGGCATTGACATATTTGTTGTTGACTCATGGAACTTACTCAAACTATAGAGATATAAAATGTGTTTTGAGGATATCGATAATTTTATTTTAAGGAACAAGCTTGTCATCTTTTGTTTGATACTAGTCAGTTGTCTAATTTATGATTAGCTATGAATCTCCATAGACATTTAATCTTTGAATATCCCATTGTATAGCAAGATAGAGCCCTATAACTGATGCCTCATATTCGGCCATATTGTTTTTATAATGAAATTATATATGGAATGCTTTGGGGATCATATCCCCCTATGGCATGAACAACAATATACCAGCTCTAGACCCTCAGGATGTGAAGGATTCATCAAAATAGATCATCCACTATTTAGGTTCTTGTGATGCTTATTCTATCATCATGATAGAATATATGAAAGGTCAAATTTGAGAGGTTGAATGGCCTTAATAGGAGCTTCTACAAGTTGGTCATCAATAACTTGTCCTTTGATTACCTTTTGATCCTGGTACTCAATATCAAACTCACCAAGGATCATAATCCATTTAGCCATACATCCTTTAAGAGATACTTTAGATAAGAGGAACTTGAGAGGATCTACCTTGGTGATAATAATAGTTTTTCTATTTAGCATATAATTTCATAATTTTTGAGTGGTGAACACCATAGCTAAACATGCCTTCTCAATAGGAATATATTTATGTTCATAGGTTACCAATGTGAGGCTTAAATAATAAATAACATGTTCCTTACCATGATCATCATTCTAAGCCATATGTGCCCTGAGTGCATGTTCTATGGTTAATATATAAAGAAGTAGTGGCTTTCTTTGTGTTGGAGGTTGTAAGACTGGTGGATTGGCCAAGTATGTTTTAAGCTTTGTAAATGCTATCTGACAATCTTCATCCCACTAAAATGTTACCCATTTATTTAAGAGATGGGTAAATGGGTGGCACTTATTTACCAATTAAGAGATGAACCTATGTATAGACTGGATCTTTCCTTATAGACCTCATAGTTGTTTAAAATTGTTTGGTGGAGGCATCTCCATAATAGCATGGACCTTTGTAAGGTCTACTTTGATCCCTCATTGTGATAAAATGAAACATAGAATTTTTTTTGATGTGACTCCAAAGACACCTTTCTTAGGATTCAAATCGAGTTTATATTCATGAATCCTCTAAAATATTCTTCATAGAATGTTAGGATGTCCAACTCTTAAATTTTACTTTTTTAGTATATCATTGACATAGTCCTCGACAATGTCATGCATCATGTCATGGAAAATGATAGTCATTACATGTTGATATGTGGATCCAGCATTCTTCAAACCAAATGACATGACTTGGTAGCAAAATGTCCCCCATAGAGTGGTGAATGCAATCTTTTTTTAATCTTCATGGGCTATCTTGATCTTATTATAACCAGAAAATCCATCTATTAAGGATAACATCTTTGGGGCATGCTTTGTTAATATCACAAAAATTAGTACAAATACGTATGCTTGGGGTCTTTTTACTCATTTTTACTATGTTATAAACCCATTCAAATTAGTCTAGCCATCTGATAAAATTGGCTCCTAACAACTTTTCCAACGTGGCCTTAACAAAAAGGACAATGCAAGGATGCATCTTTCTTAATTTTTGCTTGACTGGTTTAACACCAAGGTGAACAACAAGATGATGCATAACTAAATATGGGCCCAATCCTAGCATGTTAGAGTATTCCCATTTAAAGATGTCTATATACTCCTTAAGAATGGATATAATATGTTCATGTTTTGCTTTAGTAAGGGAAGCTCCAAGATAAACAATTTTGGGATCCTCATGGGTTCCCAAATTCACTTTTGTTATGTTCTCCACAAAGAGTGTGGATCCATCATCTATAATTTTAGGCAATGTATGGTTATGATCATTTTCCTCTACTATATATTCTTTTTTTTCCTCCCAAAGATCCAAATAATATGAAGAATTAGAATATGCCTTCTCTGGTAAAGGCCAATCGGTAAAAACCTCTATAAACTTAAGAGCAAGATACTCAAACATTTGATGTTGTTTTGAAGAGATGCTTGTGCTAGCTATGTAAATTGGTATAGATGGACTTTTGACATCATTATGGGATGAGCAAAATTTCCCACCTGGGAGCACCTAAAACAAGTTTTCAGTTAAAGGCTTATCTTTTTAATTACTTTTTCCTTGATCGACAAGTGCCTCAAAGAGGTTTTCACCTGAAGATATTAATGTTTTTAATTTATTATGACCAAGACATGTTGCATTCTCTCCAAATTAGGCATAAGGATACAATGAAAAATCAAAGCCCTACTTATGATCACCAATGGGGAATGCATCTCAGAGGCCCGTGTATTTTACAATCGATTCATCATTTTGAAACTCATTGATGTATATGACCAAATTTTTTTGATCCCATTTTATGAGTTTAGGATGGCAAAGGCATAGGTTATAGTGAGGGTTTGATTTAGGCTGGGAAGTGCCAATGGTAAATATATAATGTCTTCCTTCAGGAAGGGAAGCACCACTATGATGGGTTTTTGTTTCAAGATGGGAAATGCCAATGGTAAAGATATAATGTCCTACTTTAGGAAAGGAAGCACCACTGGGATGGATTTATTTTTACGATGAGAAGCTCCAATAGGAATTATGGTTAATATGGTATTTGAATCAAACAAATTTGAGTCAGTAAGCTCATCGAAAAGGCTATAATGGGACATTGTATCACTACTAGGAATCTCGTTACTTGTCACTTAGGAAGAGTCACTATCAAATGTCATGAGGTCATCCTTTGGTGGTTTAAATCCAAGACCATGATTACAATTAACAACTCCACTTGATAAGGGTTTTAAAATTCCTTGCATTTATGGGTCAAGGCCTTTCCCTATATATTCAAGATGATCCATTATCTTGTTAGGGATAGGATACTTTAGAGTCTAAAAATAATCAGCAAGGCCATCAGAACATAACCAATATCCCTTGGTAAAAGCCTCTCAATCTTTCTTTGGTATCATTGTAGGTAAAAAAACCATAGGATGTTTTGCTTGTTTCTTCTTTGTTTGCCAAATCTGATCAGGTTTTTTAGGAGTCTAGGAAGTTCTAGGCTTATTAAATGTTTTAGGGGATTTTGGTAATTTTATAATATAGAGGACATCCTTCAGATGGTACATGGAAATGCCTATATATTTAATAATAACCTACTTGGCCAAAACTATAGGAAATGGATCTACCAAAGTGGAGGCTAGATCACCAGGGTTTATATAATTAGATGGAGATGGATGAGAAATGATGTCTTTCTTCTTCTTTACAATGAATTTAGAACCTCAAAAATAGTTATAATTTTGAAACTCGACTTCAAGATGTTTGTAGTATTGATATGTTGTTGATTAGTGGGAATAGTAACCTTGTCCCATCATGGGGAAATTTAAGGCATTGGTGAAGAGTATATGGAATTACCTATACTTCATGGATCCAAGGATGACCAAGAAGTATGTTAAAAGGAAGCCTACTATACATAATATGGAATAATGTGTGATAAGAAATAGACCCAACCATGACTGGAAACCAAATTGTATCAGATGACTCATTCTTATTATTGTCATAAGCCTTAATTGTAATAGTTTCTAGCTAAATGTATTTATCCATGTAGCCCAATTGTCATACCAATTTAAGAAATATGATGCTTAGCCTTAAACCATTATCTATAAGAACCTGCTTGATCTTGTGATTTTTAATGACTATCTCAATGTATAGTGGGTTATTGTGGTTTGGGTTGACGGTGGACATGTCTTTATGATCAAATGTGATTTTCCAAAATGAAGACATGTGTCTAACTAGGTTCTAGAACTGATCAAAGTTTATATCATTAGGCACATTAGACTCTTACAAAAGTTTGTTGAAGATGGTTCTATGGACATCATATGTTTGCAAGAGTTATAATATGGAAATTTATTTAGGGGTTTTATCTAATTGATCCATAAGACTATAAGGCCTTTGAATTGTAGAGTAAACTATTTTAGTCTTTGTTGGGATAATATTTAGCTTTGAAACTATTGGCATAATGTTCTCATTGGGTTTTATGGAAGAAATGGGTGAAGGGCCTTAGATGGTAACTCATGAGCGTCTAGTTGTGACTATACAACCTAGAGATGGAAATGAGTTATTAAAATTAGAAGAGGAAGGTAAAGGGCCTTGGATGGTGACCTGTGGGTGACTAACTATATTACTACAGCTTTAGGTCAATGAGGAGCCTTTATATTTAGAATAAAATTTCTATTATTTATAATTAGTAACTTGTGTAAATGGTGTTGTGACATGATTATGTGAACCTAACATGGTATTACTAGGGAAGAGGGTGTTGACCCTATAATGATGGGTTCTATATTGCAAGGAACATGAGATTAGCCACGTGGTTTAACAATAATAAGGTAAATGTGGGCTACCAAAATGTGTCCCATAGTATTATTATAGTCATAAGGTATGTTTTTATAAGCCACATTATTAGCATGGGCATTATGATATCGATTATGATCATTACGATTCTAACCTTGTTTTTTTGTTATGATTCTACCTCTATCCTTGATTGTGACCATTTTGATTATTTCTTTGTGGTGGTGGATCATGTCAAGGATAGGGGTCTTTATATATTTCCATATCTTGATTTGTGTCCTAATTAGGGGCCCTGTTAATTTCTATTTCACCACTTTCAATAAAGTCCTCAATAATATGTTTTAATTGAATGTAATGATATGCACCGTGACTAACAACATGATGAAAGTTACACCATTCAATCTCTTTGTACCAATCTATTTTTGGGTGATCTTTAGGAAATGGCCTTGATATTAGCCATACAATTAAATTAGCTACAATGAGATTTTGTAGCATTGTTTCAAATAATTCTCCTAACTTGCTAAAGACTCTAAAATTGTTATGAAATGTCCTTCATAGAGGTTGTCTCTAAAAAGTAGGCAGTGGATTTTGGGGAGTTAATTGTACATTTAGAGGAGGCATAACATGTACCATTTGTACATGTCTTATTTTAGTCACCCAATTTCTAACCATGTTCTTATTTTTTCTAACACCTTTAGGCTTATCCTGTATAACTATTTGAATTGGTGATTTTGTCTGATTACATGCTTGACTTTATGCAAAAATAATAACAAGGTCCTTAGTAATAAGATCCTTCTACGTCTACACTCCTTTGTCAATAATTTCTTCAAATTAGTTATCACAAAATAATCATAGATTATGCACAACTTCAAGATTTAAATTCTATGTAAAGATATCAACAAACTATTGTTTTGGAAAGTTATGTTGAAAACAACCTACCAATGCTATCTATCTTTATAGATATGTGGTGAAACTTTCACCATCATGCTACTTGGATTTGCATAAATCAACAACGGTTAGTTCATGTTCTATGTTATATGAGAAATGGTTAACAATTTTTTTTGATAAGTCATTCCAATCCACAACTGATCCCTTGGGTAATTTAAGTATCCAATCAAGAGCTTGTCTTGCTAAACTTCATGAAAATAGTCATAGTAAGTACTCGGTACTATAAATAACCTCTTGACATAAGACAAAGAATGCCTATATGTGCTTGTGTGGATCTCCTTTTCCTTTGTACTTGTCAAATTTAGGCACCTCAAAGTGAGGTGGAAAGGGGTTTTGGAGAATAGATAAATCAAATGTATATGGGCATATCTCATCAAATTTGTACTTTTTGACTCTATTATTCATCTCCAATCTTTGGACAATTTCTTTCACAAAATTCCATTCTTACATGTTTCGTGCATTTATGGATTGAATAAGATGTTATTGGGGTGGAATGTACCCCTAGTTTCATTGCTATTGGGGTGGAATGTGCTACTAGTTTTGTTTTTATTGAGGTGGAATGTGCCCCTAGTTTTGTTGTTGTTAGGGTGGAATGTGCCCCTGGTTTTACGTGGATCTATAGGGAGTGTATACCTTTCGATCTATGACTTGGTTTTGATTTGTTCCTTGAGTTGAGAACATAGGCCATTGATTATTGGATTGTAAAACATTCCCTGAATTTAGATGTTTTTTACTTTGTTGATTTTTGAAATTTCTATGTTTATTTACCAATTTTTGCATTGGTTGAAAAGAACTAGCCAAATTATCTTGAGGGATTTCTTAAATTTGAACTAAATGTTTGGGTTTTTGAGTTTTTAAAGTAACAAGAGGTTTTTGATGATTGAATAATGTATGTTTCATGTCAAATGGAACACTTTACAAGATCTCTTGTGACTTTAATTGCTCATTTATATTACAGTGATCCATTATGGTAATGTCCTCATCCATTATTTGTTTCATACTTTTAACCACATTTCCTTGTTATTTCAAAGCATCATTGTGAATTGAAGTGGAAACTAGGGAGTCAGTTAAGTCTCTGATAAGTTGATCTGCATATCATTGACTTATAATCTTTATCTTAGCTAGAATATCTGGATTTATGGGTTTTGAATCTATTTATATTTATTTTCCTTTATTAGAGGAAGAAGGTATGTCTATTCGTGAAAAAGCTTACTCTTTCCATTGTTTTTCTCCTTCTCTAACTAAGGTATGCAATTGTTCTATAGGAAATTCAAAAGGTAGTCTAGCAACTAATTCTATCAATCTAAGAAGGGCTTCATCTTGATCTTCTTGGGGTTGATATTCATTGTAATCATCTTTGGATCCTATTATTGTGGGGATGTCATAAAAAACAATGAGGTTATCTTGACCATCATAAAATTACTTATCATCATAACTAAGGCCATAAGAGGCCCCACTATGAGTGAACCTTTGAGTCATGTCTAAAATAGATGTTATGTGTGTTGACTAATTTTGGACCAATGCTTGGCAACCAAAAAAGTATACTTTGGCTCTCTTTTAAATAAATAACCAAGGTACTAATGAGACTATAAGGGAGGGTGGTTTGAAACCATGCAAAATTTAGAATATTTGGTTCACGAGTTTATTCAACCTTTGGTAAAGTTGAAATAACATAGATTGGAAGAGGGTAAGGTAACTCAAAGACCCAAGGTGAAAACTAATATACCAAAGCCTAGATCTTTGTGATACACCCGTACTGTAAAAGCTAGTTTCAACTTTAACAATTTGACCCTAGAAGTTTAGAGGAAATCTCTCTAGATTACAAAGAATACAAAATGGACTAAGCAACTAAAGATTTAAAAACATACGTGAATCACTAAGTATAAATCTAGGACCAAATAAGTAGCACAACATTGCCACATGATTCTTGTAGGATAATATATGTTTTAGGACTCAAAATGTGAGTGATACACAAGATGACTTGAGTCCACCAAGATGATACTATTATTTTGAGTCTTAATAAATGACCTTCAATCTAAATGGAAAATTTAACCCAAGTTATAACAAGCTTAGTGTGCAAATGGTAAACCCACTTTGACACACCAACCCTTAGAACTTAGAAAGGTTTAATTTTGAATGTGGATTATAAATGAAGGATTTAAAAAAATTGGGTAAGAAATATAAACTCAACTGGATAGCATGATTGTGCCAAAGTGGATGACATGACACAAAGATTTTGATAACAATTTGAACAAGGAAAAGATGAATTTTCTAATTGGATAGCATAACGCCTCCCTTGCTCAAGAAAATTGAGGACAATGTGTTTTATTTAAGTTTATTTAGTTAACAAGTAGTTTTAGACATAAATATTGACCAAGTAAGCTAATGACAAAAAAATTGTCTTAAGTCTAAACTGACAAGGTGTCAAAGTGGGGTCTATTAAACTAGCAAGGTTTCGATCATTCTCAAGGAATCAATTTCACAATGACTTTCACATCAAATGATGTAAAAGACAAACATATAAATTGGGTGACCATGACATTGGATAGTTGTAAAAAGGTCTAGACCTTTTTACAACCACTACATCCTACTATTTGCTTAGTGTAATATGATTTCTAAATACAGATATGTCCCATGTGCAACTCTAATTAGGAGACAAATGAAGTCAATGTCGAGAGGTGAAACCCCAGGTCAAATCTTCCCTAAAGAACTCATGGGAGGTAATGACACCCCCCTCGTAAGCCAAGTTTACGTGAAAATAAAAGACTAAGAGAAAGACTTTAGGGTCATTTTTAAGGTCACCCAAACTTTGACTAGTTTTTGGGGAGTACTTTAGATGACTTTCTTTCTAAGCTTTGGACTAGGCTATTTGTAATAGGAATGGTGCTTTTGATTCCAAGGGTTCCCTAAAGGGGAAAAATGAAAGAGCATACACATGGAATCCCTTTTTTTTCCAAACAAAATCTAACTTAAACAACTAATTGAATACAAAAATATTGGAAAGGTACATTCATTTTTAAGCCTAAATGAAAATGAGGTGATGTTTATTTGACCCCTTGGTCTTAGTTGTAAATTTGAAAACTAATGCTAAAAACACTTATTTAAGCACCTTAAATGTTATTTTAAGAACCAAAATATTGTTCATAATTCATTTTTAAACATGTAAAAGGTGATCTAAACATGTTTTTAGCAAATTTCAAGCTTGGTCCTACAATAAAAATGTTAGCATGTCCTTTTGCCTTGAAGCTATTTTGGGTTTGAAATAATGAATTTCTAAAAAAGAGCTCTTGGATTTGTGTTTTAAGAAAAACATAGTGACCGACATCAGTTATATAACTGATGATGGTTACACTTACTAACTAATGATGGTTATCTAACGGACATTGGTTATACCAATAGTGATCAATGACATATATCTAACCGATGATGGTTTTACTAACCCACGTTGGTTATTATGTAAACCTGTAATAAATAAAAATGGCAAAACAAAGTTAGAAAATCATATTGAAAGAGTTTTAATGATCCAAATGAGTATTTTAAGCTGCATAATGATCTTCTTCATGTGTGGGATGCATTTTATCCCACTAAGTGTGCCAATATGTAGAGAGGATTAAAAATAAAGTTAGTAAAACATTAGTCCATAAATCATGAAAAATTCATAAATAACTAACTAACAAAGCTTATATATTCATATGGGAATTACAAAGGATAGAAAAAAACAAATGAAAGAAAGAAAACATCATATCACCTTTCCAAATGGATTCACCATACCCATGTGGCTCAAAAGCATGTTCTCCCTTGATCAAACATCCTTGTCTTTATCAAAAAAGGTGGCAAACTCCTCTAATGTCTCAAGAACACTCAAAAAAACCTAGGATCATGATTCTAAATCACTAAACTAGCCTCTAAATAAAGCTTGTAATTAATTTTAGTGGTCTATTGCAAAGGATTGTGGAGACAATTCTACATAATAACTTTGCATAAATCAAGCTTAAAATTCATGTCCATGGCCTTTCTATTTAGATATTTTTGAGATTGGTTAGGATCAACCATGACCGTCCATCTCAAGATTAAGATGTGTGGCCATGGATAATCCTAATATTTGGAATTAAACTCATAAATATCATTAATATAAATAAGCATTAAAGAGGCATGGTAGGCATTAACTAGGCATGGGTGACCCATAATCTTGATATTTAATGCACTTATGGCTTGATAGATGCCACCCCGTAGATGATGTCACTAGTTGATGCAGATATTCAAAATCAATTTCCAATAATGAGATATTCAATAAGATCTATGGAATTCTTATTTAAGCTCTTAAATTAGATTAATTAGTTTAAGTAAGTTTAATCAAGTTTAGTGCAATTCTTTGGAAATTGGTGCACAATTAATCAAAATGGTCAGAAAGTCATATTACTAGGTCATAATTTGGCTAGAGATGAACTAGAAGGTGATGTTAGATTCATTATATTTGTATTCCCATTTACGATGTGGCCAACACCAAATAAAAAAAGGTACATGGTGTGTACCAATGAATTAGAAGAAAAGAGTGATGCAGAGCACTAAATGGCAAATTTGTCATTTTGACTTGAAATGATTTGATCAATGTTAGCTGGCCCATAAAATGCATTACCCTATTTAGGGATACTTTGACCTAAACTAGCATTTTTAAGTGACAATATCAAACCATTTAGGGTGTTTTATGGATTTTTGACCTAAAATGTGTATTTGAGTGTAATTCAAGTAACATTGACAATTTCAACATAAATGGTGTTAGGAATTGGATGTCTATGCCATCAACCCAATAGGGAGGCATTCCATCACACATTATGTTATCACTGATACTAAATAGCTTACTCATTATGTTTAAGCTATGCCAACCAGGGATTGTATCACTACCACTACTACAAGGTTTATCTTGAAGAATATCATTACATGATTCATATGTCTATTGAGTCTGACTAGTGACTGAGGAATGCATTTCCTTAATGAGATCATCCATACTGTCTTGGTAGAATTCATGATCGTGCACCATTTAACTATACCTTATCATCCTTAGGCCCATGGTATAGATGAGATGTTTAATAATATCTTTGGTAATACATTGACCAATATATGTAATCATGTGTCTTTTGTGTTATAGGCATAATGGACCACTTACAAATAGTTAAGCAAGATCACACCATTCAATCTTGTATTTAGTACCAAATCAGTTCTTCTAATTGAATACCTTATCCATTCTCTTTGTAAAGCACTCATTGGTTGACTGGATGATGAAGAGTCCTTAAAAGCATGCCTAGATGCTTTATTGTAGTTAGATGAGACCTAGTTTATTGTGCATTAGAGTCAATGAGTGAATAAGCACAAATAAAATGCCTGACATGATCACCATTTGAAAAAAAAGACTTTTGCTCCAGGCATACAAGTTCTAGTATGACTTCAAGTTCATGAACCACTTAGGAAAGCTTCTTGTCCACTAGGATGGCCCCTTCATTTTTAATATTATCCATCCCATAGACGTGTGTAGATTAAAGTAACTATATTTCTAATTCTTTCCTAGCCATTTCAATGGTAGTCGATTGAGGCCCTACTATTTTGAATAGTCTTCCATCTTTTTAGTAATAAGGCATATGCCACTAGATTAGTATAGGATTTTTATTATTTTTAATAAAGCATGGCACTAGGTGCATGCCCTTCAATAGGTTTAGGGTCAACACTTCTTTCTGTTTATATTTTTTGTAATGTCGTGGAGGACCATGAACAAATTTTAGGGTGGGTTAAGGGTATAAGAAGTAAAATCTATGGAATACCTGACAAATGGATAATAAGAATGTGGATGGAAGCAAGGGCACATAAGCAAAAGTGTGTGAGGATAAAAGGGTATGTAGAATGTGGTGCATAAACATGAAGCTAATTCAATGTAAAGAAGTGAGATTCCCACCTTTGGAATGGAAAATTTTCAAATTATTTATAGTTTTCATGCACTTTAGGAAAAGTGTGGGATGGGACATTTATTTAATAGAAGGAAAATAATAATAATGGTGTGTCAAGTACACATTGTGGTAATACCTTTGCTAGCATCTATTGCATGAAGTGATGGAAGAGGTAGTGGGGTAGTAGATGAAAGTTACCCCCTTGAGTCTATAAAAGGTTAAATGCATGTCATTTCACTTTTAACTATTTTCATATTGACAAACTTACAGAGCTAAAGGAGCATTGTTGATCTATTTAAAGAGTGATTTTTGACCTTCTATATGAGTGAAAATTAAGTATTTGAGACCATTTTTTAAGCATTGTAGAGTGAATCAGCTATGATAAATAGGTGGAGTGATGGGAGGAGTGTAAGGACATGCAGGTTTGTAAATTTATAGATTATAGAGGTTGATTATTTCCATAAGAGGGAATTAAGATGGAGGGTCAATCAGGATAAGAAAACAACCACATATTCTTTTGTTAGGATTATATGACCTTGGCTCAACCTTCATGCTCCTTGAAGGGTGTTAGGACTGAATAAAAAGGTCTAATAGAGTGAGCCTTTACCTACAATACCATAAGAAGAAGAGTTATAGAGTGTGGGTGTTTAGCGTGTGTTTATTAGAGAGTAAGTACCTAAAGAGCTTGATTCATATGTGTCAGAGTTTTTTATAGTGAGACAAGGAAGATAGATTTGGGAATTCTACGTTAGGTTAAAATGAAGGTTTCCATACCCCCTCTACACCCATTATTGGTTGAGGAAATGTAATAACTAGAGGCAGTGTTGTACACAGAGAATTGGGTATCAAATGTGCCTATTTGTAACATTTTTTATTATAACCATCACCATCCTAAAAATGAATTATAAATATATCATAATTATCAAGTACAATGCTAAAAAACAAGGAATGAGATGGTTTATGACTTGAGTATTTTCAATGCTCTCAATGATGCAGGAATCTTCTAATTATGTAATTTTCCATATTTTAGGAAGTTGGTTGAAGAAGTAAAGTTTTTTATTTCATGAGTTCATGAAGACTATTTCTACTTTTATGGGCACGATATGTAGATTACAATAGAGAAAATAAGTAGAGTTATAGGTTTGTAATGCTTGGGCACATACCTTGCTTATGACTTGTAAGACCAATAAGAGATCAAAAATACTATAATGGCACTTGAGTATAAAAAATAAGCCCATGTTATGAATATCATAATTCTCCAAGATCCTTCCCTTAGAATGTCTACATGCATCATCATGACCAATTTTGGGGGTGTTGATAAGTGGAAAGAGGTGGATATGGCCCACTTTCATGTCATTCAACAAGTTATCATGTGATTAAAGTCAAATTAGGTGCACTAATTAACTGATAATATTATCATATGTACATACAAATCCCACCACCTATCAAACCAAAAGTTTGCATGGGGTGTTTTATTTTTGTTATTGGTGTTTGACAAGATTAGTGTACCTAAATACATAATTAGAGAACTAAAATAGGCATACACTCCTAAGAACAAGTCCCCTATGGAGTGGTTTAAATAATTTACTTTCCCTAGTTCAATAGTTCTATTCCACAAGATCAAATGAAGGGATGGTATGATGGGATGAAGGAAGCCTTTGGGAATGAGTGGTACATTCTAAAAGACTTACCTATAGAGGTTGGGGACCAAACAAAGTTTTTAGTAAAGCAACACTTTTCCTTAGCACATATCTGGATGGCTCCCTTAGGAGATTTTTCTAGATGGTTGAAGTTACCATATGCTTTCACTGCTCAGTACTTCATGAACACCTTCAATTGAATATATGATGTACAAGCAGTGGACATTATGGTTGAGAAGATTGACATAGATAATCACACCCTCTGACACTTGTATAAATAACCTAAGAATAAGGAATATAGGTAAAATTTGGAGTCAGATAAAACTAACATCAAAGTCCATTAGATTTGGTTGTAAATTCAATTTATCCTTTGTTCTGCATGTTTAAAGCCAAGAATAAATCATCAGGGAGTGTGGAATAATATAAAGAGATAATACCACCTCCACCAACACTAGATAGGAATAATTAGAATCACCAAGGGAATGATGATAGTACAAATAACCAACCAAATAATGTAAAGTGGCAAAGGACTACACAGGTACCACCCAAGGAGACTCCCATAGTAATTCAACCTAAAGGCTTAAAGCCAACAACACAAATTGTTCCTTTGGAACATGAAACATTGGAACCTAAGGATGGTGACTTAGAAGAGAAGATAGATATTCTGAAGGAGACACAAAAAAAATTGTAAAATAAGGATAATATGTTACTTCAAACTTAGATAATACACCTTCACTAGCACAACATGAGGAAACCAACCTCCAGGAGGAACAAGTGGGTTTGAAGATATCACTAGTGAAGAGAGGGATGGTTATGACATGGCCTTGGGAATGAGTTAGTTTGACATCAAGGCTAGCCACTAGAGTGAAGATGCAAATTTATAAATACTCAAGTGAGATCACTTTAAGAGGAAAGAGCTAGTTGAAAACTCCATCTAAAGGCCAAAAAGTACTAATGAAACCATGACCCTACATGCCTAATATTAGAGGGGAGTGTTAGATAATATCTTGTATGTAGACACCTAAATTTGGCCACCGATAACCTCTAATCAGGCTTTTGGCCAATTTCCACTTAAAATACACAATTTGGCCTAAAAACACTAAAACATACTAAATGATGTGAAATGGACATATTCAAGTCCTGATTTTGGCCAAGGTATCCATAAATGGGACAATACAATTTATGGGTTAGCTAACTTTGATTAGATCATTTTGAGTCAAAATGCCAATTTTACAGCTAGGAGCTTTGGATTGCTCTTTCCTATCAAATCTTTTGCATGAGACGTGTGACTTTGTTATTTCATGTTGGTAACATCTTAATGCATCTAACATTGACTTCTAATTCTAATCTAGACAAATTTTGGACCAATAATAAGGCATTCTAATCAATTTGAGTAATTTGTGCACAAAGTGATTAACATGCTTAAGAGATAATTAACACAAACCAAGACATAATTAATAATTCTATGGAAACTTGTTGAATACTTATTTTTGGAAATGAATATTGTGTATTTGCATCATCAGGTGACCTCATTTCTTGGGAAAACATCCCTAGTCCATAAATACCATAAATATAAGGATTCATGCCCTCCATGCCTCATCAATGCCTTCCATGATGCCCTCCATGCCTCTTAATTTCCCTTTCTTCCAATTTCATGATGGATAATTACAAACTTAATTCCAAAAATTTAGTTAATCCTTAACCACACATAAGATGGATGGTTTAGGTTGATTTTAGACATTCTCAAAAATCTATAAATAGAGAGGCCATGAACATCATTTTTAAGACATGATTATGCAAAGTTATAATGCACAAATATCTTCAAGAAGCCATTATAACTAGTGTTATCATGACAAATTGATTTAAAGCTGAGCCAAGCCACAAGCCAAAGGTGCCAAGGAGAGATGGAGGTAGCCAAGCTTCCTTTTCTAAGGACTTCACGAGCACAAGCTGAGAAAGCATTTTGGAGCATCCAAGGAAGGTAAAAGAGAGTTCCTTTTGCATTTTAGTTGTGTGTTTCATTCATGTTTGTTAACTAATATCTCCCTAGTGTCTAGGCCTAGAGATGTTATGCTAGTTAGTGTGTTTATTTCATTTTATTTTCATTTTGGAACTAACACCATACTAATCATCCTCTCTTGAGTCAATTTCCTAGATTCACATATGGCACACGCGATGGGACTAGATGCATCCCACACATGAAGATTATTTTATAGCTTTAAAATATTTATTTGGACTATTAAAACTCTTGCATATTGATTTCCTAACTTTATTTTTCGATTTTTTATTTGCTATAGGTTTACACAGTAACCAACATTAGTTAGTAAGACTGATATCGATTAGAAAGCTTAACCAACATCAGTTGGTAAATATAACTTTGGTTGGATACCTATCATCAATCACATTGGTATAACCAATGTCAGTCAGATAACAGTCATCAGTTAGAAAATGTAATAATTGTTGATTATATAACTGACATCGATCACTTTTTTTTTCTTAAAACACAAACCCAAGAGATGTTTTTTTAAAGTTTATTGCTTTAAACCTAAAATATATTCAAAGCTAAAGGACATGATAATATTTTTTTTATAGGACCAAGCTTGACATTTGTTAAAAACATGTTTAGATCACCTTTTTCATGCTTAAAAAATTAATTATGAACCTTATTTTGGTGTTTAACAAAAAGAAAATTTTAGATTTTATGGTGAATGTTTTCAAAGTTTACAACTAAGACCAAGGCGTCAAATGAACACCACCTCATTTTCCATTTGGGATTAAAAATTAACTCACCTTTTCAAAGATTTTTGTGTTTACTTAGTTGTTTAGATTAAATTTTTGTTTGGAAAAAAGAGGGATGTTACGTATATGCTCTTTTATTTGTTCCCTTTAGGGAACCCTTGAAGTCAAAAACACCATTCCTATTTCAAGTAGCCTAGTCCAATACTTAGAAATAAAGTTTTCTAAATCATTCCCCAAAAACTCATCAAAGTTTGGGTGACCTTGAAAATGACCCTAAAGTCTTTCTACTTTCATGCTTTCCTTATTTTTTTGCAAATTTGGCTTGAGGGGGGACTTCATCACCTCCTATGAGTTATTTAGGGAATATTTGACCTAGATTTTCACCTCTCAGCATTGACTTCATTTGGATCCTAATTGGAGTTACACACAGGACGTAGTGGCACTTTAGACAACATAACATACTGAAAGAATAGTAGGATATAGTGGTTGCAAAAAGGACTAGACATTTTTACAACAAAACAAGTGATATGAACCCAAAATATGTGATTTCCTTTTGCATTTCTTGGCGTGAAAGTCATTATGCAATTGATTCCCATAGAATGTTTAAAAACTTGTTATATTTTAGACAAATCCCCACTTACCATGGAAGTATTGTTGGTGCGAGGTGTGCCTTAGGGTCCATGTCATAGTACTATCATTTAAGAGGAGGGGGGTATAAAAAATATACTATATAATGTGCATTTACTTTCGGATGAACACTTAAAATCCTCTCAAATGATGTATATTGATATATTCCAAAAATACCAAGCAACCTTGTCAATTTAGGATCTAAGAGCGATTAATTGGCTGGTATTGTCCTAGATTAGAGTCTTGTTTAAAGTCAAAACTTGGTGTAAACAAACAATTCAAACCAAATACATGGTCCTAACTGTTTTTAACAAAGATGCATTATGTTGCTCACATTAGATCATAAATTTTCCTTGTTCAAAGTTCATCAAAAGCTTGAGATTCATATCATCCACTTTGGTGTAGTTATGCTACCCAATTGAGTCTAGAACTTTACCAAAGTTGTTTATGTCCTTCACCTATAATGTAAATTCAAAATTGCACCTTTATAAGTTCATAAGGTTGATGTGTTAAGTGGGTTCACCATTTTCACTAAACTTGACAGAACTTAGGTTCAATTTCCAATATTGGGTTAAAGGCCATTTTAGACTCAAGATCATTATCACCATTTGATAGACTTAAGCCATTTTATGCTTAAACACTTGCACTTTGAGTCTATGCACCACAACATTTTGAGTCAAGAAAAGTAGTGTTATGCTATAAAAATTATGGGAAATTATCTTTGCCTTAGAATGTTTTTGAAACAAACTTTTTTGTCAAACCTTTCGGGTAGTATAGCATTGTTATGCTATCCAAAATATTTAAAATATTGTTTCATAGACACTCTTGCATAGAGTTCAAATGTGTTCCTACATTTTCAGACCAATCTGAGTGTACTTTTGTGATCTTTTGTTTAAAATAGTTATATTGTTCACTTTTGTCTAACTGGTTTATCAAAAGAACCAAGTTTTATACCATTTTTTGTGAGAAAATAAACTATTTCTAAAGTGCCTTTTGTTTCATACCTTATACCTAGTTGATCAAGTTCATGTCTAAGAATCAAATGCCTAGTGTTTGTTATAAGTATTTCAAAACCATTAGATTAAAACTTTCATCTATTTCAAAGTCTAGCTTTTGACACTGTTTAGCCAAGAGTCCTAGTGCATGCCTTGTTTGAGCATAGCTTTTGATGCCACATTTGGCCAAAAGACCTAGCAACTTTTAAATTCCTAGATTAGACTGATTTGAAACACTTCAACCTTAGAGTTTGACATTTTTATTTTCGGTCCATTTACTTGCTTATCTTTGTGTGAATAGTGAAATGTTAGATACTTCATGCTAGCTTGTTTCCTCACAAATCTTTCCATAAACCTTTTGATCCTTTTGAAAAATCTAGACCAAGTTAGAACATCATCTATTTTAGACATTGTCCTTTTTAGAGTTTGTAGAACTCTTTAACCTTTTATCACAAAACATTGACTATGGATCCCAACATGTATTCCTACACTCATAGTGGATTCATATATAATCTAGAGACTAGTAACATAGTTTCATAGGAAGAAATGGTAAAAGACCCTATGTAGATAATATTGCTTATGAGATGGATTTTTATCGCTCTTATAATAATCAATGAGGAACACAAAGCCAAGATCCATTGGCTAACTATCTGGTTAACACACCACCTTATTCAAAACAAGACCAAGAACAAACCACACAATACCTAGCTATAATATCCACTGTGGTGAACCAATTTTTCAATAGTCATATTCTAATATTACGGATTCCATGTATGATCCATTTTTGTTTGAGTGTCATTTGTAAGAGAACAAAGATAAGATTTTGGTTAGAACCATAGAGGTAGCAGCCAAGTTTCCAGCAAACTTTCCCCATGAAAATTTACCAAGTCTAGCAAGAGTGCCCCACAATATCACTTACGATCATTAGGCTTCTTCTAGAAATCCTATGGCTCTAGTCTAAGTAACATACCAAGATCTTATTATATCTAATCAAGGAAAAAACATCATGGAAGATCACTCTAACCAAATATAGATAGCATATCAAACCTACCTAAATCTAGCACGTTATTTCAATCAAATGAACATGGTGATTAATCCTCTCATTGACCTAGTTCCTTCAATAGGAGTGTTGATAGAGTTAACTAGATAAGAGAATTTGAATTTTGATCCATTCATACAAACTGATTCAATAGATAAATTGATTCATATGCCTATTATTGAAGAAATATCTTCACCCTGTACACAAAATAGTGAACCAAATGCAATGGACAATGTCAAAATAATGTCCAATCTTGATCAAATTGGTACTAATGTGCAAACAACTAGCCAACAATATGTGTCTGTAGTTAATCCCATGGATAGATCATCATACAAAGAAATAAGAGTTTCTACACCCTAACGTCAATCATTTGCTTCCTCAAGTGTACAACCTATGGGATTAGGTAATCAAACAATGGCTCATTTCATGCCTTAATAATAGAATATTGGGAACCCTACACCTCCTCAATAGGTAACGAGTAGTATGTCATAACAACAAACACAACCTAGTGTATCAATGCAACAGAGGAAAAATATATTGCCACCTCAATCAAGGCTAGCTAATGTTCTACCTCTCCAAGTAATGATGAAAATACCTCTTTAGTCATAGACTAATATTCCAATTCAAAACCAAACAATGAATAGTCAACAACATGAAAATATTGGTCAGTAATAGATGCCAAATCTATAACCTATTTTCACTTCCTCATGAGGATTCATTCAAAAAGGAGGTCCCCATGTTTCTCAAGTATAGACTAAATAACTATTGGTTCTAAATTTGCCACAAATTTAGAGATAGGGTCTTGGTCCACAAGTTCCCACTCAACAACAAGGTTTGATTAGTCAGCAGCATGTCCCTTTCCAACCACAATAGGCATAGTATAGTTATATCCCTCTGTCCTAACCACAAAATCCTCCAAGTCAAATTTTATTGCCAATCCAAACCAGAATATCATGAAACTAATTATGCAATTCCAAGTACATCCTAATCCATGTATGCATATTCATGATCCATTCCCCAACTAAAAATAATGTACCCCAATAGGTATCTTCATCATACCCTAGTCAAAGTGTCCCACTTGTGACCTCCCAACTATTTATCCAAACTCTCCCTCAAACCAATGTTTCTACCAATTTTGTATCCCAATAATTACAATAGATGAAGGATGTGATTTCTACCATTCAAACTAGTAAATAGACTAAAAATTTCAAATTGGATGACATGTGTTCTTAACCATTCAACATGGAGTATTTGTAGATACCATTTCTTCCAGGATACAAACCACCAAAATTTGACAAATACAAAGGGAAAGGTGACCCTAAGGCTCATTTGACTGAATTCTTTGTCACATGTCAACTAGTGGTATATAGAGACATTTGATTTTTATTGTTTTTTCCAAGGATCTTGGCTAGACAAGCCTTGGACTAGTTTTTAAGTTGCCCAAAAATTTAGTAACGAATTTTTATGACCTTTATGATAAGTTTATGTAGCACTTTTCCTATAATCACGAGTATGAGATTTAATTAGTAGACTTGACACAAGCAAAACAAAAAGCTGGTAAGAGTTTTACAAGTTATTTATAGTGATGGAGAGATCTTGCAATCTATTTCACCCATATTTTATTAGATAAATAATTAGCCACTGTGTTTACCAAAAAATTCCATAGTGAGATAACTTATCATTTAGAACTATAATGTGCACATACTTTCAAGGAAATCATCAATAAAGGCTTGTTGATTGAGCGAGAGATCATCAATAAAAGAGTTATTAAGCTTAATTCAACTAATCAAAATCAAAGTACCAATCAGGGAAATGACCAACATTCCATTCAAGCACTAGCATTGCAACCAACATAGGCTAATAACCAAAAAGGACAAAAGTAATTCAACCACAATAGGAATATTGTGGGAACTGGAGTAATTGAATCCCCTCAAGTCCAAATGGTGTAAACATCATTTGCACTACCTTTTTAGCTTACTCCTACCCATTAATATCTCCAACCAATACTACAAGCACAACAACTAAGACCTACACCACAAATATAGCAGCCATCACCATTACAAACTCCTCCTCCTAGGAGAACTATGCCTATGAATCATGTCTTTAGTGACCTAAGAGAGCCTATTGAGTTTGTATTTCATAAGCTTGTACCAATAATCTGATTAGTTGGCCTATATCAAAGCATTATCCATAAAGCATTCATTATCTTGATTAGTATCGTGAAAATGAATTCTATGGCTATCATTAGGTCAATGGGCATAATCTATGAAGATGTGTCCAAATCAAGCATTTAATTGAGAATATGTTGGAAAATGGGGAGATAACATTGGATAATGGTTTTTCCAATTCCAATTAAACTCTTAGGATTTATCAAAACCCCTTTCCTCGACATAAAAATCAGTAGTAGTAAAATAATCAGCAACAACAATAACAACAACTAATACAACAACAAAATCAATAGTATAAAAATCAAAGGCCAAACTAGTAGAATCAACAAAATCAGTAGTAGACCCCATAATGATAGAAAAATGGACAAAACCAAGGTTAGATGCAAAATAACCAACAAGCCTACCATGTAGTTGCACATAACTACAATAGGGTTATAGGTCATATTGCAGGGGATAGTGTTAATACCATCTTCATTAATCCTACACCAAGCACTAATTAGCCTAGACTAATGCTAAACAACATCATTCAGCCAAATTACATGGATAATCCTTATTTGACTTGGGAATGCATATAGACAAACTAGCAAACTAGGATTTCCCCTTTTGGACCTTATATTGACAACTAATCCTTGCCACATGACCACATGTGAGTGTATCGACAATTGAGATTTGTCATATCTGGTCCCACACCATTCCCAACATTGATTAGCAATAATGGTCTAGTATTTAATCTTGATTGTGAAATCACAAATTAGAGGTCAAAGATTACTATCCTAGGCCCGCAACCATCTATGACTTTTCTTGTCATGAAACCAACCATTCAACCTTGCAATAAACCATTCACTATTGACCAATATAAGAAGTTTGATATTATAGAACAATTGCAAAAGACACTAGTAAAAATTTCTATTTTAGATTTTTTGTGAACATCAATAATCCATAGAAACATATTGAATGAGTTTTTGACCCAATCCATTGTTACTAGTGACATATCCCCTAATAAATTTCAATCTTTGGTTGGACACCTAGCTCCAACCGAACAAATCACATTCAACCAAAGTGATCTGTCTTCCCTTGGTCTATTCCATAATAATCCATTATACATAGAAGTTTATATAATATGGCATAAAGTTAAACATTTCCTTATAGATAATGGATCCAAACTCAACATAGTGTATCCAAAGCTCATCAAGCTTCTTAGGTAAATAATGGCAAATCTCTAGCCAAAAATAATAACCATCAAAGCCTATGATAATAAAGAAAGAGAATCACAAGGCACCATTAGTTTGTTAGTTATCATTGTGACTTTGACCCATGATACACTTTTCCATGTGATTGATCTTAAGTTATCACATAATATGTTTTTAGGTAGGCCTTGGTTACATGAGATTCATGCAGTCCCATCCATGCTGCACTAATGTATCAATATTTCCCACTTAGGGATGGAAGTGAATATTCCAAGAGATTTACACCTATATGAACACTACAAGCATCTTGATGTTAAATTCAAATCTATAATTATTAGTACAACATGAATCTAAGTTCCAAGTAGGATAAAGGAAAGGCTAAACTTATTGATCCTTCATTAGATAATTGCATAGATCCTAATATCTTGGATTCCCTTTTCCACATGCTACCTCTTGAAGCTTCTAATCATTTCACCATTTTAGATAATGGATCAAGAGAGTATGTGACCCATGATACATTTCATATTTCCAATCTTCCTCAGAATATAAAAACCTTTAGGAAACCTAAAGTCACCCCACATATGCATTGGCAATAAATGAACAAATATAAGGGACCTATCACATTTGTAAAAGAATCTGGCCTTGAACCCAACCCTCTTAAAGGGGATGAATCATGGTTATATAATGACAACCAAGCTGATTGTTATAAAAATTCAAAGTATCATATTCCCAATAGGATCATGTAGCATCACAATTATGAAAGAAGAGGCTTCAGACTGAATCAACAAGGAACCATTGAGCTAATTTACATGACTAAGTATGAAAGATCTTATGGACTTGAATTTAAACTGCCTTGGGGTAACCCCATATATCTTATTCAAACTCCCTCACTAGTGACTAGTGATGATGATGCCGATAGTGAAGTAGAATCTGATCCTTGCCTCACCTTTGATAACCTAACTGAAACTAACCTATTTGATAACAATGCCATTTTTACCCTTACCCTGGCCATTCATTGCAACCCTTTACCATTGTATTATCCCCAACTAATAGATTGGGACCATCAAGAATCTATTTTATCAATTAATGAGTTCTAAAATGATGAGGCATTCTATAACTTCTTAAGCCTTAGAGACAATGTTTCATTGGGAGATCATAAATCAGGATTCTCAATCACATTAGATCTTACAACCTATTTTGGAGAGTGAGTGAAAACCCTTAGCCAAAAATAAATAATTAAAACATTGAGGTCCCAAAGTGAAAACCTCTTTGAGGTGCTTTCTAACTAGGAAAAAAGTAAAGATAAAGGCCAGTCTAGTGGTAAAAACTTATTTTAGGTGCCAATAGATGGGGGTGTTCATTTTTCTTCAAATTTAGACCAAGAGACCACCAATGATGAACTTGCCTATGGATTTGAGTTTAGCTTTAAGAAAAAATAAGTATTCAATCAAATTCTTCAATAATTTTTTGACTAATTTTGTCATATGACTAGATCTCCCATTAGGGGACTCAGATTTGTCATACCTAGGATAAGTTGAAGAGAAAGTCATAACAGAGGAATCTAACATAATTTTATAGTTTAAGTCATTACCTACTATCCTAGAGGATGGTTCAACCCTTCTAGTCAAAGATACAACATAGGTAAATATCAAGACTCCATCAGACTTGAAATGGATAAAATTACTGACATCCCTCATTGAGGAGGAACATGACATCTTTATAGTTCTATTGAGAGAATTTATAGATATCTTTGCATGGGCCTATTCTGACATGCCAAGTTTAGACCTCACCTTAGTTCTACACCACCTTGTGGTTAATCTTGATGTCAAATTGGTAAAACAAAAGTTACGTAAGATGTATCTTCACATTATCATATTGGTAAAGGAGTTGAAAAAAAAATTTAGAAGTAGGATGTATCTGATCCATTGACTAATCAGAATGGACTTCTAATGTGGTACCTATTAGTAAAAATCTTGAAAGGATCAAAATTTGTACTGATTTTTGAGACATCAATAAAAATTGTCTTAAAGATGATTTTCCCTTGCATAATATCGACATGATCATCAACTCTATGGTAGGTTATGCAATGCTTTCACTCATGGATGGATTTTTAGGATACAACCAAATCAAAATATCACTAGAAGACCAACATAAAATAGCATTCACCAATCCATGGGAAATTTTTTGTTATTAGGTAATGTCATTTGGCCTTAAAAATGCTACAGCTACATATCAAAGGGCCATGACTATCATATTCCATGATATGATGCATGACATTGTTAAAGACTATGTCGATGACATATTAGGAAAATCCAAAACCAAGGCTGACTATCCAATAGTGTTGTGTAAGATATTTGAAAGATTATAGGAGTATGAAGTCAGAATCAATCCAAAGAAATGTGTGTTCATTGTAAATTCAAGAAAATTACTTGGCTTTATCATGCCTCATAGAGGTATTGAAGTTGATTTGGCTAAAGTCCATGATATAATTGAGATGCTACCACCAACTAGTTTGAAGCAACTCCATAGTTTTTAGGGTAATATCTAATCAATCTGACACTTGATCTCTCAGGTAGTAAATAAGTGCCATCCATTTACAAACCTTCTAAAGAAGGGAGTTGCATTTCACTAAGATGATCACTACCTAACAACTTTTTAATAACTCAAAGACTATCTTGTAAATCCACATGTTTTATTACCTTCTATATCGGGAAAACCATTCTATTTAGACCTATTAGCTGCTGACATTGCTCTGGGGGCACTCTTGGCTCAACATGATGACAATGAAAAAGAGCATATTGTGTACTACCTAAGTTGTACCTTGGTTACATATGAACATAACTATCCACCTATTGAAAAAGCTTATCTATCCATGGTCTTCATAGCTCAAAAATTGTGTTAATACATGTTGAATAATAAGACCATGGTCATTTCAAAAGTAGATTCGCTCAAGTATCTACTATCTAAAATAGATTTGAAAGGTGGAATGGTTAAATAGATCATGCTTCTCAATGAGTTTGACATAGAATATGTCAATTAGAAGGAAATCAAGGGACAAGTTCTTACAGGTCAACTTGATGAAGCACCTCTTAAAGACACAAAACCACTCACATTTCAATTTCTTGATGAATCCATTATGATCAGCATTGACACAGCCCTTAAGGAGCAACCCTAGAAACTATATTTTGATGGTTCATTTACTTCACATGGATCAGAGGTAATCCTATTGTTTATTATACCATAGGGGGGTCTAATCCTTAAATCATTTAGAATCAACTTTTCTTATACAAACAACATGGCCAAGTATGAAGCACTTATTATAGGACTTTGAGAAGCAATGTATTGGAATATATCTCATCTCTAAGTTTATGGTGATTCTCAATTAATCATCAATCAGGTCATAGATCATTTTTAGACCAAAGATGACAAGTTGGTCTTATATAAAGCCATGGTCGACACTCTTAAGCAACAAATTATCAATATTCAGTTTGAGCACATACCAAGGGCTAGTAACAAAACTGTAGATGCCATGGCTAATATTGGCTCTCTCATTTAAAAAATAGATAAAGCTAAAGAGTATCAGTTCCTCATTGAGAATTTGTCAGCACCAGCTTATGAACCTTCAACCATTTCTATAATTTGTGATATTGTTGGTCCTAATTATATCTAGTACTCAGACCTCTACAACTACCTTCATGACCAAGTTATACCACCTAACCTATCTCACAAACAAACCAAATCCTTCATTCATCATTCCACTCATTATAATCTACTTGGATCCACCCTTTACCATCATAGTTTTAATGGAACTCTACTTCATTGTTTAACTTTGGTAGAGTCTACACTAGTATTAAGATAATTTCATGGAGTATGTGGAACTCATTCTATCAAGGCAGTCCTATCTAAAAAGTTATTACGTACTAGTTATTATTGGCCAATGATGGACATAGATGCAAGAACATATGTAAAAAAGTGTGACAAATGTTAAGGGCATGCTAATTTGATTCATGCCCTAACAAAAAATCTAAAACTAATGTTGATACCATGGCCATTTTATACATGGGAACTTGACCTCATTGGGAAGATCAATCTCACTTCATCTAACGGCCATAAACATATCCTTACTACCATTGAATATTTCACTAAGTGGGTTGAAGATATACCCCTCACATGACTAGAAAGCAAATTTCTAAATTCATTTTCAACCATCTCATTTACCACTATGGTATCCCCTCTAACATTATATCTAATAATGGAGGATCATTCAAGAACAAGGATGTAGACCAGCTATGTACTAAATATAACATCACACAACATTTTTATATAGCATATTACCCTCAAGTTAATGGCCAATCTATCAATATTCTCAAAAATATTGTCAATGATGTCAGTCATGATTGGCACTTACAAATAGTCCCTACCCTTTGGGCATACTATACCAATCATCGTATTCCCACAAGAGCCACTCCATACTCACTTGTTTATGGTACTAAATCCATCCTTCCCATTGAGGTTGAATTGCCTTCACTACACATCTCTTTCAAGCATGTCCTAGATGATCATGAATATCTAGTAGCTCACTTGCAAGAGCTAGACATACTTGATGAGAAATGCATAGTTGCGCTCAACAATATTCAAACATATCAAAACCAACTAAAAGGCCACCATAATTGATGTGTTAAGTATAGAAAATTTAAATTTTGTGATCTTGTTCTTAAAAAAATCCAAAACAATTCCACGGATAAGAAAAAGCATAAAGGGAAATTTAAACCAAACTAGATAGGGCCTTTCATCATTACTGTAGATTATGGATTAGGAGCATACAGGCTCACCACACTAGATGGAAATGAACTTGCTAAGCCAATGAATATTATTCATCTCAAGTATTATTATGCTTAAATGCTAAGGTGTACTATTTGAAAGGACTATTTTAGCTATGCCATTTTATCACTATTCTTCTTTGTATAAATACCATCCTTATCCATCTTCTTCACCGTATCCACTTTATAATTTTGTTCTATCGAGCTAGTGTGTTCTAAAGCCTATCCCATTTGACCTTGGTTTTTTCCATTCATTACATAGTTTTATCATTAAGGTATCTAATCAGTTTCATCAGTTGGTTCAAGTAATTCAAATAGAGATCATATTCTGGTAGTGTGACAAAAGTTTTAGTAGTTGCATCCTTTATTTATTATGCCTTTCTTACCAATGGTCTTGTTAATAATTATAACTACCTTTGGGTAATTAGTACCATTGATATATGCCATTATGTCCTAGTTATAACCACTTATGGGAAAACTAGGGGAAACATTAAGCCTTTACCAACTTGCCACTTCCTATGTCATATTATGCCTTTTTACCAATTGTGCTTGTTTTGGTTGAATTGACAGCTACACTAGTTAAATTTTTCCACTATATGGCATAACTATAATGACTTGAGGTCCTACTCTAGGACTATGTAGGAAATGCTCTATACTTATTGAGGTTAGCTTAGTCACCCTTTCCACCACACTCTCACCATTTTATAAGCAACCTAATCCATACTCTCATCATTTTACGAGCAACCTAAGTTTGAATGCTCTCTTTATTTTTTGAGCTTGAATCATTTAGTGTGTGATCATTATCAATTGAGTTGAGATACTTTAAAAAATTCCAAAAACATTTGAAATTTTTTTAGAAAAGGATAAAAACATTAACCACTTCTTTGCCTTAATGATTCTAGAAAGCCTTACTAAGTTACAATAAAATCACTTATCATTTAGTTTCCCCATCCTTTTTGGCCTTTTCTCTCATGCACTTGCCATTTTTCAAGACCATTCCTGTTCTTCAATCACATCCATTCTACTTGTTTTCATCAGTTAGCATATTCTTCACATTCCCTAGGAGAACTACATTTGGCATGAAGTTTTTTATTAGATAATACATCCATGGAACTTTGTAGGCAACGTCCACTTGCCTGATGCATATGGAGACAATTGAACCACCCCTTTCCTTTTCTTCTATTCCCCCATTTTATTTGTTTGTTTGTTAAGTTGTCACCTATTTTCTAGGAGCAATTTTTGTAGGGTTTCTATTACATTGTTTGTTTGTTTATTTTTACTTATTTTATTTGTTTATCTACTTGTTTGTTTGCTTTCAGTACTTCTACCTTGATTTAGTTTATGCATGTTCATTAGGTGATTCCTTGCCTATATTAATACTTGAATCTATCCATATTCAAATGTTTTATATTGTCATCATGGTTTTTATCATTGGCGCATTATTTTTTATTGAGTTTTGGATTAAGAGAGTTAGTATTTATGCATGTTTTAGCCAAGTCCTCATGATGTTATACCATGATGCCTACTGACACATGCTACAACAAACTTCAACTTCAAGAAGTATATTCAACAATGGTGGCATCTCTTTGGCACTGACATCCTGATTTATTCCCAATCATATCCCATACATAGTAATTAACCATGAAAGAATTACAACCTTTATTAGTTCAAATGAGCATCTACCTACTAGTAGGTTGTTCCAATTCATCATTACCCTTTGTGTTAAGTTATCATCATCCTCATCCAAGTTTAATGTGTTTACCATAATTGAGGTCCAATGATTATAATTGCCTATAGGCAAATCATTACATATTGTACCACCTACATTTTTATATGATTATAACTACCTTTGGGCAAATCATTATTTTGTCACCACTTTACTTTTTCTATCTATACAAGGGCATGTTTTTATCTTGTTTGTTATCCTAATTGGGATAGCTCCATCTGCTCAATGATTATAACTACCTTTGGGCAAATCATTGTGTTATCATACCATGTTGCAATTATCGGGGTACAATGTTTATAAACACCTTTGAGAAAACCATTGTGCACTATCCCACATGTATTCTCATTGATTTTTACTAATTTGTTATTATCATTATGTTTTCATCCCCATCATCTTTCCTTTCTTTGGTCCCCTCATTTTGCTTCTTTCTTTTCAAGGGACCGTTTACTGACTTACTTGTGTCAATTATTCCCTTGAGGGAGTGTCATACAATTAGTTTATCATCATTGTAGTTGTAGGCATACAAGACCATTTCATTCTTTGAGAAGATGTTATTGTGCTTATAGCATATAATTCCTTCCCAAATAGGGGCAAACTATAGACACCTAAATCTAGCCACTGATAACCTCTAATTAGTCTTTTAACTAATTTTTATTTAAAATACACAATTTGGCCTAAAAAAACTAAACATTGCTAAATGGTGTGAAAGTGACATATTCAAGTGGCACTTTTGGCCAATTTATCCCTAAATGGGGTAATGCAATTTATGGGCTAGCTAATTTGATTAGATCATTTTGAGTCAAAATGCCAATTTTACACTTGGGAGCTCTGGATTGCTCTTTCCTATCAAATATTTTACATGAGACATGTGCCTTTGTTATTTTATATTGGTCACATCCTAAATGGGATAATAGATCCAATGCATTTGTCATTGCCTTCTAAATCTAATCCAATCAAATTTTAAACCAATAACAAGGCATTTTAATCAATTTGAGTAATTTGTCCACAAAGTGCTTAATCATGCTTAAGATATAATTAACTTAAATTAAGGCATAATTAATAATTCCATGGAAACTTGTTGAATACTTATTTTTGGAAATTAATATTGAATATCTACATTGTCAGGTGACCTCATTTCTTGGGAAGACATCCCTAAGCCATAAATGCCACAAAATTAAGATTCATGCCCTCCATGCCTCATCAATGCTTTCCATGATGCCCTCCATGCCTCTTAAATTACCCTTCTTCCAATATCATGATAACTATAATTATAAACTTAATTTAAAAAAATTAATTAATCTTCAACCTGTCAGGGGATCTGTAGCTCTACCAATTAGAGCACAATTGATTACTATCTTATATGCAATTAAACATGGAATTATACTAGAATGATAAAGTAGCTAGAAACATGAGACAACAAAGAATTTGAGAGACAATACACACTCTTTGTATTAGATATTACTAGAAGAAAATACAATAAGGAAGATGCCACTTCTTCCTCCACCTCAAAGGCTTGCCACACCTCAAGACCTTCTTCCCTCTCTCTCTTGCTCAACACAACAACTCTAAAGCCTGAGTTGCTATCCCTCCTTGAATGCTTCAGCTGATCTCCTTGACCTTACACCTATAGATCTCCTTGACCTTGCTAGCCTCAATGCTTTTACTTGCCTTAGAATTAATTTACAATACATGCCTTATGGGTCTATAAATAAGATCCCATGCTTACAAACATAGAACACTAACTACTAAAATTAGACACACAGCCCGCGACTTAAATTAGCCCCTTAGCATGCAAACACTCAGTTCAACTAACCGACTGTTCGTCAACAGCAGTTCCGAAAATACACAGGCGATCGACGCCGGTCCCTCCTGGTCTGGTGCTGTCGACGTCGGCCGACTTCCTGCCATCGCCGGTCTCCTTCTCCACTGCACTTGACTGACATCAGTCATACTGCCAACGCCAGTGGCTCTGGTTCTTCAGCATCCTTCCTTCTAGTGTCTGCAAATAGTTGAAGCTTTTAGATCCACACCACAACAATCTCCCACTTGGAGATAAATAGCTGTAACTTGTACCTGTACACCATCTATTTTGTTCCTTAGGCTCTGTATCCCTCTTCAATGTCACTCTTGAAGACCAACCACCACGTAAACCTGTGATGCAATACCTGTATCTTATGCCACAAGAATTTTGCTGCTCCCAAATTCTCCATGACATACTTCTGAACCAACTCTACTCTTAGCTCGAAAAACTCCCTGTATATGAAACCCTGCAACAAGTAACACAATACAGTAATAGGATAATGTAGCTAATATTATCCAACCTGGTAAAGGAAAAATACAATGGTCAAACCTCCATTGTTCTTCAGCATAATCAAGACCATATACCATAGCCTTATGTCTCATGTATCCATCCACTCTCTTCTCTAAAACGGGAATCCATCCCTCTATCCAGTGCTTTCTTCCAGCTAACAACACTACCAACAAATACCTGTTTGGTTTTCCAAGGACTCACACTCCTCATCCATGCCAAGCTCCCACTATTTCTAGATTCTACCTGCATTGCTTCTTCCATCTTCCTAGTTCATGACTATCAGTAAGCAATATAAAGAAGGTGAAAAATGAATATGAGGTTCACATACCTTTCCTGACCTCCACATGGGTGTTTGAGACTTAGTAATTCACCCAACATCCGTTTCAGTGACCGATCTAGGCCATCTCCCAGTCTGCTTTTGACTGATGTCGATTCCCTGCACTGATCCTGACTACCGACATCATTTCCCTAGCCGACGCCGGTGTCCCTCCTACCGACGTCGGTCCTTATGACCGACGTCAGACTTCTCCTGTCCGACCTATCGACCCTGCTGGTCTGCACATGACTGACGTCGGTATCTGGATGACTGACGTCGGTGCCAAGCTACCGACATCGGTGTCTGTGTGTTCCTATAAGTGATGAAATTTTCATCCACGAGCTCTTCTTGGATCATACCTCTGTCCATGCTGGCCTGCTTAGACTTATTCAGCCCCTGTGACTGATCTCTGTCCTTCATCTCCTCCAAAAACACCAAGGCTTCTTTGTTCCTGTCAAAAGCATCAAATTTCCTCTTTCTGCAATGAACTGTATTTGTGCTTTCCAAATTTGAATGCATACCTTTTGAATCAAGAACTTCCATTCCCTTCCTGTTCTTGTGACCAAACCTATTAAGCCACATCTTCGAATCTACACCAGAAGTAGAATCAGTAATACAAGTAGACAGATAAAGGGTATCTACTTTCTTACCTCTTGCTAGAACAAGTGCTCCCTTGGTAACCTTCCAAGAATCTGCTGTGAGGGTTATTGTGCATCCCTCATCTCCCAACCTTCCTATAGAAATCAAACTCTGCTTCAAAATTAGAACATGCATGACCTCTTTCAACACCCACGTGTTGTCAATCTGCAATCTCAGCTGCACTTTCCCTTTGCCAACTATCTGACAAGGCGTACCATCCCCTAAATAAAGAACTCCAAAGTCTCCCTGTTCATACTCATAGAACAAATCTCTGTTTGGGGATGCATGAAAAGATGAACCAAAATCTAAAATCCATGATCCTACTTGACTATCTGAAGAAAGTATGAGAGCATCCTACATCACAATATTTGCATCCTTTGCTTCTCCCATACCTGCATGTTGATTCTCTTTATCTCTCAACCAACACTCCTTCTTTGTATGTCCTTTCTTTCCACAAAACCAGCAGGTAATACCTTTGGACTCAGATCTCCTTCCTGACCTTGATTTCCCTTGCTCAACCTTCTCCCTTTGCCTTTTCCTACTTTTTGCACTTAGAGCATTCCATGATGATTCACCTGTGCTTCTCCTACGTATTTCTTCATTCAAGATCACACTCACAACATCATCAACTTTTAAGATTTTAGAAGCAGATGCAGAGTTACTTACTGCCATAACCATACCGTCCCAACTTTCAGGCAAAGAACATAAAATCAAGAGAGCCTTTACCTCATCATCAAAAACAATATTGACTGAAGCTAATTGGTTTACCAAACCATGGAAATCACTGAGATGAGTATGTACCGATCCACCTTCCTGCATTTGCAAAGTAAATAGCTGCTTCATAAGGTATACCTTGTTAGAAGCCGAGGGCTTTTCGTATAGATTCACCAAGGACTTTATCAACTATTCCGTTGTCTTACACTGTGATAAGCTGGAAATCATAGATGATGCAAGGCTCAACCTTATGGAACCTAGAGCCTTTCGATCAAGAACATTCCATTCTTCATCCTTCATATCTGTGGGCTTGCATGCAACCCCACCCAATGGTAAGTACAGATCCTTCTGATACAGATGTCCTCAATCTGCATCCTCCAGTGTTGATAATTCTTGCCGTTAAACTTCTCCATTCGTAGCTTACTTTCTCCTACCATTGCTGAAGTCCCACTCAATCAAAAAACCCTGTGAATGACCTGTAATCAAAAACAATACCCTGCTTCCTGTAAACCGTAGCTCTGATACCACTTGTCAGGGAATCTGTAGCTCTACCAATTAGAGCACAATTGATTACTATCTTCTATGCAATTAAACATGGAATTATACCATAATGATAAAGTAGCTAGAAACATGAGACAACAAAGAATTTGAGAGACAATACACACTCTTTGTATTAGATATTACTAGAAGAAAATACAATAAGGAAGATGCCACTTCTTCCTCCACCTCAAAGGCTTGCCACACCTCAAGACCTTCTTCCCTCTCTCTCTTGCTCAACACAACAACTCTAAAGCCTGAGTTGCTATCCCTCCTTGAATGCTTCAGCTGATCTCCTTGAACTTACACCTGTAGATCTCCTTGACCTTGCTAGCCTCAATGCTTTTACTTGCCTTAGAATTAATTTACAATACATGCCTTATGGGTCTATAAATAAGATCCCATGCTTACAAACATAGAACACTAACTACTAAAATTAGACACACAGCCCGCGACTTAAATTAGCCCCTTAGCATGCAAACACTCAGTTCAACTAACTGACTATTCGTCAACAGCTATTCTGAAAATACACAGGCGACCGACGCCGGTCCCTGCTAGTCTGGTGCTACCGACGTCGGCCGACTTCCTACCGTCACCGGTCTCCTTCTCCAGTGCACTTGACCGACGTCGGTCATATTGCCGACGCCGGTGGCTCTGGTTCTTCAGCATCCTTCCTTCTAGTGTCTGCAAATAGTTGAAGCTTTTAGCTCCACACCACAACACAACCACACATCTCAATCTCAGGATGGATGGTTCAGGTTGATTCTAGACATTCTCAAAAATCAATAAACAGAGAGGCCATGAACATCATTTCTAAGACATGATTATGCAAATTTATAATGCACAAATATCTTCAAGAAGCTAATTTAACTAGTTTTACCATGCCAAATTGATTCCAATCCAAGCCAAAACATAAGCCAAAGTTGCCAAGGAGAGATGGAGGTAGCCAAGATTTAATTACCAAGGACTTCATAAGCACAAGCCAAGAAAAACACTATAACAAGTATTTTGGAGCATCCAAGGAAGGTAAAAGAGAATTTCTTTTTCATTTTAGTTGTGTGTTTCATTCATGTTTTTTAACTAAGCTCTCCCTAGTGTCTAGGCCTATAGATGTTATGTTAGTTAGTGTGTTTCTTTCATTTTGTTTTCATTTTGTAACTAACACCATACTAACCATCCTATCTTGAGTTAATTTCCTAGATCACATAGTATATGTTATTCACATTTTTCACTAGAGGATGAATTTGAGTAGACTCAATGGGAGTTGTCTTTATCCCATGATGTTTATAATAAAGATCACCATTTTGTTATGCCTTCAAATATCATGGTATTGAATTTAGAAGTGGTAGCACTTTTAGAAACCCTTTAGGTTGACCCTCAATATTTTACAATAGTATATATTAGTGTGACACTTCTAAAATTAGTACATGAGGTCACAAGGCATAATACCTTATCTATGTTTGATGCCTCAAAAACCCAAAAGAAACATGTATAAATGGTTTTTTTGTATTGGAACAAGGTCATCACAAGAGCAAATATTAAAGAAGAGATGGTTGAGGTTAAGTGCTAGTTATATATTGAAACAATGACCAAGGTGAAAACATTGAACATCTATAAAACACTTTTGATCCAAGAACTAGCTCTTGCAGATGGAGTGCCCCTTTATGGTGACATAGTGGATAAACTAGAGACCTTGGTAGAGCTTAAACTAAAATAATACAAGGACCAGTCCATCCCCTAAAATAAAAAAAATTGGGAAATGGAGTAGTTAACAGAAGTAGTATGAGGTATGTAAAAGTTTCTTGCATAGAGTTGGAGACACCATTCCCATTTTAGATGGATTTTTTGAAAATTTTATGAATCTTGGCAAAATTTTAGTAGTTAATATTTAGGTGAAAGAACTTTAATGATAATAGTTGGAAGATAACATCTTGTCAATAAAATACCACACATAGTGTACCAAAGCATTCGAGGATGTGGAGGCTATGGAGAACATAATAAGGTCTCACTATCACTAAATAAATACAAGCTTCATGGCACTCTAAGGTTGTCACCAAGATCACTTTGCTTGAAAGCATTTATAAGGATTCTTCCACATTACTTAAGAAATTATTCAATAAATCAATGAATGTCTTGAACATCCCCAAAAGACTAAAAATCTCAAAGTGGTGGTAGAATAAATAACATCCAAGTTACAAAGTGCCTTAAACCATCAGGAATGTGTTAAAAATCAAATTGAGTAGATAAGCCTTGATTTTTGGCAGTACTTGAGAATAATGCTTAGTCTTAGACAAACTAATGCCTTAGTGTGGGGTGATTTATTGGCCTAAACTTTTGGATAAGTATTTTAGGAATGACTAATGTAGATAGGCATGATGTAGAAACTGTAACATGAAATACCATGGTTTGAGATCTCATGGCATGGATAAATAAAGTCATAAAATAAATGTCCAAATTAAATGGAGAACCCAAAAATGAAGAATTTACAACTCAATGAAAGACTTGGGGAATGTATGAAAATAAGAGAATAATTATGGATCAATTTGTAGGGATAAAAAATAATAAGTCAAGTGTGAATCCAACACTAGCCTATAGGAAGAGAGGCACTTGGTGATGAGGATCCAACATCAAAAAGAAAATATAGGGGCAAAAAGGCCTAGGTCCTTAGGAACTTAATGTAAATTGCTACCATGACTCAATTGTATTGATGATCATTGGCGAGTCACCTTGAGTGTAATTATTTTTGTAACTACTTGGTTAGGAAAGACCATGTATAAATACCCTTGTGATGTACTTTGTTATATTTTTGTTCAGTTGGATGTTAATGATAGAGTTTATATGAGTTAGTTATATTGTAACTTTAGAACTATGTGTTCTTTAGAGATCACTTATGAATATGATTAATGAAACTTGTGTTGACTTTATACTATTTTTCATCTAACTATGGATTTAATGTTGTTATTTATCATTTATGTCATTATTTAGCTAACTAAGTTAAGGTTGATAGTTATCATTTATGTCATATTTTTATTTTTTATAATTGAGGAATGAACATGTGCTAAGTTAGATATGGATTATAGAATGAGTGTAGTATTTTGTATGTGTTTGATCACCCCTAAGTAATTGGATAAACACATCCTCATGCAATAAAACCAACAAGAACTAGTCCCTCATTGCAAGCTTTAGTTGAGTGCATGAGAACTTCTTACATGAAATGTCATCATGCTAGCACATTGGAATATTAATCACTTAAGTGTGCACCTAGGGAAAGTCATGCCTGTGTAAAAAAAATATTCCCGACATTAATCTTGGTTATGTAGAGTAATTTCCTACTCTACGTCATTTTTAATTTATTTTTTTGGTTCGAGCATTGCAATTTTGGTTCCTACGCATCGAGGACAAAGCCGTAGGGTTTCGATGTAGAGGACATATTCATTTTGCTAAGTATAAAAGTGTAGCGAAATCTTTCGAGTGTCATCCTTAGAACACGGTTCCTTTTTCCCTCTTTTTGTTCCTTTCATTTTAATTTTGGCCTAAGTATTGGATTCAAGCAGAAGTGGCCATGTGTCGGCCTCTGGGAGATGAAGATGGACAGCTGGCAACTTCTGAGGACCTCATTGTAGCTTTCTAGAGAACCATGGAATGCACCACATGTCAGCATTTGCGTATCAGAAGAGGCACCCATGTTTCCTATTTTGATAAAGACTTCTAATGAGCTAAGCAACAGAGAGAGCAGAAGGCACCAGGTGGCAGTAGTGGAGGCCCTAAATTACCTTTTTGAAGAAACAACAAAATCCACCATGTGTTGACTACCAAGAGCCTTTATTTCAATGCTTGGGTCCAATGCTTTCTATTCAATGCATAAAGGCATCGTTCATTTTGCTAACTATTGAAGTGCAATGGAGGCTGCCAAGTGTCACATTTTGGGTCCCTCTCTACTCCATCCCCAAAGAAAGTGGAAGGCACCACATACCCCCAACAAAAGAAGTAAAAGATGCCACATATCTTCCCAGGAGTAGCGGAGGTCGCCACGTATCAACTTCTGAGAGACCACCTTCAAGCCTAATCACTGAATGAAGATTGTGGTGGGTCCCAGATGATATTTTAAAGTATCAATGAAGCATTGAGTGTCAATAAGTGAAGACTGCCATGTGCACCCATCTTTTTTAAGGGTTGTCAAAGCAAAGAACACAGTGAGTTTTGTTTCAATAAAGTTGTAAAGTATCGAGGAAGTGGGCTACGATAGGTGTCAAAGGCGGGGCATTCCTCAACAAAATATAAAGAAAGTGGAAGTGGCCAAGTGTCATCCTTTGGTGCCTTCTAGATCAATAGGAGGGAAAATTCATAAATTGATTAAGTGTCCTCTTCCATTTCAAAGTGCCTGTCTACCTGTTACAGCAAAAATTTGGGAAAATTCAGCAAGAGTTACTATGGGTAAATAGAACAGTGCATCGGGTAGATTTTTTGGGCTTACAAGCATTAAAGATGCCATCTGTTTGTCCCCTAATAGCAGAGGTAGAGTAGACTATTGAGTGGTCAAACAAATGATGGAATGAAGAATTTTTGGTGCAAAGAGAGGTACTAGACATGGATTGCCATGCCACAGTCAGGGTAGTTCCTGATAAGACCAGGACACATCCAAGGCATTGAATGCACCATCTATTTTCTCCCTTATGAGTGAAGAATGGAGTCTAATTGCATGGAAAAGAAAGTGATTGAAGGAGACATCCGAAGCTATATAAGCAGGATTGTAAAATCAAAAAAAGTGGGGGGAATTCTATAGTTTTAGACTTTTTAGAGTTTTGACCAATAATAGCATTTGCTTTTGTTTCATTTTCTTGAGTTTGAAAGGTTTTAATGAATGTGTGTGTTTCTACATCTTTTGTATGACTAGAAGATTCAAAATAAAATTGAATACTATGCCCTTATTGATGTTATCTGTGTCAATTATAATGTAGTTTATGCTATAGATTTTTTAGTGTTGTGATTGGAAATGTTATTTGCTTTTGTCCCATTTTTTGGAGTCTAAAGTTTTACATAACTGTGCATGAATTTTGTGCCTCTTATGTGATTGGAGGATTCTATTAAGAAGATAGAAAACTATGCCTTTGTTGACAATTCCTATATCTCAACAAAAGACTCCCCTATTGTGAGCCTCTATTTTTGTTATTCCCATCTTTTACATTGATCATGCACTTGTCTTCTCTTAAATGCAATAGAATCCTATAATAGTCACTTTGTGCTTAGGTTAGGATTAGGATTACACTCAAGCACATCACCATAGTTAGGTTTTAATTCCTACATTTTGTGTTTCTATTTAGTCTCCTATCCCTTTTCCCCAACACCATAAAATAGAAGAGACCAGCTTCTTTAAAACCTGGAGGTTGTTTCAAGTCACATTATCCCACAACTTGAAACTTCCCATTATTGATTGGCTAGAATCTAGTGCAATTTTATGCCATCAATAGTTTCTAGCACACCTTGTGGGACAAATATTTCAAGGAGTTGAAGAAATTTTGGTGTATTCTTTAGCCAATTAACCTTTGGAGGTTTTCATCAACACCAATAATGACTCTGAGTCATCAGCTGATCAAGCAGTATCATCAATAAATCCCTTTTGGTACGTATAACTCTGTTACTCATAGCTATGAGTCCTATTCTCCTTATATATTTAATCAAGATCAAGTTCCTCTTGAAATATCTCCAAGTAATGAGGATGCACATGGCCATGAGCTATACCAGTTTTATGCCTAGTCTAATCTCATTTTCACCTTTAAGAAAGCATTACTGGGATTTAAAAAATATGTGTTAGAGCTTGACAGCAAAAGGGAATATGGCCAAGAAATTCCTTGTCATGTTATCTATCAAGTGAGGGAAGCAATAGACCTGATCAAAAGTGAATGGGATCCCATTAAAAGGGCAAATTGGCAAGAACTTACATATGAAATGTTGGATGTGTGTGGATTGATTGCATTTCTAGAAAAAAGGCTAAGTATTCATGAGAATTAGCCTTACCAAGTCTACCAAACTTCATATCCACCACCACAAATCCCATATCAAACATATTCCACCCCTATTTATGAACAAGGTTAGACTTGTCGAGATCGTTTCCCAATAATGCAGAGTCTATGATAGCAGCAAGTCAAGAGAACCCCAAACTCTCAATTTTCCCTCAAGTCCCTTCCTCCCTTACTCAAAAATCTTCTTGTTTTCCATCACAACCTTCTTCTTGATCCCCTTTTGAAGAAGAATATATTTTAAAAGAGGGAATTGAGTATGCATAAGAATATGCTCAATTCATGGCTAGTCAAGAGGATTCCATAAGTACGGATAAGGAGGAAGTCACCATAGATTCCCTTTTGATGAGCAAGAGGATAAGTCGCAAGCTTTTTCCTTCACTTCAGATGAGGAGGAGATCATTTTTGACTTTTTCCTTACTTTGTAAGAAGATACAGAGGATCATAGATACTCCCTTGACCAAGTCATTGAGACAGATAACACTATCCTGCAAGAAGGCTATGGATTGGCCAAGTATGGAGAAGAGAGCATCAAGACTCAACTGAGTATGCAGAAGGAATGCCAGTTTTTAGATTCATCCTTTCAAGAGAATGAAATAATCAAAGAGCATACTGATGCAATAAAGCTAGAATCTAAAGAAGATGAGCCGAAAGATAATGGATATCAAAAGGCATAGAGTGAAGAACCAATAGCCAATGATTTCTTGATGACACCCGACAACATGAAGAACCAATATTTGACAGGCATTCAAGGACAAGAAGAGTTCATAGGTGTCGAATATACATTTTACTTAGGCTCATTCAAGTGTGGGAAAATTTGTGTGGCTAGCGCAGAGGACATCCCATCAAAGGTATACCCGTTGTAATCACTGGTATGGCAACACAAGTTGGCTTGTCATAAAGAAGATGTTAGAAAGTTCATTTTTGATCCTGGAGGGAATAAGGATTTGTAATTAATGTAGTTAGGTAGTTTCCATTCCTACATTGCTTTGTGTTGTTTTTTTCTCTCACTTTTCTTTTAAAATAATCATTTTAAACACAGAGTCAGTGTCTTAAAATCTTTAAATTCTTTAAATTTTGTCGTAATAAATGCTTCCCTAAATCTTCAAGATCTCCAAGGTACCTTGCGCTGCATAATGTGTCTACCTCGCTATTTCTTGAAGATTGAGTAGGATTTGTTAACGGTCGCCTTAATTTAATGTTATTTGGGACTTGCTAGGCCCATAAATATCCCTTAGCAAATTTTAAAGTTTACAACTCTTAGGCATTCCTATGAAATATCTTGCTCATTATGATTGTCAATGCCTAGTTAATTGTTTTAGCCAGCATATTTTTATCTTGAGAAAAGTTCATAGCAGAGTACCATACAAAAAACATAGAGATGGCAGGAGCATCATCATCCCAACAAGGAACAAGGGCACCTAGATATCTTGACAGATTACTAGCAAGTAAATCATGCATGATAGCTCCTACACAACCACCAAGAAGCTACCCAAGAACAAAATCCCTAGGAGTCAGTCAGACCAGTGACCCATCCAAAGTAAGGGACTATGTAGATGGAATCGTGGACCTGATTTTATAAAGAGCTAGTGGCAAGAACCTCAGAGAAGGGGCACACCAAAGGTGTCTGCAAAGAGCTTGAGAAAGGAAATATGAGACATTTGAGATGAGAATATGGACCTTACAACTGGCTCAATTCATTATCCTAACTATGCACCCATGCTCAGATATAATTGAGTTATGTGCGGCCTTACTCAACCAACAATCTTACTCCATCCAACAAGGCCCCTTCATGCTACAGGTCACCCCTCAAGCTATCAAGGACATGCTTGCCCTATAATACGATGATACCGCCACCTTCCCCACCATTGATAGGATGCAGAGGATGTGGGAAAATGTCAACAATTACACCAAGTTCTTAAGCTCTAAGTTGTAAATAGCTAATTATGATGCAAAGGTACCCACACTCTCGGCATCAAGAACTTAGTTCATGCCCACCAGCCAAGACACACTGTCAATGATGGCTCTCATCTTTGACATGAAGGATGACACGACTATATACACTAAGCAAATGGCCATCCTCTTTAGGTTAAAAATAGTTGATAAGATGTAGGAGTATTGTCTTAACTTCTCCAAGCATCTCGCCTACTCGATGGTCGAGCAACTGACCCAGTTCAGGGCACAAAGGATATTTAGGTATTCCTCCCTTTTATTCCACCTCATTCTACACCAAAACCCTAACCTGTTCTCCTAATTTATGACCCTAAACCTATATGACCTAGGCTTCGATCCCCAAAGGACCATTCCTATGTCAGCATGGACACATGTTTTATAAAAAACTAGTGACACGTATGAATTTTGGGAATTATTTGTCACCCCTATTTTTCATTGCCTCAACCCTAAGCCTATTATAAATAGGTTATTCTCGAGTGTTACAAACCTCCTAGTCAGCTACCCAATTCCATGTGACTTGTATTTTGGGGCCCACCACACAATCATAAGGGTTCATGGATTATGTGGAGAGCTAGTGTTGCTACCAAAAGTTTTGACTCTTCAGTTAGCATTCCTGGAAATTTCCAACTAGGTGTCAGTGGTTGATAATGAATACGGATTCAGGAAGAAGAAGAGGAAAATGTACAACCTCCCATGGATGGTAGGCAATGTAAGCCTAGAAGCCAAGGAAGCTGAGACCGTGCTGCTAAAGAAACTAACCTTCTTGGGGTTCCTATTGGTTGAGGATAAGTGGGTTCATGACCCAACTGATTACATAGCCTCTGTAGTGAAGACAAATAGAATTGGAGCTAGGATTACGTATGAAGGCTGCCCTTTTTGGGAGAACAAGAAGAATCCTACTGAAGATGCCCCTAGTCTCTATGTTGAGCTAACAGACCTGCCTCTCCCATTGAATAGGCCATGGGAGACCTTCTATGATAAATAGAGGGAGTATGATCCCAAGGTCAAGATGACCTCTGGCTTGAGAAGGACGTTGAGGAACAACGATTAGGATGCAGAGAAAATTGAAGCCTATTGGAAATATAGGCAAGAAATCTCTTAGACCACCCATACCTTCAGGGGTGTAGACTTAGATGAAAGGTGGGAATAACTTTGGGATGAATGGCATCCATCCCTTATTTCTAGCCTAGACATAAGCCAAACACTGACACTCAGGGCAGATCAAGAAGAAGCTAGAGTGGGACCAAGCCAACAACCTCAGACTCTAGAGCAAGCTATAGCTGCCACAAAATAACAAAGTGTGGTGTCTTCACCACCACAAACCTCCACATCATTAGGAGTAATTAATGTCCCCAATTCCCCACATGTGTCATCGATAACAATAGAGGTAGAAGGGAGACAAATGCAGCCAAAGGTGGAGACACCCAAAAAAAGAAAAAGGGTGTAGTTCTAATTAGACCCAAAAAAGGAAGAAGAGCCTTCACCATACCCAGTGCAGAGCACTGCAACTTCTCCTCAGGTAGGAATTACTCCCCCTCCTCCCTCTCAATCCATTCCTCACCCTACTGGCATGGTGCCTCTACCCAGTTAGATGACACCTCTTGCCACTGCTACCATTCCCATTTCACAATTCACCCCATCCTTAGTGCCTCAAGCCTTAACATTACCCTATTTTCCCCCCTCTATTACCAGAAAGTTGCCCCTAAAACTCACCCCTAGCCAGCTAATGGCTCTCCAATACAGCTCGACACAAAGATTTCCCTTTGCAGGGGGACTTATTGCATCCCCTTCCACCTTCTAGATGCAGGCTGATGTTGCTAGGAAGGCAAGAGAAGCCTGATTGGAGAAGAAGAGGATTAAGGAGAATAAAATGCCAGCTATTCCACATTTGAGGTCATAATTTGACCCCATGCAACAACAACTGATAGTGACCCATTTGTCACCCAATGTTGCCAGGCCAAGCAAATAAATGTAGCCAGAAGACTACACCATAAATGCAGTAGCCATTGACATGTCCCTGTTCAGGCCTCAAGATAGAGTCAAGCTACTAACTGAATCCACTTCTATGGTCACAAAAGATTACTTGAAGAAATCAAGGAGACTATAGAAGATAGAGGCCAATTTGGCCCAGGAGAAGGCAAACTATAATAGTTTGGCTGAACAAATAAACAAGAAAGACAATGAGATAGTTAGTCTACAAAAATAGTTAAAAGATACTATTTCCCTCCAAACTCAATGGGAAATTCAAGCCCAAAATGATTCATTGAAGATGAAGCTTGAACTTGTGAAGGATGCAACAACAGCTCTAAGATGGGAAAATGCAACATTTTAGGGAAGAGTCAAAGGACTCCAACTACAGGTTACCCAATCACAGCAAGGGTTGTTGGAAGAATAGAATAAGGTTGTGGCTTTTCAAGCCTAGCTCTACGCTGAGCAAAAGAGGATAGCACAATTAGCAATTGAGTTGACTAATAGGCCAAGAGGTATTAGAGTAGTGTAATTGGTAAAGGAGCTTTATGAATCAGCGTGGGTGAGAATCTCTTCAGAGATTCCCTAGCTCAAGCCATTTTTCACCTTCCTACTCAATGCGCATCAACTATGTGAAATGGTAGAGAATATAACATAGAACACTCTGGCCATGATCTCCAAGAGAGTCATGGACTCTCATTCATTACTAGAGAAGCTTTATAGCTCAATGGATATAATATTGGTAGCCATGGGAATCTTGGACAAAATGGCCACTTTGAGATGTATCAATGAAGAACTTAGTCATAATGTCGTGGCCAACAATTGAGAAGTTGTCTCGATGTCATAAAAGAAAGCATCAGTGAGATGAGACACCACATTAAAGATCTAGTGCAAATAGGCCTCCCTTCCCCATTTCCAAATGCAAGGATGGTACTGATAGTGGATCAACTTGAACCATTGCTATTTACTAAACAAAGGGATCAGACAGTTTTCCAAAGCCTGCGAGATGATTCCTCACCCCTAGAGGTCAAAATTGTTTTGGTTCCTATTTTCTAGCTAGAATCCAAGATGAAAGCCATGGTTCAGGTCCTACAAACCTTTTCACACGAGGATCTCATTAGCTTGGATCTGGCCTTCGACAAATTGTAGAGCAAGCAAGGATTATCTGACCATGAGTGGTCTATCTTCCAAACAACATTATTGAAGCTGTAAATTTTGAAATTTTGATTGAGCAGGAGTTAGGTTCTTTTTGAGTAGGCTCAAAAGTCATGGAGGTCGCCAATAAATGTAGAGTAATTTCCTACTCTACGTCATTTTTAATTTATTTTTTTGGTTTGAGCATTGCAATTTTGGTTCCTACGCATCAAGGACAAAGCTACAGGGTTTTGATGCAGAGGACGCATTCATTTTGCTAAGTATCAAAATGCAATAAAAGATGCCAATTTTCATCCTCAAAACACGGTTCCTTTTTCCCCCTTTTTGTTCCTTTTATTTCAATTTTGGCCTAAGTATTGGATTCAAGTGAAAACAGCCACGTGTCAGCCTCTGGGAGATGAAGATGGATAGCTAGCGACTTTTAAGGACCTCATTGTATCTTTTTGGAGAACCACAAAATGCACCATGTGTCAGCATTCATATATCATAAGAGGTACCCATGTTTCTTATTTTGACAAAGACTTATAATGAGCTAAGTAATAGAGAGAGCAGAAGGCACTAGGTGGCAGTAGTAGAGCCTCTGAATTACCTTTTTAAAGAAGCAATAGAAACCACCACCTGTCAACTACCAAGAGCCTTTGTTTCAATGCCTGGGTCCAATGCTTTCCATTTAATGCATAAAGGCATCATTCATTTTTTAAGTATTGAAGTGCAGTGGAGGCTGCCAAATGTCACCTTCTGGGTCACTCTTTACTCCATCCCTAAATAAAGTGGAAGGCACCACATACCCCCAGCAAGAAAAGTAGAAGATGCCACATATCTTCTTAGGAGCAGTGGAGGTCACCACATATCAACTTCTGAGAGACCACCTTCGAGCCTAATCACTGAATGAAGATTGTGGTGGGTCCCAGATGATATTTTTAAGTACTGATGAAGCGTCGAGTGTGAACAAGTGAAGACTGCCATGTGCACCCATCCTTTTTAAGGGTTGTCAAGGCAAAGAATGCACTAAGTTTTGTTTCAATAAAGCTGTAAAGTATCAAGGAAGTGGGCTACAATAGGTGTCAAAGGTAGGGCATTCCTCAAAAAAATATAAAGAAAGTAGAAGCAGCCAAGTGTCATCCTCTGGTGCCTTCTAGATCAATAAGAGGGAAAACTCATAAATTGACTAAGTTTCCTCTTCTGTTTCAAAGTGCCTGTCTACCTGTTACAATGAAAATGGGGGGAAATTTGGTGAGAGTTACTCTGGATAGATAGAATAGTGTATCGGGTAGATTTTTGGGGCTTACAAGCATTGAAGATGCTATCTGTTTGTCCCCTAACAGTAGAGGTAGAGTAGACAGTTGAGCAGCCAAATAGATGATGAAACAAAGAATTTTCATTGCAAAGAGAGGTACTAGATATGGATTGTCATGCCACAGTCAGGGCAGTTCTTGATAAGACTAGGATGCATCCAAGGCATTGAATGAACCATTTATTTTGTCCCTTGCGAGTGAAGGATGCAGTGGAATTACATGGGAAAGAAAGTGATCGAAGGAGACATCTGAAGCTATATAAGCAGGATTGTAAAATAAAAAAAAGTGGGGGAAATTTTATAGTTTTAGACTTTTTAGAGTTTTGACCAATAATATCATTTACTTTTGTTCCATTTTCTTGAGTTGGAAGGTTTATATGACTGTGTGTGTTTCTTCATCTTTTGTATGACTGGAAGATTGAAAATAAAATTGAATACTATGCCCTTGTTGATGTTATTTGTGTCAATTACAAAGTAGTTTATACTGTAGATTTTCTAGTGTTGTAATTGGAAATGTTATTTGCTTTTGTCACATTTTTTGGAGTCTGAAGTTCTACATAACTATGCGTGACTTTTGCGTCTCTTATGTGATTGGAGGATTCTATTAAGAAGATATAACACTATGCCTTTGTTGACAATTCATGTATCTCAGTAAAAGACTCCCCTATTGTGAGCCTCTATTTCTATTATGCCAATCTTTTACATTGATCATATACTTGTCTGCTCTTAAATGTAATAAAATCCTATAATAGTCACTTTGTGCTCAGGTTAAGATTAGGATTACACTCAGGTGCATCACCATAGTTAGGTTTTAATTCCTACATTTTGTGTTTCTGTTTAGTCTCCTATCCCTTTTCCCCAACACCATAAAACAAAAGAGACTAGATTCTTTAAAACCTGGAGGTTGTTTCAAGTCTCATTGTCCCACAACTTGAAACTTTCCATTATTGATTGGCTAGAATCTAGCACAATTTTACGCCATCAACAGGTTACTTTAAAATAGTTGTGTAAGAGAAAATTATATCGATCACAAAATGTCAAAATTGTAAAAGATTTAAAACAATTATTACATACTCATGATGGCATGAAACAATACACAATAAAAACTTCAGTATCAAAATAATAAGCAAATAATATAATGCTCCCACTTTGACCATGCTACATGGACTCATAGATTTGACATGCATTCATGATATGCAAGATAATATTATCTAAGTTACACTTATAGAGTAATAACAACCACTTTTAAATTTTAAAGACAAGTATGTAGAGGAAATGAACTTCTCAAACCTTTTTATGGTGAGCCACATAGTGAAAACATAACAACTATATTTTCATATGCGAAAATTGCTCAATGAAAATTACAACACACAGATCGCACATTTACATATCATATCATGAATATTTTTTCAAGGCAATGAAAATTATAATTGACCAAGTGATGGAAACAATGTGGGTGAGAATTAGAAAGGTGCAATTAAAAGGAAGAAAGATTTTGGAAAAAGATTTCAAATATAGACCAAATGTAAAAAGCTATTTAAATTTGATATCAGATATATCAATTTAAAAACAAATATGAATATCACTAGATTATTTATAGTAAATAATAAAAACACTTTTACAATTATTCAGTAGTTAGGACCACCAACATTTTTTGTTACATTCTCAAGCGTTGAACATTATTAGGAACAACTTACAAATGCATTATTTGAATTGCACAATAGTCATCTAAAACATAATAAAAAATAAATTAAAAAAAAAAACTTTAATACAGATGATCATGCTTTCTTAATTTTAAATTATCCTATTACATGTACATGATACTATACACATATAATAAAGGCAATGATGACAATGATATATAAAGATGAATCTTTTTTAGGTGATTAAAATATCATTTCTCAATCATAGAATTGTAGAATCAAGGAAGTCAACACATGAATTTTATGTTATGGATAAAATTTTCATTGGTTTATGAAAAGGATAAGAAATAAGTCATTACAAGATTTGTTGATAACTACATAATTTGTGATGAAAATATAATTAATTCAAACTTATCAAAATTAGATGAACATTACCATACAATAAGATGTGATAAAAACTACATAACATATTGTAGATACAATTTTCCTATTCCACCAATGCTAAAAATAATTATCCTTGAACCATGTGCAAAGGAAAATAACTTGGCCTTCAAAAATTTAAATCATACCTATGCTAATTTTAAAAATATATGCTATGAATATTCTACAACATTTGACATGTTTTTAGCACATTTAAAAATAGATGAAAATGAATACATAAAAGCGATATAAAGCACACTCATGCAACCAAAAATTTTCTTTAAATAGAAGCCATCACATGCATGAACAAATAGCTCTTTTAAAAAAATGCCACAGTTATGAAAATTATATATAGATACATAATTTAACCTCAATACTTATGTTTCAACATCTTAATATACATCTTACATGATAAAAATTGATACATCAATGACAAAAGCATTTGAGTAAATACGTAAATAGCACCAACTTAAAAATATAGATGTTATTCAGATGATACATAACCTTAGAAACACATTGATTAATAGACATCAAATTTATACTTAACAAGTTATTCATATAGTTTTGTCATTGTCATTGAAAATTTTCTCTCAAAAATGCGTATTCATAAATGTAAGTCTATCAGATGAGTGCACATTCAATTTTAATCCTTCAACACTTTTAGTCCAAGAAACTGATGAATCAAAAGATGTCATATGTAATTCTATAATATATTACTATGTTAAACAACTAGTAAAATTGGCTCAAGTTTGTCTCATTGAATTTTCTATAAATACAAGAAAAATGAAAAAAAAAAACAATGCAAAACATAAACATCATGTTATAAGATACATCAAGTACAATAAACCTCTCGACATTGAAAATAACTACAGAGGAAAATTATTATTATATATTCCCTTCACAAAAAATGAAAACAATATGAAGCGTGGTTTTGAAACATGGAATTTTGGATATATTTTCCATGAAAAAACATATTGAAAAATGAAGTTAGATATACTTATTACATGAACTCTACTTATGGCAACATCGATGAGTTTGTTGACAATGTTGATTCTGATAATAAAAATGTCTAGCCAATAAATTTGAGTGCTCAAGACAATGAATTTTCCCATGAATACTATGATCTAAAATATGATTCACAATTTTTCCAAGCATTAGGTAAATATAAATATGACATGAATCGATTTGAAATATGCAAACACCCATTTTTTCTGATAACAATAACTATTACAAGTAAAGATCTTTGAACAAAGAACAACAAGCAATCATAAAAGATGAAATATGCAAACAGCCATTTTTTCTGAGAACAATAACTATTACAAAATAAAATCTTTGAACAAAGAACAACAAGCAATCATAAAAGAATAACAATAAAAAATGGAAAAATCAATCAACAACAATTTATTTATTTTTAATTGGAGTTGCAGGCATGGACAAGACCTTCATAGCAAAATTTATATATGAGATGATCCATTTATATAACAAGTTCATTAACAATGACCCATTTAAGATAAAAGGATTGATACTAGCATACACTGAAAAAGTAGCATACAATGTAGGAGGAGTCACACTACATTCTACATTCCTCTTTCCTTTTAACAAATCAAAATTTATTCCACTTAATTTTGAAATGCTTGACACATTATCAAAGCACTACAAATATTTATGATTCTTTTTCATAGATGAGATATCACTGGTAAGCTCATGGTTCTTATATTTAATAGACAAAATGATCATAGATATAATACATATTCCTACAACCTACTTTAAAAATATGGATATGATTTTGTGTGGACACTTTTATCAAGTGAAACTAGTACATGATTCTTTGATCTTTGAATATCCAAAAATAAATGAGGAAATGATTCCATATGAATTTTGGAAAAAACATGTAAAGATTTATGAATTATAAGTAACAACATGTTAAAGTAACAATAACTTCATATCAATTGTTAATAATTTTCACATATCATCTCAAATAGACAATGACATAGCCTATACCAATTAGAATTGTTTATGATCAACCCCTAATAATCCAACATTCCTATATATCTTTTACAAAAATGAAGATGTAAAGAAACACAATATTAGAATGCTATCAATTATTATAGGGAATAGTATCATCATCCATGCCATTGATGAACCAGAAATTGGATATGAAGGAAAACAATCATGTTGCCACTCATCTATGCTTCTTCTTACCATCATTTTGAAACCTAAAATGCTAATTGAAATCTATGCTAGAAATTATGACATTCAATATGGGCTTTTCAATGTCTCAGATGGGACATTTAAAACGTACACCATTATAAATGATATGGACGTACTATGGATCAAATTTAATGATCAACATACTGACCATTGCCAATACATAAAATTAGTTCACTTATATCATAATTCCATTCCACATGATTGGACACCCATCTTACTTGTTGTTAAACCTATATAAAACACATAAAATAATAACATCTAAACAATTCAAAACTAATTTCCAATACAACTTGTATGTGCATGAAAAATACATAGATCTCAAGGGCTCATGATGGATGGCATTGCATTTGACCCATCAAGAATCACATAACATGGGATAACATATATGGTAGTGTCATGCGTAAATTTTTTTGAGTCATTTTACTTATTAGACTCTTTAACAATGATAAATTTTAGTGTCAAAGAAAAGATAATTGCAAAAATATTACATCTATAAACCAAGGCAAAATGAAAACTATAAAAAAACTTACATGATTTAAATACTAGTAATCATATTATCATCTCATCAATGAATACAAGAATCTTACAATCACATATGCAAGATGTGTTCATTGATCATGACATCATACATTTGGACATATTGTGTTTTTAAGAGACACACATTAAAAATAAAATATCAGTAAATTTACTAGAACATTTCCATTGCATTTCAATGCATCATATGCATGAAATCATGATTTGAATAAAAGAAGACATTTTTTATTTAACAATAATGCAATACAGGAGGAGCAACATTGAAGTAATGAAAATAATTTTCATAACCGATATCTACTAAACTACAATTATCAATTTGTATGTAGCACTGAATATAATAATATTAGATATCATAGATATTATCCATGACATATTCTATATGCACATAAAACACAAAATAAAATCATATTAGGTGACTTTAATATCGACATTACAAAGTGAAAATACAATAAAAAACACTTGAATGACACATGGTATATCATAAAATGTGATTTATTCTATAAAGACAAGACATGTTGTCCACATTGATTATTGATCATGTATGGTTGAATATTAAAATACAAAAACAATAAATTTTTAAATAAAATTGTTATCGGAGTGATCATGACATTATTTGTGATGTAACACACATCTACATTAATATAAACTAAAAAAGATAAAATTTATGTAATAACATCCTTTCACAATTTGCTTAATCATATTTTCCATATCAACATACATTTGCATAAACCTAAATATCTTACCACTCTCTTTCTTATTCTATTTTCATTACACAATCACAAGTAACATGAAGAAGAAATATGAAAGCATTAAATAAAATCAAAGACTAGTAGGATAAGCAAAAACATAAGCACTAATAACATTTTACTTTCTTCCAAACTTTATCTTATTTTATACCTATGTACACTAACATCATTTGATTTGTAGTGACACATTAAATTCATTTGATTTGATATCAATTGATGATTTGAATAACTTTAAAATAGGACATGTTTTTAAAAGTGATGTCCTTCTCACCTACACAATTTTTATATAAATATAATATAACAAGAAATTGATACATGCAGATCTCACAGATGTCAAAGGTGAAATGCATATTACTCTCAGTGTGTCTAATAGCCTTATCTACATACACAAACATAAAAATTAGACTGGAAAAGCAATATATATTTTGCATTTTACTAAGCTTCTCCCAAAACAAATTATGATCATGGATATTTTGATACAATGTTATTGCTCAATGAATCTATTCTACTAGAAAGCATACCACTTATCTATGCAGAAAATATATTCATCCCAGATTCGACAATCCACCAACTAACAACTAGCACCAATGCCTATGAAACTACCATTATCACCACAATTATCACATGTACTCAAAAAACTGGAATGCAATTGATTTTTGAAATAAAAGATGGAAATACCAAGCACAACACTACAAAGGTATGCTTCTACTCTTGCATATACTTTGCATTCTCAAATATTTATTTTTACATTATAAAATTTAAACTATTCTCTTGAATTTATAATTTTTAACTATATGGAACATTTGATCCTCTATGATTTAAAATTCAACAAAAATTACAAGCTAAATAATTTTCAATGTACTTGTTCAAAAATCTCATCACATGCTTTGGATCTAAAACAACTTTCAAAACTACTCAATCAAAATTCATCACACCATCAAAATCTAAAATGTTCATCTAAGAATTGTTTTTATTATTACACACAACAACAAAGATATGTAACATGATTGGCTAATACTCAACTTCGTAATCTATATTTGCCTTTTTAACATGTAGTTAAATTCAAGATATTAAATTATAACACTTTCAATCTAAGCTTTTCTAAGTCAATGGTTCTTTAACAAGTGTCAATGTTAGGGGTTAGTTTTCACATTGTGTAAATTTGGGTATTTACCAAGAGGTAAATAGTAATAGGTCATTTGGTAGTTATATTTGGTATTAATATTGTTATAAAACTATATTATGATATTATTTAGAATATTATAGTTGTTGAGATATGTTGTTAATAAGTTATAGAAATATATCGATATAGGAGTGTGTTTAATTTGAGAGATTTTACGTGAGAAAATAAAGGTGAAATTATAGGAATCATATTTTTATAAATATGTAATATTCCTAAATGATTATTAAATTAGTATCAAAGAGGATGAAATAATATAATTAGTGGTTTTATAAAAAATATGTGTATATTTTGATCTCTTAATCTTGCTCAGATTTGTACTAGCCTCATCATCTAGTATAAGAGCAGGAGGTTCTCCTAATGGATCAATGATTTTTTTTTAGGGGGAATCATAACACATAGCGATTTCCCCATTGATGTTTTTCAAATCATGTGAATACAGACTTTATATAGGCTATTAGGATAGTTTTCTATTTTATTATTTTTGAAGATTATGGTACATTAGAAATTGCAATGATCATTGTGTGGACATTATAGACTAGAGCATATTTTTAATATGCATATGCAGTCCTAAATAAGTGATTATCATTGTATATTGTATCTTCTTGGCACCATTTTGGCTTACATATATTAGCATTTTCATATGATCTATTCTAGTTTACACTCGAGCAAGTAATATTGTTCCCTAACATAAATTATAGTCTTATCTTATAGATCAATTTCTCCCTAGCTTTGTAAAGGTGCTTCCATAAATTTACATTCATGTTAAATAGAAGCACAGCTCATATAATAATCAAGATCTACCTTGTATAGTGCAATTATAAGAATGCAACATTTTCCATCAACTTCACGAATTGGATAATAGTGGTTTTCATCAATGAATATAAGTGTGAGCCCATGAATCTTCTGCATCGACAATTTGAAGACAATTATTATTACTATACCTAGGGATGCATGTATCTGCATAGTCCTTTGATGCATATAACATCATGTTAGATTTGGCACTTGCGTACCTACCATCAACTCCCATTTTGATGTTACAAATTATATCCTCACTATAGAGTTATACAAAATACATTATGATGATCTTTCAACCATCTAAAGACTATCATTCAACTCTATCTTGATACGGTTGTAGATTGGCAAGGTCTTCAATACATGACTTCAACTATAGTGGACCATCTATTTTGAGAAATAATCTTGTAGCCATATATTGCCACATGTCAGGTTCTTTATATTATAGTTTTCTAATTTATTTTATTTAGTTGTCTTCATAAGTTTCCTTTATTAAATCTTAAAGTTATGAGTCTTTAATTTTATTATGTTTTATTTGAATTGAGTCATTAGATGTTTTTAAAGTATAAGTATGTTTGTATGTCCAAAGAGTCATTGTATATATTTATCAAGTATTTTCTAAATCATTGATCATTTGGTAATTAAAAGTATAATGAGTTTAATCAATTTTGAGTCATCAGTAAAAATCAAAAAGTCATCTTTTGTCAAGAGTCAAAAGTCATCAAAAAGAGTTATGTCAAAAAATTTAAAGTTGTTTAGGATTAGAATCACGGACGTATTTTTTCTTGTATGTGACATCCAAATTATGGGGGGTATTTTCCTCAAAATATTCATGCACCTGAGCTACATCGACATACTAGCTAAGTAAATATATTAACTGGAGGATGGAGGATACATGGAGGATGGAGGTCTTTCAATGACCTCTTATCAGTCTCCAATGACGGGGCCACACCAATTATATGGTGACATTTCGTGTGGTGTAGTTTTCATTATTTTCATTGTGTGTATTTTCAATAAGAACACAAGAATATAAATGTTCAAGATATGTAATTTATATGCAATTTCCAAACATGATTCCCTAATGTGAAAACATTTTCAAAGGATAGAAAGTACTAATGTAAGATAGTTCATGGATCTTGAAAGGGTTTTTGGTGGAGATCCAGAAAGCCATAGGAGATGAATAGTGTTTTGGTAACAGTTAAAAGATCATCTACTATAGAGATCCCATGACGTCTTTACTTATTTATTGAGATTACCCTTAGTGACACATCCGTTATGGTCACAAAAAGTAAATGCAGGATGCATTCCTTCGCATATAGTAGTCATTTACAACAAGATTGTATCAGTAATATGTAGACCTAAGAGTATGTGGTGGCATACAATTATAATCATTTTATTCATGTCAAGGTTTGTGGTAAACCTATAAAACCATGGAAGGAGTGAGGCTCTCTCTATATCAAATGATCCAAATAGGGCATGCTACAATGGATTAGCATACTGCAAATGAGAGTGTGAATATTTTTAAACCATGTAAAAAATATGAGGGGGGATGTTAGGGATTAGTTTTCACATTGTGTAAATTTGGATATTTACCAAGGGGTAAATAGTAATAGGTTTTTTGGTAGTTATATTTGGTATCATATTATTATAAAACAATATTATGATGTTAATTAGAATATTATAGTTGTTGAGATATATTGTTAATAATTTATAACAATATATCTATATAAGAGTGTGCTTAATTTGAGAGATTTCAGGTGAGAAAATAAAGGAGAAATTATAGGAATCATATTCCTATAAATATGTGATATTCTTGAATTATTATTAAATCAGAATTAGAGAGTATGAAATAATATAATCAATGGTCTTAGAAAATTTTCTATGTATATTTGGCTTTGTTAATCTTGCTTAGATCTACACCAGCCTCATCATCCAATATATATTCAATGTCATTCTAGAGATTACTTGAAATAGTTGCAAAACTTCCATAATTCCACCATCACAACCTTCACGTGCAATAACCTTCAATTATCATTCATGCCATCAAAAAACTTCATATGCATATCATCAACACTTGACTTGTAATATGAAATTTTTTATAAATACTAATATATAATGCAATCTTTCAGAGCTGCTATTGAAAAAAGTCCTTCTTGCATTCACACAAATTTCATACAATCATTATCTACTTACTTAGAGGATTTTCATTGCAAGGAAAATTTACTCTTGATGAATAAAAATTCATTCTACATGTTGACAAATTAAACAAAAACTAAATTATATAATCTAGTTCTAAACTTTTTATTTGTTTTTCTAGCTTTGAAACTACACACTACTAACTAATTTCTACTCATTATCTCTCAATGTGGAGATAAGAATTTCTTATTCCAAAGGAGGACTCATATCTAGGCCTTAACTATGTTTTGTTTTTGTTATAAAATGTGAATAGATTTTTGAATCCAGTCTAAACTTTGATACATTTTTCTTTATCAATAGTGCTCAGTTATATATCTTACTACTCAAGGACTCACATCTTAGACTTATATTTTGTTTTTCTTGTTACCAAATAGTTTCATGACTTTTTAATTATATTTTTCTATATTTATCAACCAAAAAAAAATGTTTTTCATATTTTATAATTTTATTTTTGTTAACAAATAGTATTTGATTAAAATTATATTTTAATAGTATATATAGGTTAATTGTCATTTTTCTTAACATTTCAATTTCAATTTTCGTTTATCATTTATATCAATATTTAGCTCTATTTTTAGCTCCTAAACTTGTTTTAAAGGTGCAATTTGTCACACTGATTGTTAAAAAAATTACTTTTACCTATCACATGTTATTACTTTGATTTTAACAACACAAAGATCAAATGTAATACACTATTTGACATAAATATAGGGACTATATGTTATGCAACTCTTTTTATTGTTGAGAAGTGTTTTCATTGATGTTAAGGTTGATGTAATTGATATCAAGGTTGATGTCATTGATGTCAAAGTGCATCTAATGAAGGTACATGGTAAGTGGTCATTAAGGTATGAGCATGATATAACAAGGCAAGGTTGATGTAAAAGGTGACTAAGGATAGATGGTATTATGTGATATTTTAAGGAACATAAGAGTGTTACTTTGATGATAATTGTTATGTGTAGTGTAAGAATGGAAGGTACAGATCATGGAAGGGTAAGCCTAGTTGATAATATGTGATGAGACAAGATGCATTAAAAAGAGTGTAATCAAGAGAGAATTTGAAGGTAACTAATATATTTTATATTGGTTTATATCAATTTTGATGTCAAGGTTTAGGTCAGCTTGAATTTGTTAGTGTTGTCATTGAAGGTTCTTGTGAAGGCATGATGACAAGTAGGTCTACAAAGAGTGTTATTATGAGCAAGACTAGTTGGAAGTATGTGGTGTGAAAAGCTTATGAAAATTGAAGGTATGTAGTATGAAAGAGAATATTTTAGTGTTTATGAATGTTATTTTCTTATTTCCATTATTGACAAATGCATAGGTAGTAGGTCTTTGAGGTCAAGTGCTTAAGTAGCCTAAGCCTAGTCATGGCATGAAGAGAGCTTATGAGAAGGTGTGAGCATGGTGTCTTGGTGAGATGAGTGCACACATACATGTTTGGATTTATGAGGTTTATTGAGAATTCATATGAGGCATTAGATCACTCATGAGAGTCTCAAGGTGAGCCTATAGGGGTAGGATCTTTAAATCAAGTCTACAACTAGACCACTTCTAGACACTGACTCACCTAATGAGGTGTCATGATTTTTTTTCAAGGAATGTGAAGGATGTATGATTGTTTTTATGCATGAGATAGGTTTATTGAGTATGTGAGTGAGGTGTATAGAAAATGGAAAGAGGCATGAAGGTCAATTTTAAGGGATAATGTGGTTTGCAGGTCAAGGTCTAGAGAAAAAAGAGAGAGTGTGGCATAATGAGGGGTCATGATCATATTTAAAAGTTTTTGAGATCATGTAATAATTTTTAGAGGTGAGGTATTTTTTTTCAAGTTTTTTAATGTAGTTTGAGGGCATAATTTGAAAGATAAGGCATGAAAAGTGGTTTTCAGGTCTCTCGAGTGCACATAATGAAGGTTTCTCAACATGAGAAGGATTTTCTTATTCTCATTACCTCACAAAAAAATTTCATGGGATCCTAATTTATTGATGGTATATGGGGAAGGATCATAAATCCAATAATTTTTTTTTGGATTGAGGAGCTATGCTTTATGAATGATTGTAAGAATGAAAACAGGTTTAAACCCTCTTAGAACCCTCATAAGGACTTGATGTTGAAAATGTTGATCAAAAGTACCCATACTGAATCAGTATTCTCATTTAAGATATTTTATATTATATTTGACTCTCCCAAGCACTTCTAGGTGATATTGGTTAGAGAGAGGAGAGAGAAAATGTTGAGTTACAGGGTTATTTCTGAAGAAGTTGTAGAAGTCAAAAGTTATATTAGACATAATAAGAAAATGGATGGAGGAATAAGGTAGAGAATCATGTTTTATTTACATGAAGTTTTATTTATAGGCTATCTTACTCAAGTTTTCTAAATTTGTCATACAATTTAGCCAATTGCTAACATGCGTAATGGGGTGTAAACAGTAAAAAATCTAGGCAACAGTGAGAAGATGATTAGGAATGTGTTATCATGATAGAATGATTAAACCAAGTGCATATAGATTTTTTTTGGTACCGATATATCCTATTAATTCTTGGTATAAATCTTGTAATTAAATTATAGTGGTGAAAATGATGAAGCTAAAATGGCTTGTTTGGCTCAGTGAAGACTATGTGTAGTGAAGTCAACAAATTGGTTTATAAGATAAATAATTACCACTAAACCATATGATTTTTATATTTTAATATGGTATATATATGTAATAATATCATATATTTACATAATAATTATTTTAAATTATTCATACAAGTTTTTAAGTTCAATGTCATCATGATTGTTCTTTAAGGTAAAGTAGCGATTCTGAGTAATCAAGTTGCAGTGATGAGTTTGAAGCTCCATGCCATGATTTGAAGTATATAATGAATATGGTGTTGTTTTATATGACTTTAAATTAATATTAATTATTTTTGAAAGATTTAAAGTTAGTTTAAGAGGTTGAAAAGTTGAAGTCAAAATGGCTTGTCTGGTTCATGCAAGACTATGTGATATAAGGTCAGAAGATTGGTCTGTAAGACCAATTTTTGATATTATAACTTGTGGTTTTTGTGATTTATATTTTTATAAATATGTTATATAATATTTTTAATGTATTTATAAACATTTAAAGTGTCCCTTCAAGTGTTGGATGTCAAGTAGTTTCATGGCTAACTTTTGATAGTCTTGGCAGTTCTGAGTGAGCATACTGAAGAGATAAGTTTAATCCTTTTTACCTTGATTTGAAGTTTTTAAAGAATATATTGATGACTTTGAGGTAATATATACTCTATATATTCAATTTTTTAATTAATTTTGAGTGAATTAAGTTATTTTTAGCTTCAGTATTGAAAGGCATATTTTTGGTGTACACAGGACTAATAGGATTGAGTACTAATAAAGGGTTTCAAGTAGTGATTTATTGTAAAATATTTTTTTGATCTTAGAAGACATAATTTGGGGTATGTTTTATTTTTATTTTTTTTCCTATCGTATGTGTATTTTTAAATGTTTCCAAGGAAGGCAAAGTGTAACGTGTATCTAAGAAGGCCTAATAGGTCTCCATGAGACCTAAAAGTAAAATGAGGCCTAATTGAGTTATGTCAGACCGAAAGGGACTCAAATATTGTTTTATTAATGTTAACAAGATTTCCTAAGATATATTATTTTTTTTACATAATAATTTAATGGTGTATGGCCAATAAAGTAGTATATGAGCAAGGAATGGTATATATACAAGATAATTTAAAGGCTTATTTAAGAAAAAAGTGTATATGTGAATGATATAGCACATTTTTTAGTATAAAGAGGTATTTTAAACCATAATAGGATTTTATAGGATATATAATTAATATATGATAGTGTGTATGCATATGAAGATCAAGTTCATATGACCTAATTAGTCTTGAACAGACCTAGTTGAGCAAAGAAGCCTAGAAGGTAGCTTGAGAGAGTAAAAGAGTGTGAAGAGATAAATAAGGTGATAATAATTTATTATATGATAATTTTTTTTTCTAAAGGTGATAAAATAAATCATGTGTTTGAGTTTGTGCTGATTTATCTAAGGGGTTGGTACCTCCTTGCAAGTGGGTGCTTACTAAATCCTAGTCAAGGAGGTGCTTCACTAGTTGGGGTTACTACTCCATGTGGAGTTGGTGCTTAAATAAATTTGGTTTTTATATTATATGAATATAATCCATTACATATATCAGTTTTTTTTATTCCCCTTGAGGTTATCCCACATATGTGATGTGTTCTTGTGTTTTATGCTTATGTGGATAGTTTCTTTTGTTTGCTAGATCAATATGTTTATTTGAATGGTTCATGAATGATTAATTATAACTAAAAGGAAATATTTTGAACATTTATTCACCCCCCATCTCATTCATTTTGATTCAAACATTTTTTAGTATATCTATTCCTTTGAAGAAGGCCAAATATCCTAAAAGAGATCTTAGAAACAATGATGGCTAGTAGTCAAGTTTAAGGAGGTTTGTCTACCAGTAAGTTTTCATTATTTAATGAGACTAATTATTATTTTTAAAGCATAAAAATGAGGACATATCTAATTTATATTGGCCATGACATATGGTAGTTAGTTGTGTATGGATACATTCCAACTCCTACACCACCAACTGATATAGCAAGAAAGAAGGAAAGTGAGAACAATTTCAAGGCAATGAATGCCATTGTATGTGGCCTATCAGAGGTAGAGTTTATGAAGGTGATGAACTATGATTCATCCAAGGTGATATGGATCAATTTTAATACTATCTATGAAGGAGACACCAAGGTGAAGATGGCTAAATTTTAGACCCATAGAAGATAGCTTGAAAGTTTAAGTATGAAAGAAGATGAGAGCACTACCTATTAAGGGTTGATGAAGTTGTCAATCTCATCAGTGGTCTCAGAGAAGAAGTGAAATAATCTAGAATTGTAAAAAAGGTATTGAGATCCCTAACTTTTATATTTTATTCAAAAGTATCTGTAGTAGAATAAATGCTAGATTTAGACACACTTTAGATGGATGGGATTCATGGCATCTTAAGTATCTATGAGATGAGAAGAAATGAAGGAATACCTTATAATAAAGTAGGATACTTCAAATATGAGAAGAAATTAAAATCTAAAATTTTCAAGGATGAGGTATGTTCAGATATTGATGATGATGAATTGATATTCATATTTTCTAGAAAATTGAGGTTTAGATCTGGTAAGTACAATGGTAAGTTGCCTTTCAAATGTTTCAACTATGGTAAGATTAGTCACTTTTCATCTAAGTGTCCGAAAAAATATAAGAATGAACATGATGAACATAATGGTGATGATAAGAAGGTTTATAAGCCTGACAAAAGTAAGAAATATTTTAATAAGTATGAAGGTAGGAAAGGGTCATTCAAGAACAAGAGAATTTTCTATACAAAAGAAGATAATAATCCATCTAATGTAAGTGACATAAGTACATCTAATAGTGATGATGATAGTAATGAACATGAATATAAAAATAATGAAACCTTATTCCTAATTATAGAAATAGACAATGAGGGTTGATCAAAAGGGAAAGGCCTTATAGATGATGAATAAGCTCAAGTGAACTTTGAGGCAGAATTAGTGAGTGTTTTAGAGGAGTTAGAGTTATAAAGAATGAAGAATTATAAATTGAAGTCATTAGTTAAGGAATATGAAGAGTAGATTGGTTTGTTTGAAGAGAGACTAAGTAACACATCCAAGGAGCATGATGAGATCATCAATCAAGTTGAAACTCAGATGGAGATAGTTACTGCAAGCCTAAAAACTAAAAAGGAAGAATGCACCAACTATGGAACTAAAATAGAATCCTTGAAAGCTAAATTAAATCAAGCATCTAGAAAGTTAAAAAAAATTATGAAGTTTGAAAAGAGTACTGATGCTCTAGATAACATTTTGAGTGGTCAAAAGTATGCAAGTGATAAGATAGGTCTTGGTTTCAAAGAAGACCAAAAAGAGGTATCTCAAGTCAAAGAGAAGGATAATTAAGACAAGAAGATCAACATGAAGTGACCAATTATACAAACTAATGCTATGAGTTATGCTAATTCATTCATTGGTAACTATTTTCTATGCAATTAGTTTGGTCATAGAACAAGAGAATGCAAAAGACCATCTAAAAATGAATGTGTATGGGATTATGAAATGAATCATCAGTAAAGAGGTATACATGAGCTTGTTTGATAGATTTGTCATAATGTATGACATATTGTAATATTCTATCCTAATAAATTTATAAGGCCATCAAATCAAAATAAGAGGTTTGAATCCCATAGAGTGTAAGAGAGAAGGAAATTGAATGTGTGGAAATCAAAGATAGTAAAGGTGAGTCATGATCAATCTACAAGCCCAAGTGTACTATTTACTATGGTAGAACATACTTCAGATGTGAAATCAAGTTAGGAATGTCTATTATCAGCTCATATTGTTGATCAAATAGCTGATGAAGAAGTCAAGCCTAAGGTGCCCATCAAGCGTAAAGGGACCCTAATAGATATTCCATCTTGTGATAGCATGAAGATATGAGAATCTCCTAATTTTGTGTTATTTTAATACTCTATGGAAAGGGGTGACTCCATTAGGCTTCATAGAGACACTCTTAAATTATCATAAGCATGGTGGATGCTTGGTTTGAGGGGCAATTATTCAGGTTTTTCATAAGCTCCATGTGTGGTTGTTGACAAGTATAGAAGAGGTAAGCAAAGTTGTTATATGTTTCGAACAGTTGGTAGTTGAGCATGACCTGTGTTGTAGATGTTTTGACATTTTTCTTTATTTTTTTGGTGAGCTAAAATTATGAAGATAAAGGGGGGGGGGGGGTGTGTGTGTTTGGGGTGGGGTGGTTACTATTTATCCAATTGATATCAAGACTTTGATAGATTGTTAAGTAATCTTGAGGTTTAGAGTTCATTTGAAGACTATGCTTGGTCTAAGGGAGAGCTTGGTAGCTCTGAGTTCTTTTGCATTTTCTGGGAATAGTTTCCAAAAATGGAGAATGAGTGGCTCCATAAGTTTTAGTGTGCATGACCCTTTGTCATTAATGTCAAAGGGGGATAAAATTAAAGGGAGATTAACCATATTGGGGGAGATGAGATTGATCAGGTTGTAATGTGTTTGTCATCAATGACAAACTATTTTTTAAGAAGTGTTTTCATTGATGTCAAGGTTGATGTCATTGATATCAAGGTTGATTTCATTGATGTCAAGGTGTATCTAATTAAGGTGCATGGTAAGTGGTCATTGAGGTATGAGCATGATATGAAAAGGTAAAGTTGATGTCAAGGTTGATGTCAAAAGTGACTAAGGACAGATGGTATTATGTGATATATCATGGCACATAAGAGTGTTACTTTTATGATAATTATTATGTGTGGTGTGAGTATGGAAGGTAAAAACCATGTGAGGATAATCCTAGTTGATAATATGTGATGAGACAAGATGCATTGAGAAGAGTGTGGTCAAGAGAGAATTCGAAGGCAATAGAGAATTTGAAGGTAGCTAATTTATTTTATATTGGTTGATGTCAAGGTTTACTTCAGCTTAAAGTTGTCAGTGCTGTTATTGAAGGTATCATGACAAGTAGGTTTGCAAAGAGTGTTGTTGTGAGTAAGACTAGTTGGTAGTGGGAGTTGTGACAAGCTCATGAGAATTGAAGGTATGTTGTGTGAAAGAGAATATTGCATTAGTTTTATATGTTTTTGTTTTATTTCCATTATTTTCAAATGCATAGGTAGTAGTTCTTTGAGGTTGAGTTCTTAAGTAGCCTAAACCTAGTCATGGCATGAAAAGACCTTGTGAGAAGGTATGAGCATGGTGGCTTGGTGAGATGAGTGCACATAGGCATGAGTGTTTGTATGAGGTTGCTTGAGCATGCATATGAGGCATTGAAGAACTCATGAGAGTTTCAAGGTGAACCTATAGGGGTAGGACCTTCAGATCAAGTTTACAAATAGACTACTTCTAGACCTTACCTGGTTTAATGAGGTATCATTACCTATTATCAAGGCATGTGAAGGATGTATGGTAGTGTTTAAGAATGAGAGATGTTTCTTAAATATGTGATTGAGGTGGATAGCACATGAAAAGAGTCATAAAGGATAGTTTTAAGGCCTAATGTGGTATGTAAGTCAATGTCTAGAGATAAAAGAGAGAGAAAGAGGCCTAATGAGGGGTCATGATAATATTTGAAGGTGTTTGAGCTCATGTAAGAATGATCAAAGGTGATTTTTTTTCAAGTTTGTTCATGTAATTTGAGGTCATAGTTTGAAGGACAAGGCATGAAAAGTGGTTTTTAGGTCTCTGGAGTGCACAAAATAAAGGATTTTCAACCCGAGAAGGATTTTATTATGCTCATTAGTTTATCAAAACTTTTCATGGGAACATAAGATATTCATGGTATATGGGGAATGGTCCTAACTCAAAATTTTAGGCATTTATTTTAGATTTAGGGGCTATGATTTATGAATGATTGTTAAGAATAGAAATAGGTTTAAACCCTCTTAAAACCCTAACAAGGACCCAATGTTGAAGATGTTAATAAAAACTACATATAATGGATTGGAATGCTCAGGTAAGATATTGGATATTGTAGTATACTATCTCAGGTACCTCTAGGTGATATTGGTTAGATAGAGGAGAGATAAAATGTTGAGTTACAAGCTTATTTTTGAAGAAGTTGTAAAAGTAAAAAGTTGCATTAGACATAGTAAGAAAATGGATGGAGGAAGAAGGTAGAGACTAATTGTTTATATCCATGAAGGTTTATGGATAGGTTCAAGTCCTTAAGTGTGTTAAAAGGCCTAATGGTGTAAATAGTGAAAAACCTAAGCAATAATGAGAAGATGATTAGGAATCTGTTATCAAGATAAAATGATGAAACCAAGTGCACGAAGATTTTTTTTGGGACTATTATTTCCTATTCATTCTTGGTATAAATATTGGAATTTATGTACAATGGTGAAAATGATGAAGCCAAAATGGCTTGTCTAGCTCAGTGAGGACTATGTGTAGTGAGGTCAACAAATTGGTTTATAAGACCAATAATTGTTAATAGACCATATGATGTTTATATTTGAAAATGGTCTAGATATGTTATAGGATCATCTAATTACATAATAAATTTTTGAAAGTAGTCATATGGGTGTTGAAGTTCAATGTCACCATGATTGTGCTTTAAGGTAAACTAGCAGTTCTGAGTAAGCAAGTTATAGTGATGAGTTTGAGGCTTTATGCCCTGAGTTGAAGTATATAATGCATATGGTGTTTTTTTTATGACTTTAAAGTATTGTTGATAATTTTTAAAATCTTGGAAGTCAGTGTAAGAGGTTGAAAATTTGAAATCAACATGGTTTGTTTGGTTCATGCAAGACTGTGTGGGATAAAGTTAGAAGATTGGTCTACAAGACCAATGTTTGATGTTAGAGATTGTGTTTTTTTTTTATTGAGGTTATTTTGAAGATGTTATATAATATTTTGAATGTATTTAAAAACATTTAAAGTGTCATTTTAGGTGTTGGATGTCAATTAGTTTCATCATTGGGTTTTTCCTGTCCTGACAATTTTGAGTGAGCATATTGAGGATATGAGTTTAAGCATTTTTGTCCTAATTTGAAGTGTTTAAATCATATGGTGGTGACCCTAAGGACATATAGACTTTTTATATAAACTTTTTTTTATCATGTTTGGTTGACTTAAGTGAGTTTGAGATTTAGTTTTGAAAGGCAAATTTTTGGTGTACACAAGGCTAATAGGACTGAGTACTAATGAAGGGTTTCAAGTAGTGATTTGTTGTCAGATCTCTTGTTGAGCCTATAATACATCATTGGGGGCATATTTTATTATTATATGATATGTTCATGTTATATGTAGAGTTTTAAAGTGTTCCAAGGAAGGCAAAGTGTACTTTATATCTAAGAAGGCTTAATAGGTCTTCATGAGACCTAAAAGTGAAATAAGGCCTAATTGAGTTATGTTAGACCTAAAGGGACTAAAATTTCATTTGATTCATGTCCACAAGATGTCATAAGGCATATTATTTGTCCAACCTAAGAGATTAAGGGTGTGTGGATGACTAATTAGTATATGAGCAAGTAATGGTATATATAGAAGGTAATTTTAAGGCCTATTTAAGAAATAAGTGTGTATGTGAATGATATAGCACATTGTTGATTAGAAGGGTGTATTGTAGACCATCATAGGATTATAGAGGATATGTAATGAATATTTGATAGTGTGTTTTCATATGAAGATCAAGGCCATATGACCTAATCGGTCTTGACGAGACATAGTTGAGTGAAGAAGCCTAGAAGGAAGTTTAAGAGAGTTAAAGAATGAAGAGATAAATAAGGTGATCATCATCTATTGTATGAATAACAAAGTGTTTTGAAGGTGATCAAATCAATCAGGTGGTTGAGTTGGTGTTGACTCATCTAGGGGGTTGGTACCTCCTTGCAAATGGATGCTTGTTAAAGCTTAGTCAAGCAAGTGCTTAGCTAGTTGGGATTGGTGCTCCATGTGGATTTAGTGTTTCAATAAAGTTGGTTTTTGTATTATAAGACTGTAGTCTATTTGAATATATCAGTGGTTTTTCTTCCCCTTGAGGGTTTCCCGCATATGTGATGTGTTTTTGTGTTTCATGTTTATGTGGATAGTTGCTTGTGCTTGCTAGATCTATATGTTTTTTTGAATGGTTCATGAATGCTTAAGTATAATTGAAGGGAAAGGTTTTGAATAATGATTACCCGCCCCCCCTCCGCCCCCACCCCCTGCCCCCTCTTAGTCATTTTGCTTCCAATAGTTATGAATTAGGATTTGAACATAAGTCTCTTACTCTCAAAATAGTCAATTTATTACAATACCTACATTTTATGGACTTCGATAAGAATATAGTTGAATTTATAGCATTTTAATATAAGAAACAACCACCATCACACTTAAGATTAATATTGATAATAAAATTATTTATTGGTATAATTTATAAACATTTTTTGGTGAGTAATTTATTATTGAAACTCTTCAGGTAATTTTATTATACAAAAATAATAAACTACAAGAAGGTTACATAGTAAAGTAGCTGGTTGGTATTCACAGCTCACACTCTTCATCGAAGGACAAACACCGATTCAAAATATAGTAAAAAATGAGGAACAAAAAAAAGGTAAAACAACACATGACAAATTCACATTACATCAGCAAGATAATAGAAGAGAACTTAAGCACAAATCACAACACCGGAAGAGGAGGGAGTGGATTATGCTTGCATGATAGAGTAGTCCAAGCAGAAGGTTTTCTAGTAGGAGGATTCAACGCCATGCAGTCATCTATGGGTCCAACGTCATATCAATTGCCCAACCATCAAAATGTTAAGTCTAAGTAGTAGTGTTAGCAGAAGAACCCCTTCAGAAAGAAGCTGTATCAGATGTACCATATGTCAACAAGGACCTCCATCCAAAGCAATTATTCTCTTCTAATTATGGAAGGCTAGATATAATACTATATTCAACAATGGTAAAACAACACACGACAAATTCACATTACATTAGCAAGATAATAGAAGAAAACTTAAGCACAAATCACAACACCGGAAGAGGAGGGAGTGGATTATGCTTGCATGATAGAGTAGTCCAAGCAGAAGGTTTTCTAGTAGGAGGATTCAATGCCATGCAGTCATCTATGGGTCCAACGTCATATCAATTGGCCAACCATCAAAATGTTAAGTCTAAGTAGTAGTGTTAGTAGAAGAACCCCTTTGGAAAGAAGTTGTATCAGATCTACCATATGCCAACAAGGACCTCCATCCAAAGCAATTATTCTCTTCTAATTATGGAAGGCTAGATATAATACTATATTCAACAATGATGAATGTTCTTATCTTATTTCCATTAACGATAAAGGTTTTGTTATATCTTTGGTGACTAATTTGAAAGAAAATGTGATACTAATTACATAAAAGATGATTACAATAATATTTTAACATGTCCTCTTAATAATGTGAGAAATAACTTCGCCCAAATTTATAATTAAACTATTTTTTATGAATTTTTAACTTCCAAAACTTAAAATAATTTACGTACACCCATTTCTACAATATTTAAATATAAAAATAATATTATAATGAATATCAAATCTCGCTCATATATTTATATATAAATTATAATTTAAATTTTTTAATAAAAAAATTAAAGTTTAATTTAATGAATTAAAATTATTTATTTTAATATAGAGTAAGCTTCCATATAATCTTTAGGCAACATGAAGTGGACACTCAACACATACCACATATAAATTTAAAATCAAACCTACGTCCAAAACTACCTCTAAAAAAATCAACCTATAAATTATCATATTTTCAACTTACATTTTTTTTAAAGTCTACATAAAAGAATGCTACATTGTAAACAATTTCAATGTATAGTACTTCATTTTTCAATTTTTTTTTTAAAAAAAGCATGGTACTTCATTTACTGGTATCGTTGAAGAATAAGAGAGCATGGAAAACAAAACGATCATATGAATAACAACTCGTGCAGTGACATACTTAGCATTGAATTTCAAAACCAGACACAATTATATTTGAATTACGTATTTTGGCTTTGCCATTTAGACTAATTTAATCTAAAGTTTATCATGAGATTGGTGGTTAAAATTAGGACTTGGAATTAGTTTAGTTCGTTTTAGTATTTTTTTAAAGATAGTTGTGATCGTGAATTCAATTCTCAATTTATCTGAGGCTCATTTCATATCAATTAAAAATTATACAATTTTTTTTAATATTAAAATAATAATTATGAATTGTTACGTTAAAAAATAAAAAAATATAAAAAATAATTTAAATTAAATAAAAATATTAATCATAATTTTTTTTAAATTTTTTTACAAAAATAATCAATTATTTTTTTAATTAAAATTTTAAAAACTCTTTATTAAAATAATTAATAAATTTTTAGTGTTAATTAAAGTTTTAAGTAATTAATTACTTTTTATAATAAATAATTTTAATTGTGATTTAAATATTTAATTTAATTTAATTTTATAATTTATTGTTTAATATTTGTTTACATTTTATTAATGTACTTAGAAATATCTTTTAAAAACGAAATAATGGTTTGTAATCTATAATTATTATTTCTCATCCTAATAAATGATGTTTAAAAGAATGTGATTCAAAATATTGATCAAGAAACAACCAATTTTTTCCTTTAAATATTATTTATTACATAGAATGTGAAGATATAACATCATTAAAATATTTAATTTAAATATAAATAATTATTTAATTAATAAATATATTATATAAATTACTATGTTTATTGTAAAAATAATATACTTTCAATATTTATACCTTGTTTTATTACATTTATTACATTTTAAGTTAGCTTTAATACTTAAATTTTAAGTGAATTTTACGTTAGTGCATTTATTTTTTTATTTTTTTTAAAAATGTATACTATTATTTTTGAGAAAGAGGATCACTTTCTTACTTATTCAATTTTAACGTCTGTATGAAGCCTTGACGAATATGGCTTTATACAATACACAAACATCCTACTTGTAGAGTGAGCCCCACACTTTCTATTTGATTGTAAAGAATTGAGATGGAAGTTTTATATACCAGGTGAGGTTTGACACTCCCACTTACACAACTACAAAACAACTAACTTAAGACCCATGTACTAATGCATACTATTTTAATTTATAACAATTTTAATTTACGACACCTTTATTATATTTAATAACATTAAAATCCAATGTTCATCAACAAAACAAATTAATAAACTCAATAAAGAATAATAATCAACAAAACATGATTTAAATTCACTAAGTGAATGTTTACTTAAAAAACTTGATTTTATAATGGGAAATATCTTTGATGTTAATCCATTCTAAAACATGATATTATTATTTTTATTTGAAAAAATCTACTTTTTAATTTTAATTAACCATAACTTTTGAATTGACATATTATTATATTAGTTGTAAAATTAAATATATAAAAAATGAAATATATTTTTTGAAATATTATTATAAAATATTCTATTTTCTAAAAAAATCGAATGATATGATATCTTTAACTTGATATTTTTAATTACATGTCTTAAATGAAAATAAATAAATACTATTTTTCCACTTCTCCACTAGTTAGCATTTATATCTAATACTAAATGAGATGAGAAAGACCAACACCTCGCCATATAAATTAAGGTCTGGATCTGATCTAGTTTTTTCAGCTCCGGATACAATATGGCATGATCTCCAGTGGTGCATGTGAGCAAGATCAAGAGCTTTGCATGTCAAAAAAGAGCATTGGGAATTTAAAAGCAATCTCAAAGGAAAAAAAATGTATTTGTGAGGGTGGATCTTAATGTGCCTTTCAATAACATTTATAATATTATCGATGACATGCGTACTAAGGTAGACATTCTCACCATTAATAACGCCAAAGTCACTCTTTCTAACCACTTGGTTAGTATATAAATCTCAAAATTCTTATGCTATTTTTGTCTTATGTCTTAATGACTCATTTTATTCACTACTAACTTTAAAAATCGACCATTACTTTTTTTTCTTTTTCATATATTTATATATATATATACGCAAAAGCAAGCATGCATATTTGAAGCATTTTGACAATATGACCAGCATTGCAAACTTGTGTAGATCATGTAATGGAAAATGAGGAGCCAACACAGTTTTATGAACATTTATTGCGTTGCATTCTACAAGTGGCGCAAGCTGAGGATGCCATCATTATTTTTGCAAATGGTTTTGCATATGTGGTAAGGAGTCCTAATTATAAAAAATTCCTTTCGAAAGAGAATATGAGCAACTCCGATATTTCAACCTGTGTCTGCATAAGTGGCATAGCTCAGTGTGATGTTATTATTTTGGGCATGATGGATGCCGTGTCTAAAACCCAAATTTATTATTCTTCCATAAGCCATCAAACCCATTACTGAAATGCATTTTTTTCCCATATGTTGATGTTTTAAAATATTTATTTTTAATTTTAAAAATATTAAATTTAGAAAAATATCATTTTGTTATTTTGAACGTGCACTGGGACAAATTAAATGTTATTTCCATCATTTCAGCTATGGTATAAATTTTTAGAGCCTTACACCTATTCCATGTCTAGTTTATACTTATATATGTAGAGAAATATTAAGAGACGTACGTACCCAACAATTATTTATATATAAAGAAACTTTAAGATAATACAGACACAACAACATTTTTGTATATTATATTTGGTATACAATAGTAATGTGTAATAATATGATTGTTTTTTTTTTTTTAAAATTATTGTTTGTTATTTAATTTTTTTTATTATAGAATGTTATAAAAATTATTTGTGACAATGATTTTAGTCAACAAATTAATAAAAAGATTATTTTTTTCTTTAATATTAAAATTTCTAATATTTATATTTATTTTTAGTATTTTTTTTGCTTTAAAAAGTTTTAAAAATAATTTATTTAATATTTTATCCTTGCTCTTTCATAGATGGGATCCTTCACTATTGCAATTGCTTCATACACCATATTATTTATGCATCTACTCTTTGATACTTTAATAAAAGAAACATAATCTCTATTAAATACTATAATAAAAGAAATGAATGGTATGAGCCCTGTTGTTAATTAATGCACTAGTTATATTGGTCTTTGATTTTTAAGGAAAAACACTTTTCTTAAGAGAGACTCATATTGTGGACCTTAAAAGGATTTCATTTTCATTTTAATTAATTTGATAGAGAAACCCCATATCAATTCAAAGAAATTGAAAATAGTTTATGAGATACCTTGTTTATTGACCTACAAAAACATTATCCATTACAAATGGAGGATACACAATTCTTTATAGTTGACCAATTATACGTAATGTAAAGAGTTCCATTGAAAGAATCAAAATTATGCTATTCATCCAAAATAAGAATATAACGTGAAAAATGAAAGTAATATCTATGTACATATTTTAATGTACATGTGATCCCCAAAAAAAAAAAAAAATGTTTATTTTCTCTAATAATACTTTATCTATTTGCATTCCAATTACTTTATTATACAACATTTAACTTTAATTAAAAAAACTTGTTTTAATTTAATTTTCATATGTAGAGCATTCAAATTTAAAGCTATCGAAATGGCTTTGGTCACCCCTTAAATATTTAATTTTCCATTACTATTAATTACATACCAAAATTCGCATATTATATTGAATGTTTAAATATTTTACAATTTCTTACCAACAAATATTATTATGACTTTAATGACATTGTAAATCCATTAAAACCCAAAGCAACCTATCTTATCCTTGTTATTATTATGACTTTAATGACATTGTAAATCCATTAAAATCCAAAGCATTTATAGATTTTATTATACCTATCTTATCCTTGCTAATGGAAAAAAACACAAATATAATCATGCAACCTCCAAATTTAACCTTGGTTGGATGAATGCTACCAAACTCTTGGAATCAACCCTAAACTTATTTTTGACATTGTTTTAATGTTTCCAAAGCATATTCAACAAAGACATCCTATGAATACCTTTTTATCAACATATTTCATGAAGAAAAAAAAATTTTGAGGCATTTTTCTAAATAGATGTTGGGCTTATAGCGATGAAACCATATTTTTTGAAATATTTTCGTTATACAATTAAAATATATGAGATCAAATTTTCTTATATATTTTTTTAAATAATTCACATATTTCTACATTTTTTAATTCATATTTAACATAACACTTTTTTTTTTTCTATTTAATGAATGTCCACACCTTATTATAAAGCTAACTTAATCACAAAGTATATAATTCTCTTAAACAATAAACACTCTTGTTTCCTAAATCAATAAAAAACTTTATTATGCCAATCTACCTCTAATTACAATTTATATGTTATAATTACATGAGTATTATGATCTAAATAAACCCCCTACTCATGCTTTCAGTTTTATTTAATGTCCCATATAATTTAATATTGAATAAGCCAACATAATGCCATTTGTATCCTTGTTAGAGTCCATGAAAGGTGAAGTTATTATGGTTTGTCCATTGACTAAAATAAAATTGTAATCATATTGATTTATGCAACAGCTATCCTTTTATTTGTTTGAAGGGACATATTGATTTAACTTTCCCTTATTCTCTTATATAAAATTTAGCATTGTATTTCTTAATAAGATTTTAATATTATGCACTTAAGCAACTTTTTCATATGAGATTTTTTTTTTAATTAAGAAGTCCAATTTTATTAATTTATGTGGATCAGATAAAAGAACAATGAATGATTTTTTTCATATTTATATATGTGGGTTTTAAACTTAAGTTGGATTCGATAAACTCTTTTATAATGAATTTTTGTCGTAGGAATTTAGTAATATAAGTCCTTATGTTGTCTTGAAGTTGTGATTGTGAGGGGTGTTTAAACAAGTTGACTAAAAGAGATAGCATGCATTTTTTCCTATTAGAGAGGATATGATAGGATGTTGTGTTCACTTATGCAAGTCAATTTCATAAAATTACTAAAATTCATCTTTACCTACAAGTGAGAATCAAGCACCAAGAATTCATTGAAATTGGTTTCAAATAGATCATATATAGGCAGTCAACATCATGGATCATTTGTACACTATAATTGGACTCCATCTCAAAAAATGACTTGTAATAAACTATAATATGCCCTTTCTTACCAATGGGGAAAATTTTTCTTCATTATGTCTATTATTAATAATACATGTATGCATTTTTTATTTTCAATGGAAATAAATTATAGTTTTCTTAAAATACAAATATTGTACAAAGGAAACTGTTAGTGGGTTGAGAATTCAATCTTAGAGATAAGGGTAGCACAATATGATAAAAGTCAAATTTGAAGGTGTCTAGAAAAATTTAAAGGTTCTAACCAAATGTTTTCTCCAAAATGAAGGTCTTGTTTTTATTTTTTTAAAATTTTGACCATCTAAAATGATTAAGAGTAAATAATTTCCAAATCAGAAGAGTTTGAGTCTTTTACTGATTGGAGAATGAGATTCTAATGGCTCCTAATGTTCTTCCATAACTATGTTGTTACCCATTGGAATAAATCACAATAATTCATTTGGAAATGGAAGGTGCAAGAATATAATCTTCAATATTTTATGTTTTAAAAATAATCACTCTAGGAAAATATCCATATACACATCACCTCATTTAAAATCTAAAAACTACTAAAAATAGTTGTTGCAAAAAAGTTGGTTATTCACTCCATCAAATGCTAACCTGGGTATTCAATTCAGCTCTAGACTGGCTACAACTAGGTACAATCATAGAATAAATCTATAGCTCTCAACATTTGTCACTCAATTATACTAGCATCAATTCACATAAGTCATTAGCCTTATGCACTCACCCAAATCGCATTAGAGAAATAACTGGGGCCCACGGTGGGCTAGTCGTTTCATGGTGTCACTCAATCTTCAAGGGGTTTGGTCATTTATAATTTCATCAACATGAGCCATTTCTAGGCAAGGCTAAAGGTCTATATGCATAAAGACTATTTAGGTAGCTACTTCTGGTTATGTGGGCACAAGCCTATATCAGGTTACCCTATGGTTTCATGGGCACAAGCTTATGTTTTATCATGCTTAATATCTTTCAAGCACTTAGAGGGATCAATGGAATATCTTGGATCGAAGGTTCATGTTGGTTAATGTTTTAAACACATGTATCATGGCTTGACATGAAGGTATCCTATACTTAGAGTATTCTACCCAATATGCTAATGCCATCATAAATTGTAGAGATGCCATTAAAGATGTGGATTCTAAGCTTGTTAGGACTTAGTATTCATATATTAAAGTTAAAAACTACAACTATCATGAATATTATGCAATTGAACCCTATTTAAAGAACATAACTATAACCACCTAAAATAATTTAGAACTCAAACAAGGCATGCCATTCTTCATTAACAAAGTTTAAATATAGAGAGTACAAAACAAATAAGATGGAGTGAATGCTCGTTAAAGACACTAAAGGCCCAGAGGCACATAGATGAGTTTGGGCACCATAATGTGAAGCCTCAAAGGCATCCATACTAATCCTAATTTTGATGGCAGCCATTTCACAATGTCTAAAACCAATTCTATAGGGATTCATTATGTCAAAGTCATGTTGTCACATACTAGTTCAAGTTTGATTTTATAACCTACAGGAGCACCATTTGCCAAGGTGGAGCTACACATGTTGATTTCCAAGTTAGAGCTTTTCTCAATCATTCCATTAGCTCCATTATTTCATGATGTGATCACCATATGCTTCCATTCCTTGAAGATGCCCAAAACATTATAGAATTTGTTAACAACCTACCATTTGGTACAAGAAGTGTATTGATTCTTCTAACTGGCACAAAGATATCAAAATAGCAATCATCTTAAATGATTGAATTACACCGAAATGTATGCTAAGTTGGCACAGATCCAAACTTAGCCAAAAAGGGGCCCAAAATTTACCCCATACAAAATTGCTAGTCCATCCTCAAAGTAGTCTTTTAATTCCCTAGGTCCTTGAAGCCTTTGATGGTAAGCTTGATTTCTTCAATGGTTTTATCAATCTCTATTGAAGTGGTACTAAGAGTGAGTGTATCTATTTTCTCTAATTATTTTATTAAGTCCTCTACATTTTCCTTTACCCTTATCACTCCTCTATCTAAGAATGATCCTTATTCGCTGACCTTTGTTTATAAGGAACAAAAGAGTTTTTCTAGGTTTTACTCCTGATTCTTGATATGGGTGCTCAGGGTGTTGACCTTTACCATGATCTATATGTACTTGACCCTACTAACAATGTATTTCTTTACCATCAAATCTTCCCTCTTCCCTTTTGCCTATTTGAGGTGTGCATCAATGACTGATGCTTGGCTAGAGAAGTTCATGAAGATGGAATTGACTGCCTTTGTGCCTTCTTCTAGTTTCACAAAGAAGTTTTCCATCTCTTTGATCTTCACAGCTAGTTCTTGCTTTATTGTGGTACATGGGTCCACCTCTTTTGGTGTTGGCTCTAATTTTAACCTAGGGAACATCTGAACCACTAGCATGTATACCTTGTCAACCTATGAAAAATTTTAAGTGTCAACACCAGCCAAGAGGGATGGCTTAACTTATTCGATGCATTCCATTAGTTGTTACAATTTGAGCTTCATGGCCTTTACCTCTTCCTCTACTTCTAACAAAATCTTCTTCCTCTTTGAATCCCTAACATCATTGATGATGTTTTTTAGTTCTACTTCAAAGGCCATCTAATGAGAGCATTAGTTGATCTGATTGGATTCATTACACAGGGGTTTATTATAAGGGAATCATGTCCTTCTTCTAGATTATTTATACCTAGTATGGCCTTCGATGGTACCTCAAAATGAGGTTTATCCATATAAATATCAAAAGTAAAATATAGTTGACGGTGCATCCTTGTTATGAAAATTTTTGAGGGCATATACTCTAACATGTAGTAATCCTCATCAGTCCACCCATTCTATGCCTTTTCCCTTAGGCTTGACTTGGTGTACTCTTATTCAATGATGGCAAGCTCCATCTGTTCTTCCTTTTTAACACTAACACTTTATTCACTACCCTCCTCTAAGGTCTCTCCTCTTTGATCCTATGGGAATTATTAATACTTATCCCCTTCATCTACTTATTTTTATTCATTGATAGCAACTTCACCCTCCTATGTCTATTGGGTTTATTTTGCACTCTTTATTTTATATTTTAAGGCACCAATATCACCTTCCTTATCTCCAATCACCCCTTCACTACCTAGGCATGCTTTTGGTGTGTCTTCTTGTATTGTGCTTGTGGGGGCACTAAGTGCCTCTACTCCTTTTTCCCTTATGGGTTCTATGCTTGAAGCAACCCTCTTATCTTCCTTTTCTCTCTTGGCCCTTTCCTCTTGGGCCTTATTTTTCTCTACTTTCCTCCTCTTTATTATTGTGGCTATCTTTTTATCCTTTGCATTTATTTCCTCAACCTCAGTGTTATCAATCTCTACTTGGGTCATGTCAACTTCCCTCATGGCCTCTATTTTTTGATATAGCTCCAATGTTGCCTCTATATGCTCCTCACTGAGGCCCATTTCCTTCCACTAGCTCCTCTTTTCCTCCTCAACTTGTAAAGTCTATACAAGGGCTCTTTCAATGAGGCATTGGGATCACCTCCTATTTCTTATTTTTTGATGATGTATACTTTTGTCCCTCTATCTTCTTCCTCTTATACCTCTTCACACACCTTCTTTGCTTTTGCTTCCTCACATGCCTCTTACACTTCCATCTATGCCAAGGTTATGGTGCGCAATCCCACTAGCCCCTTAGACTTCTTATTTTTATTATCCCTTGGCTTGGGTGAAGTAATCCTTCGCATAAAATACATGTGTTTCTTCTTTATCATAGAAGGAGTGCCTTCATTACCAGAGGTGTTCTTCAATATGATGTACTCATGTATCTCCTCAAGTGTCTACCCCTTCTTATTTTGGATAGAGTTATTCAATGCTAATAGTGTCAACTTCCCTTCATCATCAATCTAAAGGGGAAGGTCATCATCCTTCTCAGTGTTCTTACCCTTCTTCCTTGGATTTATCCCATTATAAAGCATATGGATGTGCTTGAGAATCACTTATTTTTGGAAGGGATGGATGTTGGTGTAATCTAAGTCATCCTCATTATCCTTGGTCACTTTCTTTCTTGGGCACATGTATTGGTATTGTAACTTACTCTATTCTATATCCATGGTATTGATCAAGATGTCTAACTATTATGCATTGGGGATTATTCAAAGTGTGTCCCTAAATTATTTAGCTGAGAAGGCATAGGGGTGCTTCAACCAACCATATTTGTTTCCATCTTTGAGTGCCAAACACACTATATAGAATTGTTTCATTAAAGCAAAGGTTACCATCCCAAACATATTCTGAGGGAGCTCCTCAAGAATGTGCCATTCCTCTCTGATTGCCTTGATGTACTAGGTGTACCACCCCATCATGTGAGTCTTGTATTTTTGGGAGAAGGCTAGGGGTTAGGTGAAGTTTTGATATTTTAGCACTAGGGAATCCTTGTGTATCAAGAAGACCCAATAGTTATCCTTATTGCTATCTACACTCTAATCTCCTCCATGATAATTCAGATCAGAATTGATCCCCACTGGAAGGTCTCCCACGGTATATGACATTCTAGTGTGTTATTCAACATTTCCTCTACTATGAACTTGGTGATGTTAAATTTAACCCCTTGCACCATGTGATTGGTGATGCATAGGTAGGCCTTGGTGATGTCTACCCATCGACCACTAAGGCAAAGTTTTGAACTCATGAGACACATAATTAACCTCATTTTAGGGTCTTTGATGTCTTTGATTGGGAATAAGAAACCTCCCTTATAGTACCCTAAGATTTTTCCCACCCTTTCAAATTTAGTCTCATCCAGTAGATGTTTGTGTTGGATTATGGAAGCTTGGTAATTCTACCTATTAAGCATATTGATATCCACATGTACCTCCCTACAAAATAGATGTAATCTCCATAGATGTGTGAGAGGATGAATTTTATGATTTCCTTAGGCTTTTCAAAACACAACAACTCATATAGATGAGTTATGCTAGTGGTTTTAAGTTTGTCCTAGATGAAGACATCAAAAAATATCATTCCTGATTCTATTTTTGCCCCCGTGTCTACCATCTAGTCTTGCACTATATCTTGTGTATTTCTAAAAGTGTTGTGGTTATATTCCTTGAGCTAGTAGTGTGTGCAAAGGATGCCTAGGTCTCTCCTACCAAGGCTTCCTTTGGGAACTATATCTCCTAGAATGACATTTTTACAAGCACCTCTAGATTAACCTCAATGATGCTAACTCCTTTCATAGACTGCACTTTCTTCATCATCAAGGGTGCTTCTTCTACCACTAGTTCCCTCTTAATATCCTTTTGTGACTATTGTGGGTATGAACTCATGCATTTATTCACCATCCTAAACTATTTGGTGTTGAATTGTAGTCTATTTATCTTGTCAAGGTCTTAAAAATTTATTGGTACTTCTCATAGTCATGAGGTCTACGACTTTGTCTTCAGCTCTCAATATTCACTTATCATTAATGGTAGCCTCAATGTCACTCTAGTTTTATTCTACCTAGGTTTGCAAAAATTCATACCCCATACATATATACACCAATCTCAAAGTGAATGCAATTCCTCTTTCTATTCAATTGTTCACTTTTGACATCTATGGGAACTCAAAGGTTCACTCTAGTAGTAGTTATTTTCTTTGGCTCTGGTTCTCTAGTCTATGTTTTAGGTGCAAATTATATCAAGCTTTATAACTTAAACTAATCAACCTATCATTGATTTATACCCTTAATTTCATTTACCATCTTAAGTACAGGTGATTATTGGTGTGGTGACATCTAGAATTCTTGGAATGCACAAAATCTTGTAAAATATACAAAAATTCATTACCACCCATGCATTCAATGTGATCTTTGTGCCTCCTCCATCACCTTAATAAATCCTCTAATGGTATTTTTGGGGAAGTAATGTGTAGTTCAAATAGTCACTTCTCACATCACTTTGGGTGGATACTATCATGTCTTAATGTTCTTTCTCCTACACTGTTCAATTGGTATGAACTTCACTTTTCCTATGGTAACCTAGGTGCAACACCTCACATGAATGTGATTCAGCCTCCATGGTTCCATCTTCTTTTCCTACTGTGTTTTCCTATTTTGGTTGATTTCTATACTCTTTCATATCTTTGCCTTGGCCTAACCTACCCCATAAAAATCCCTTGCACTAGCCCTCCAATGCTTCAATCTCTACTTTTGATCTTTTCTACATAATCATGATGTGCATCTTCACTATACCACTTATGAACTTTCATCCTATGCACCAATTTTCATCTTTTTTACACGACAACCATTTTTACCTCTCTTTCTCCCTTGGTGCTCATTTATTCAAAGTTTGGCAAATTCTATGAGTCAAAAAACTTAGGTGTCTAGCTTCAAGAGCTTTGGAAAGCATCTATGTTCACCTCATTCGACTAGAGTCATGCATAGAAGCACCAAAATATTTCTCTTATGGGCTTGAAATTTCCACTTATTCACTCCACAAGAAAAAAAATCACAAAATACAAGTAAATTTTTTACTTATGCCAAATGTAATTTGGGTCAATACAACACAATTGACTTGTGACTGGGATGTTGGTGTGTGATGGTGTAATCACCATTTTATTTCCTATATGGCTTCAATCTATTGCCATTGAAATTCCCATGGAGTATTTCGCTAGCCAACATGCATAAATTAGATTTAAATATCTCCAATATGTGGTGGATAACATATGGGCCCATCCACCTTATATGCAACTTTCCTAGGTGCCTTAGGTACTTGGAGTTATAAAAAATTACCAATGCTCCTTCAGTCTATACATTGCACTTAATGTTCCTGTCATGCCACAATTTCTAGTTTTCCTTCTCAATCTATTGGCTTTATCATGATTGGATGTGCACCTCATCCAATCACTCCAAGTCTTCCATCCTTACACTTAATGAGGCCTAGTCATCTAGGTGACCAATTCATGCAATGCAAAATTATGGTACCAAGAACTCCATCGGTGGCATTGCCTTAGTGCCAAACACTAGTTGGAATGGTATAGCTTTGTGTAGGTACTTATAGGTTGTGAAGTATACCCACAATACCATTGATACTTGATCATCCTAACCATTTATACCAACATCACATATTTTTTTTAAGAAACATTCCCAAAATTTTGTTGAATGCCTTGGTTGTGCCATTTTCTTGGGGATGATATGGGGTGGTCTTGTGGTGCACCACCATGTACTCGGCTAGTAGGATTTTCACTATTTCATTAATGAAGTGTGTTCCTCTATCACTATTTAAATTGAGTGGGCATCTGTATTAACTTATAATGTTCTCCCAAGAATCACATGGATGTGGTGATTATACATATTGGAGTAAGTGTTGCCTTAGCCCACTTAGTGAAATAATCAGTTACCACTAGAATATACCTTATACCTATGCACCTTGTTGTCGAAGTAATTGGCCCAATGAAATCAATGGACCATTTCTTGATTAGTGCCTAGGCAAGGATGGAGATGAGAGTAATCTCATCCTAGTGGTTAGGCTTCCTTATGCATTGGAATCTATCACATGCCTTAGCATAATCCTTTGCATCTTGAAATGGGATTGGCCACCACAAGCTTAATTGCAACACTTTATAAGCTATTTCATCTCTAGTGCAATAGCTTCCTTCATTCCCCTCATACACCTCACATATAATGAAGTCCCTTTCATGTTCTAAAACACATTGATGTAGGTCTTCATCTCGACTTAATTTATACATCTCCCTAATAATGATATGAAAGGGGGCAATATCAAATATGAGATGATTCTTCTCTTTGGTGGTGATGGTCTTGGGCAAAAACCTAGATGTTAGAAATGTGAATTATCCACCAAGTCTTTGGGTATGTGATAGAATCTATAGAGTTGTGCATCCAGCATGTCATCTTTAATGGGCACTATTACATCACCAAAGTTGATGCGAGACAAATGGTCTGGTCCCAAGTTCTGCTTCCCAGGTTTCACCACAACTGAGACGTAGAATTCTTGAAATAAAATTATCCATCTAAAAATGCACCCATGGAGAATGGGATTATTCATAAGGTACTTAAGTACCTAATGATCAGTGAAAAATATGAATGGGGTGGGAAAAAATATTGCCTAAATTTTTGGAGGGCATAGATCATTACCAGCACCTCACATTTGATAGTTGTATAATTTTACTCTATTGAGGTCAATTTATGACTTGCAAAGGAGATAAGATGATCCATCTTTCCTTCCATAGGCTACCCAAAAATTGTGATAATTGTAGATCTACATGAATTGACATGGATGTGGAATGGAGTCATTCAGTCAAGAAAATGAAGAATTAGAATGTTAGCCAGCTTGAGATTTAAATTTTTAAAGGCATCCTCTTGTGTTGTGCCCTAGTATAATGGGTCATCCTTATGTAAGAGCTCTTCTAGAGGCACTATGATCCTTGAACAACTCCTTATAAATTTTCTATAATATCCACAATGGCCAAGATAGGCATGAACATCTCTTTGGGTGAAAGGAGTCTGAAGCTGAATGATAATGGCAATCTTCATGGGATCAATAAGCAAACTATCTTTAAAGATGATATGTAAGAGTAATGTGCCAAAAGGTATTGTGAAGATGAAATTATGAATATTCAAGGATATTTTTATCTATTGGAACCTCTCAAACATGAGGCACAAGTTATCATAATGGTCCCTTATGATCCCGTATTCAGTCTAATCATCAAGGTACACATGGAGGAAGTTAAGGATAAAATCCTTAAATATGGTGATGACCACTCTGAAGAATACAAATAGCATATTATTAAGCCCAAAGGGCATCACATTATGGAAAAAATAACCCCATTCTATTTTAAAGGTTGTCTTAGGCTTGTCCTCTTAAATTTGGACTTAATGGTATCCAGAGAAACCATCAATGAAAGTATAGATTTCCTGGTTAGCGACACCATCCAAGACTTCATCAATGAATGGAGTCAAGAAGGGGTTAGTGACATAGGAAAAATTTAACAAGTGATAATCTATGAAAATTCATATTCACCCATCCTTTTTTAATGCTAATTTCAATTAGGCTTACCATTTTGAATCTTGCACTAGGTAGATTACTCTTGTGATCAACATACTATCAATATCCATCTTGACCTTTGTGCATAGATTGGGGTTCATTCTATAGGGGTGCTTAGTAATAGGTCATGCACCATCCACTAGATTTATTCTCATTTTACCAAGGGATGCGTGGGTTCCCTTCATGTTGTGGTAATTGTGAAGAAATAAATCTTGATAATCCTCTAGGAGATCCATAATTCATGCTAGTTCTGTGTAGGACCAATATGCACATAGAGTAGCCACCTTTGGTTTTCATTTTGCACTGATATCAACTTGGGTAGTCTTGATTGGTAAATAGTAGGGGTAATTTATATCTTGATGTGTGTCCTCAACTTTCCTACTCCCCTTAGTTGTTTTGATGTGAAGATCAGTAGGGGCTTCCTCGTTAGGGGCACTATCATCCACTTAGTACATGATCATATTTTTTCTTGTCAAGGACATCCAATTTTGTGCTTTTCATACATTTTTATCTTGATCACTTGATTCATTATTGAGTGTATGTTCCTTTAATAAATTTGAGAGTGTCAATTTTTTCTCCCTGAACATATCTTATAGGTGTTCCTCTAAGATTACAGTGTCCTCAAATAGTGTCCTTCGAATGACTTGCAATAGCTCAATCAATTCCAAATTATGTGAGGAAAAGGAGGTGTGAACATACTTCTCTTTCAAGCCATCCCAATTTTTTGTCTCATACCATGTTTTGTTGAACACATACGAATCCCATGCCCACATCTTCAAGTTTTTGTAGAAGGTGAACACCCATAGTTTCCTTAGGGCATTTGCATTGTATTCTATCCAAGTTTTTTTGCATAAGTGCAGATGTGTTACAAGGTAAAAATTACCAAAGTATAGAAAGATATCTAGATCCTCATTACTTTTCCAAAATTTGAAGCATATTATTGCTTTTACATCTTACCAAGTTGGAAGCTAAGCTTTTGAACTACCCACTAATGAGTGGCAGTGCTTCTCAAAGTATACACCAGTGTGCCCATTTTGTCTTTCTCCTTTGGGATGCATGACTCTATGTCTTGGATATACTCTTCTACAAGATTTATCCCCTCATATCATGGGAGTGCTACAAGTTTACCTTTGCTTAGGTGAAAGACCCTTTTTCCCTTCTTATTGTAAGAGACCCCTCTTCACAAAGTACGATTGATCTAGACCTAGCCAGTCATCATAAGATTTGGAACCTCAGTGCTCACTATACATCACCTAAAACAATTGGTTTCATAAGCTTCTTTGACCCATCAATCATAAGCTACATTGGTAGTGTGCGAGGCCAACTATCCATCATCCCAAGAAAGCACTCCTTGGTCATTAGGGTTGGTAGTTTCAACACCTTGCACCATGATGTTATAGATATGGTTGATCTCCTCTTCAAGATGAACACTTTCTACATAAGGGGGTCCTTGGTAAATCAAGAAGGGGATCACGACCCTCTCCTTGCCATTTTCAAAATCCATGTAACACTTTTTAAAGTGTATGTATGCATTATTTGTGTAGCACCATGGCCTACCCAAGAATGTTGGATAATTATCTTTCTTAGCCAACTCGATCACTTTGAAGTCTACACAAAACTCTATGCCCATAATATCTATAGTAGTGCCTTTTAGAATTTTGATTGGCTACATCCTAGATTTTTTTGCCATGAAAAGTATATGAGGGGAAGGCCTCAAGACTGGCCTACCCATCTTCTCCCATGCATTTTTTATCAAGATATTGACCTCATTGATTATGTCAATAAGGACCTTACACACAAACCATCCATCAATGGTGGTATTCACCAAGATTTCTCGATCATATTGTACATTATTTCTATGACTAACCTCTCACACCCTTTCCATACGTGGTGCAATAATTTTAACTATGTAGGATACATTAATTTCAACTAGATTCTACCTAACATGTTCTAAAATCAAATTCTTCAATAAGGGTGGCATCCCTTCTATCTGTAGGAGGTACAATATCTCCATTAGCTCTTGTACCTTAGCCTCCTAGTTACCTTTCTTTTTGTGGGAGATAATAATGTGTGCTTCTATATCTCTTGCTAGTTGGAGTTCTCCTTACAAGTTTTGAATGACACTCATGGCTATTTCAAGACATCTTTTTGGTGTACAGGGTCAAGGTAAGGTGCATCTTTGGGTTCTAGATACGTGATGTGCTCATTACAACTTATTTTCCCATATTCTAGGCATAATTATAGTATTAGTGTAATGGGTGACTTAGTGGTGAATCCACTTCGAGTAGTTTCTTGTACTTTGATTGTCTCAATGCAAGTTGGTTTCATCTTTGGAGTCTATTTCTCTACTTATAGCTCACGTCAGATCATTCCTACACCTTTGTTTATATCAAGCTGACCTTGGGTCAAAATTTTATACATGTCAAGGTATTCCTCAACTGGATGTGGTCCTTGATAATACACACACATTGAATGCATCAGGAAATCATGTTGATAGTGTTTAGTTGAGCCACACTTATAACATGATCACAGTGGGAATCTTCCTCCACCATGTCCTCCACCTCACCCTCTAGCACCTCTCTGTATCCCATAACCAACATTCTATTGGCCATATCTCTCATTTCTTTGGTTCACCTACCCTCCACATGTTGTAATTTCTTGTTGTGCACCTCTTTTCATATTTTATCACATCTCATTAATTACTTAGTAGTTAGTTGTGGCATGAGTGTAGGAATCATAAAATTTATAATAGAGGGTTATGTTAACATGAATGGTACTTTGAAATAATGGGTAATTTTGAACATCATGTTCCTTATGGTAAACTTCACAATTTTGAATAAATGTGCATACATTCCTTCAAGGATAATTATTTCTATTATGGCCTTCCATTTCAAAGTCAATGCATCATAATCCACTCCAAGCATTTTATGATAAACTAGTGGTTAGCTTATGTGGTTGGGAATCTATGGATAAAATCTATGCCTCCATGAAAGGGTTGATTCTTGTGTCAGCACTCCCAACTGCCTTGGCCTAGAGTGCAACTTATAGCACTTCATGGGGGTATATGAATGTATTCATAGACAACACTCTTATAAAGGGTACTAGCAATCTTCCAACGAACCATTATGTGTGTTCAAAGGGGTGAATATCATAAGAGAGCTTAGAAAGAAGAGTTTTAAACCTAGCATCATATAGGTGCATGATTTCTAAGAGACCTTGGCTAATTTCCTTGAGCATGGTAATGATTTAATCTTCAAAATCAAGAATATTGAATTCCTTCAAGAATGCCTCTTTCATAATGTCATAATCAATCATGGCCTGACTAGGCTCAAATTTCCTATACCAGGTATGAGCATGATCAAATAGAGTTGTTGCGAATTGAGTTTCCTTGCACTCAGACTAGGTTATACCCCAAGCATATCATTGAAGCTTACATTTTAACACATGTTATGTGGCATTTTCCATGCCACAATATTATGACAAGTGCATTTCTATCTCATAGTATATTTTTTATAGGGGGTACTGACATTTGAGGAATTTGTCTCCTAGCACTTATCTTGGTAGTGGTCCTCTAACGCCTTCGATCAATGGATTGAGAATTGACCCTATGGTTATTATTTATAACATTGATAGCATGGTGTTACTCAATTGTGGTACAAGGCCATTCCCTATGGATTATTGCCCAATCTACACAGCGAACATTTGTTGAACTTGAATGCTTATGCTTACGTTATGTGTTTTTGAGATAACACCCAAAGGCCTATAGGTAATTTCATTTATATCATCATAAGGGATAACATGTTCAATCATAAAATTATAATCTAATTATACAAACTGATCAAATTTAATATTGATGATAGGGTCATTTATCACTCTTCTTTCTTCTTAAGGGGGATATAATACATGAACTTACAACGTAGGTTCAAAGGGAGTAGGTGATTCTAGCGCATCTTCAATGGTAAAATTTGATAAGAACCTAGAGCATTATGCACTCATCAATTGATGAACTCAATCTATGGCTTCAGTGTTTCTCTCTTCTTAGCACTGCTACAATTTAATAGATCTTTTCCCATACCCTTCTCACTCACTACAGGTTCTCTCGTCACTTCTAGGTTCTAAATATTCTATCAAATTGTGCCTTCTCTTATTATAAGTTTATCTCTAGAGCTCTTAAGTGTCAATTTGCTCTTCTGCTTTCGTTATGATTCACCTACACATCCCCTTCTTCCATATTGTGTTTCTCATATGTAAAAATATTTTAGCTTTCCATTCTTATGATTTCAAAGTTGTAATCCACCATCAATTTCTTAAGCTCAGTGTTGAGTTCTTTCAAAAACCTGCCTCTGAGATCATACAATAATTGATACTCTACTTCGTTAGGGTAGGATTATATTGACACTATAAACTCAAGCATGTAGTTGTTCAATGCTCTTTTCCAACATATGTCTACAACTCTAGTCCAAGTGGCATCAAGGTTCTCAAGATTTTATAAGCACTCCATCCACTCAAGGCACTATCCATAGCTTTGTCTTTTGTGGGTCACATAAGCAACCAACCAACATTACACATGCTTAGATAGTTCATAGAAGAAAACCTAATATAGAGCATCATACAGTTGTTCTGGACCCACTTCCTTGGCTTTTATTCTTTACAGGATGGATGCTTCAGTGCAAAGTTATCTTCCACCTATTCCAGCTAGCAGTCGATGTTCTTAAGGAAGAGATAGAGCATTATTATTTTGTACCATCATACCAACAAAATTCAACATGGATCCCAACAATGGAACAAAAATGTTTCATAAAATTTGGTTATTCACTCCATTAAGCACTTACCTAACTATCCAAGTTAGTTCCAGACTAGATACAACTTGGAGCTATCATAAAATAAACCCATATCACTCAACATTTATCACTCAAATGAATTGTCATCAATTCATATAGGGTGCACAACTTATGAGATCAATCGAAGTGCAATAGATAAATAATCATGACCTACATTGGGCTAGTCATGACATGATACAACTCAGTCTTCAAGGGGTTTGGTCATTTCCAAGTTCATCAACACAAGCCATTTCAAGGTTAGGTTGAAGGTCTATTTTCACAAATCATATTTAGGTATCCACTTGTGATTATGTGGGCACAATCCTATATGAGGGTGTTATGTGGTCTCATGGGCACAAGCCTATATTTTATCATGATTATCATCCTTCAAGTGCTTGGAGGGCTCAATAGAATATCTTGGATCAAGGGTTCATACTAGTTAGCACTTTAAACACATGTATCATGGATTGGTACATGGATCTTCCTATACTTAGAGTATTCTACCCAATATGCTGATGTTATCATAAATTGTAGAGATGCCATTAAAGTTATGGATTAAAAGCTTGCTATAAATATTATTCATATATTAAAGTTTAGCATTATAACTATCATGAACATTTCATAATTGAACCCTATTTAAAGAACATAACTATAACCATCTAAATCAGTTTAGAACTTGAACAAGGCATGTCGTTCTTCACTAATAGAGTTCAAATACAGAGAGTACACAACAAATGAGATATAGTGAATGGTTGTCTAAGATACTAAAGTCTTATAGGCTCATAGGCGAGCTTGGGCACTACAATGCGAAGCCTCAAAAGCATCCATATTAATCCTATAGCTTTGATGGCAGTCACTTCATAATTTATGAAACCAATTATATAGGGCTTCACTATGTCAAAGTCACATTGTTGCATACTGGTTTGAACTTTATTTTATAACTTACATGAGTACCTTTTGTGAGGGTGGAGATGTGCATGCTGATTATTGATCTAGAAGTTTTCTCAATCATTTCATTGGTTCCATTACTTTATGCCCTTAACACTATGATTGTCATGTGCTTTCATTCCTTGAAATGCCTAAAACATTATAAAAATGGTTAAACACCTACTAGCTAGCATAAGGAGTGTGTCGATTCTTCTAGCTGGCACAAAGATATCAAAATAATAATCATCTTGAATGATTACCTCACATTGAGAAGTCTACTGAGTTCGCATAGATCCAAACTTAGCCCAAAAGGGGCCAAACAATAACTACCAATAATTATTTCTTCAAGGCTGACTTTTTAAACATTACTACATGTATATAATGAGATAAGATTGATAGGAAAATGATCTTATCTAAGATATCTACACTCAAATAAGGTAAATCAAATAGAGTCCATTTATGCTTAATGAGTTGTGATATGACCAAATGGATTTGTTAAACCTAGAAAGAGGAGCACTTATGACACAACGTCAATATAAAGATTTATGAAGCATCTAGGTGATCAATATAATGAAATAAACCTAACTAGGTCTATAATATTAGAGTTAATTTGATATAGTAATTTCCAAGCTAACTACAAAAATAAGAGGGATTTTAAAAATGAACTAAAAAGGGTATGTAACCATGGTAGGAAAATGAGGGCTTGGTTACCTAAGGTGGAAAATGGGAAGTTTAAAAAATCTTATAGCCACACTAAGTATAAGTGTAGATGAGATTCGAACAAGGAGTTATGCATTCATTCATGTTAGTAATTATGCAACTTCTATCTATCAAATAAAATAAGCTAGGGTTAAAATATACATACCTTGAATAAAACTTGTCAAGCCATAATCTCTCATTTAATAAATGGTGCTTTGAAAGAGGATTTTTTATTTATAAGGATCACAAATTTTGAATCAATATCTATACTAAAAAAGAATCATCCTAGATTGCATCTAAGACTCCACAAGACAATGTTTTTCTATCCAAGATAAGATCTAAGCAATGTCTACTCCAAATGTAGACTTAAACACAATTCTGAGTAATAACAATGCAAAAATGAATGTTTCTCTTTATTATATCAATATGGGACTTATATTTATAGTGGTAAGTGATCCTAATTCTTATGAAATTTTAGTTGATGCCATTGACCAACCTCATTGTAGTTAAAATTATGGCAGTTTAACCTCGAACTAAGTCAACCAAGGCTGACTTAGTTACAAAGCATCTATTGTAAATTTTGGAATACATCAACCTCTAAAGCCGACTTAGTTTGAAAATTGGTGGAAATAAAGAAGCACTAAATTAAGTAAGGTTGATATAGTCAAAACATTTGGGTCTTGGTATAGTTAGGGGTTATAAGGAGGAAAATTGCTTAGGGGATTAAGTATGAGGGAACTATAGTGGATATTTGTATGATAGATTAAACAAAAATGTCTCTCTTGTGAAGCACCAATGGTTTTCCCATTCCTTTCTCGATGCACCCTTTAAGGCATATTCTCATAGAGATTGAAACTCAATAGGTTACTACAAGAGAGAAAGTGTTAGTAAAGTTTAAAAATAATATGTATACACTACCTCAATAAACAAAAATATTACATGAAGACTACATAAAGGATAAATATGCCATCACATACATGTTCTAGGGTTCTCCTCGACCCACACAAACACATTATACATGCTAAAATAACAAACTAAAATCAAGGTATGTCAATTCATTACTTCCCACCTCAAAAACATTATTTTCTTGTTTTAAAATTAAAATAAATAAATTTTGACACTAAACTAATTCTTATACTTCATTTCATCTTGTAGGCTAATTTTAAATGCCTCAGTGACCCACCACATTTTTCATTATTGCTTTTGAATGAAATATTGTATCACCTAGTACAACACCATTGGCAAAATTTTATACATCAATAAAAGCATTATGAGATAATGTCATATCTATATACCTGAATTTATATTATGTATATGATATTTTATATAAATTTTATATTTGCTCAATACATTATCTTTTTTAATTATCTTTCTCAATATTATTACACTTTGCCAAAAAAATTCGTCTCTTTATTCCAACTACTATCTGAATTCAATTAATGTTTTATTATTTTATACATCTACCCTGTTATTAAAAAGGTTTCAATTAAAAACTCTAAAAGTTTAAGTGATAAATAACTCACTAAGGGGATGTAAAGTATATTAATTTATAATTTTGTTTATCTATATTATTCATTCATCATATCTGTTGACAAGGACTCCCCCTTGCTAATATGGGTCCTTTGTTCTATTGACCTATAACTTAGCCTCCAAAATTCCTTAGTTTTCATATATTTTTGAGATTTGACACATTCTCTTAGGTATACAAAATGTAACACAATTGACATTATAAATTTTAATACAATGCAGACAATAAATGTAGGGACTAGCCACTATGCAACACTTATTTTAATTAATTCAAGTACACACTCATACCATAGATAATTGTCATTTTAAAAATTATGATAGGTAAGGTCGATCATCAAATTTAGGCTTGGGATATATGCATAGTGTCTCAGCATGATCCCAACAATATATATACCCCTTCTGAGAGGATCCTCCTGCAATAATTAATCAAAATCCACAAATAATAGGAATTAACAACATGAATTGAATTTGAAGAACACTTGAAAAGCTTGAATTGATTGCAGACCACTTCAAGGGGGCAACCTCCTTTGAGCAAGGTCAATACAATAATTTCGTGGATGTCTTCAATGGCCTCAACACTTATATATAAATTCTAAACTAAGAAACTATTACTTCCCATGAATGTGGGATAACACAAAATGCTCATGGGATGACTTACAAAGCATATGCATCTATAAAAACTGTTAAACGAACAAAGAAAAGATACAAGATGGGTTCATAACATCCCCTCCATCTTAAAAAAAAAATCCTCAAAGCTTTAGATGTGGGAATTGGTGTTGAATCTAAAATAGTGGTTCCCATGTTGCATTCTGTGCCATTGAATTATTACCTCGATGATGGAGTGAGAGTGAAGTTGGCATGTGTGTCTGTCCAGGATTGCCTCTGGTTCAAGAAGAATGGATCCTTTGTTATCAAGTTCAAGGAAAATAGTTTGCACTTTGATGTTTATTCCAATAACTTTCTTCAGACAAGAGACATGAAATACTAGGTCAATTCAGGGAGAAGGTGGGAGCCCCAACTTATAAGCAATAGACCCAATCTTATGATGAAATTTATAGGGCCCATAGAAATTGGGGGCTAGCTTATGATGCCCTTTGAGTTTTAGGGAGGATTGATTATAGGGTTGTAGGAGACGAAAAACCATATCACTGACTTGAAAAGTGTGCTCAAAATAATGTTGATCTGCCTATTGCTTCATTCAATTTTACACCATATGAAGATTTTACAAAGAGTGTTAAGGATTTGATCTCGAGTTTGAAGAAGTGTGTCTATTTCTTAGACTAATGAGCTATTAGGGTTGTATGAAAGGAGCACTGGTGGTGCTTGACCACAGACTGCTTCATATGGAGTCATTTTCATTGAAGTGTGGTAGGAGGTATTGTAACATCATTCAGTGAGAGGGAGCCACTTTTCCCATTGATGTTGTTGTTCTGAGGTGAAGTAATAGAGGAATGTTTCCAAGCATTTTTTTTAAATTTTTATCTAGCCATCTATTTGTGGATGATACCTAGAACTCATCTTCAGTTGAGTTCTAGTATGTCAAAATAGTTTTGTCCAAAAATGGTTGGTGAAGGTTGCATCACGATCATAGACAATAGATGAAAGACTACCATGAAGATGGAAAATCTAGTTGAGGAAATTTTGTGCAACTGTGAAGGTGGTATAAGGATGGCTGAAGGCAAAAAAATGACTATATTTGGAGAGGTGATCAACCACAACCAAGATCACCATTTTTCTTCTATATTTAGGGATCCCCTCAATGAAATCCATAAAAATATATGTCCAAATCCTGGTAGGGATGGGAAAGGGTTTGAGCAACCCAGGGATGAGTGTTGTTTCACCTTTATTATGGTGACATGTATCACATTCATCCACCATCTACCGAATTGCCTTTTTTCATTCCCTTCCAAAAGAAGTTATGTTGTGATCACTTATATGTTTTGAGAAACCCTGAGTGCCCTGAGGATGGATAAGCATGGATTTCATAGAATACAACTTGATACAGATCTATGCTCTAGGGAAGCACCAAATGACCTTTATATCACAGAGAAGCACTATCCCAAGAATAATGTAGTATAGTTGAGGGCTCAGTGGTCAAAATCTGAATGATTTTAGATAATGAGGAGTCATTGACATATCCCTATTATATAGTGTCCAACCAGTTCAGAATAGGCATGGAAATCACTAAAAGGGAAGCTTGATCCATAAATGTATGAGATATAGCATTAGCCACAATATTCTCTTTAACTTTCTTGTAAGTTATCTCATAATCATAATCCATGAGTTTATTGACTCATTTCTATTGTGATGGGGTAAACACCCATTGTTCCAAGAAATATTTTAGACTTTAGTGATCAATTTTGATGCAAAAATGATTACCCAATAGGTATGGCCATCACTTCTATACTGTATGTAAAATGGCCATCATTTTCTTCTCATAAGTAGAGAGCACTAAATTCTTGCTAGAAAGGGATTTACTGGTGAATGTAATTGGGCATCCTTGTTGGAGGATAATAACACCCAATCCATTGCCACAAGCATCACTCTCAATAGTGAAGGTCTTGGTAAAATTTGGCATAGATAGAATTGGTGTAGTACACATAGCTTGTTTTAATGCTTTAAGTGCACACTCAGCATCTACTATCTAAGTAGATGCATCCTTTTTTAACATAACTATTAATAGAGCTGCATCTTCTCATAATCTTTGAAAAACTTGTGATAGTATCCAGTTAGCCCCAAAAAAACATGGAGGATCTTGAGTGTCTGAGGATGCAGTCAATTTTTCATAGCAATTATTTTTTTAGGATCCACTCGAACCCCTTGGGTTGAAACAATATGCCCAAGATACTCCACTTCATCTTGGCCAAAAGTACATTTGAACTTTTTTGCACAAAGATGATGGTCAAAGAGAAGTTGCAATATGAGCTCCAAATGTTGGAGATGCTCATACTATGTTTTTATTATAGATGAGGATATCATCGAAGAAGACCAGAATAAATTTCTGTAGGTAGGGATGAAATATTTTATTCATCAATGCTTGAAATGTTGAAGGAACATTAGTGAGGCCAAAGGGCATGACTAAGAACTCATAATGACCATCACACATGTGAAAAGTTGTCTTAGGGATATCATGCTTATGAAGTTGAATATGGTGATATCTAGAGTAGAGATCCAACTTGGATAAAAAATGAGCACCATGAAGCTCATCAATAACAGGGATAAAGAAATTATCTTTGATTTTGAGGTGATTAAGTGCATGAAAATTAATGCAGAGATGCCATGACCCATATTTTTTATGGAAAAGGAGAATTGGGGAAGAACATGGGCTAGTCCTGGGGTGAATAATGCCTTGTTATAGTGAGTCTTGAATGAGAATCTCAATCACGATCTTTTGATGAAATCGGTAGTGATAAGTTCTGATCTTAGGAGGAACACTTCTCGAAAGGAGATGAATACGGTGGTCCTCTGGTTATGAAGGTGGCAATCCCACTGGTTTGGCAAAGACATGTGCATACCTCTACATAATGGTTTGGAGGTCAAAAGTAGTGGGGACTATTGAGGGTTGCATTTGAATGGAATGGAGCTAGGTAATGACACCATATAAATTATTCTTAAGATGCTTTTCCATGCGATGTGAACTTATGATGCTGAGATATCTGGGTTATAATCCTTTCAATGTGTATATTTGATGATTATCTAAAAATTGCATCCAAATTTTAGCAAAATCCCATAAGATGGGTCTAAGTGTGCGTAACCACTGGGCTCCCAAAACAACATCACATCCACCTAAGGGCAAGGCAAACATGTTGGAGTGCAAGGTATAATCTCTAATAGAGATACACACATTGTGACACTTCCCTTTGCATGGTAATGTGCCCCCATTGGAAATCATGAATTCAAAAGCTGGAATAAGGATGGATAAAATAATCAACTTGTTTGGCGATCTGAGGGTCAATGAAGTTATGAGTGCTACCTGAATCAATGAGTATTGTGAGAGGGAGATTTTTGAAGTAACCCCTGACCCACATGGTTTGTGGGGTAGTGACTCCTACTAAGGCATGGAGAGAGATCTCTAGTTGGTATTCTTAAGAAGCAGGTTACACAATCGACTGAGTATCTTCTAGATCATCTATTGTATCCTGAACATCTTCCTAATCTTCAGCTTCTGGTGGAGAGTTCACATCTAATAGGTAGAGTTGTTTCTCGACACATTAATGTCCCTGAGTGAATTTATCATCAAAGTTATAACATAATCCTTTTTCTCTATGGGCTTGAATCTCTGCTTTAGTCAAATGCTTGATAGGAATGTTTTTGGTGATTGTCATTGTTTGAGATCGTTATGGCACTATATTTTTGAATGGAACAAAATTAGATTTGAATTGTTGTTGAGCTACGATCTTCTCCTCTGCCAACTTAGCCAACCCTAATGCTTCCATCATCATGTTGAGTCAGAACATTTTAACCTCAAATCAAATTGCATCCTTCAGTCCACTAACAAAGCAACTCCTAAAGAATTCATCAAATAATCCCTCTATATGATTGGCTAATTTTTCAAATTTAGTTTGATATTCTCTCATTGTCCCTATTTGGTGAAGTTTAGTGAGTGCGCTAGTGAAGTCATCAAAAGTAGTAGGGCCAAACTATTGCAAAATGAGGGTGCACAAATTGGTCCATGTGGGTTCATCATGAGCCTTGGCATACCAACAACACCATTGAAGGGCTTCAAGTTTCAAGTGAAAAGATGCAAGTGTAACCTTGTTGACATCAAAATTATTATGTAGAATAAAATATTGTTTGGCCTGATAGATCCATCCAGTTGGATCTACACCATTGAATCGATGGAAATTCAGCTTCAGCCCATGATAATTATTGGAAAAAGAAAAGGTAGTGTTAGAAGAAGACTCGAGATGTCATATGTTGTTCATGGTGGTATGTTGCAGACTGAGACTGAGAATTTTTTCATCAAGATCTTTGATGTGGGACTTGAGGGTGACAATTTCATCCTTCATAGTTTTTGCTCCTATTTAGGTTAATACCATGACCTGACTGATAGATTTTTTTTGCAATGGATAGGAAAACTAGAGTTAAAATATGTTTAGTAAGGAAGGTTTTGAATTTGGGCAAAAACAAAAGGGATAAAGGGGATTTTAATAAAAAATTTCACAGTAGGAGTATGATTGACGAAGGTGAGGGTAATTCTAGGAGTGAAAATGGAAAAACTAGAAAATTGGCCAAAGAAGGACAAAGGAGTAGAATGATACGATGAACATAGACAAAAAATTTCAAGGTAAATGAATAAAAATAGAAGTTATAGCAAAACTCAAATTTTTTTTTTGCAATTTATGGGAATTAGGAGTGGAATTGGGATATGGGACCTCAATGAAGAAAATGTAGGGAATGGAATTTTATGTGTGCAGATAAATTTTGAGGATAAATAGGGTTATAATTTTATGTAGTAGAACAAAGTTACAAATTTATGAAAACAAAAACTATACATAAATTATGCAGCAGAATAGAGCTTAAAAAAATTTATGGCCCTAGAAAGCACTCTGATACCAAATAAGAGGATCCTCCTGCAACAATTAATAAAAATATGCAAATAACAAGAATTAACATCATGAATTAAATCTGAAGAACACTTGAAAGGCTTGAATTGATCATAGACCACTTCGAGGGGGCAACCTCCTTTGAGCAAGCTCAATAGAATAATTTTGTGGATGCCTTCAATGGCCTCAACACTTATATATAAATTCTTAACTAAGAAACTACTAATTCTCATGAATGTGGGATAACACAAAATGCTCATAGGATGACTTATAAAGTATATGCATCCATAACAACTACTGAACGAACAAAGAAAATATATATCAGGGGTTCATAACACCTTCACATATGTTTCCTTGTTTAGGGTTAAATGTCTTTGCACCTTCACAAAAGGGTCGTCTAGTAGGGTTTGCCTTCTATTTATTTGGAAAAATCTACTATTTCACGAGAAAAATGTTTGTGCCAAATATAATGTCTCTATTTAACTTTACACTTAATGCAAAGCTAGAGTTTTTGTCTTAAATTTAAGGTAAATTTTGGCTTAACATTGCCCTTTAAAATTGTCCTTTAAATATAAGCTAAATTTGCCATAATGTTGCCCCTTTAAGTCAAGGCAAAGTCACCCTAATTTTTTATCTTAAAGTGAGATTAAAGTTACCTTAATTTCACTGACATTAAAGTGAATTTAAGTTAACTTCAACCCACATTTCTATAAAGTGTAAATTAATGTCAAATTAAAATCACGTGTTCGATTTTAAATTCAACAATAATATGTTTAGATTATTGTAAGTCCCGCTGATGTGGAAACCAACAACATAGTAAGAAGTTTGGATCTTCGAAAGAAAAAAAACAAAAAAAACAGAAAAAAAATCACAAAATAAACCCACCCTAGACATAAGGAGCCCAAATCCCCGAGAAAAAGAACCAAAAGGACCACCCAGATATCTAGAAAACTATCTAAAAAATAAGTCATTAACATAAAAAGCAAAAAGAATACAAAAAAGAAATGCACAAAACACTGAGCCATTGAAATTTTTAGAAAACACCAAAACTAAAAATATGACCAGAGCACAAAGGGGCCCGTATCCCTTAAAGAAGTTGCCATCAAAAAAGGACCCTTACATGTCCAAAAAGCATCCAAAAAAGGTTTAACATGGTCCCAGAAGACCCAATCCTAAAATCAGTGATCAAAACCAAATTTGAATTCAAAATAACCGAACAAGTCCCAAGTAGTAACGTTAACAGCGACACAAAATTTAAAAACCAAAAAGGCAGTCAAAACACCAAAATTAAGCTTAGAGTCCATTGGGATTGCTGCCAAACGGTCCAGAAACAAAGCTGATAATAATAATAATAATAATAATAATAATAATAATAATAATAATAATAATAATAATAATAATAATAATAATAATATTTTTAAGGTCCACGATGCCAATTAATGTCTTGGTTATAGTCTACAAGGCATGTCTAGCATATGAAACCATCTCATACTTCTATCGTGGGGAGGCACCTTACTGTGCTACGAATATGAGGAGTGCAATCCCTACCCCTGCAGGATTTGAACCTATGACCTCCCTTCTAAGAACACATGTTCCTTGCCATACCTATGACCTCCCTTCTAGAAACACATGTTCCCTGCCTAAAAGAACGGTTTAAAAAATAAAACACGTGTCAGCCAACACAACAGCCTACATCATCCAGCTCCCAAGCGGAAAGTGCAGGTTTGAAGCACCAATAAAGGAGAATTTGACTAGCCGAACATCATGAACTGATTCCTGTGATTTCTTGTGATTTTGAGAGTTGTTAATTCTAACAGGGGTGGCCTGTTCCATTTCTGATGCACCAATCCAGTCACCCAAAACACCAAAGCACAGACAGCTAAAGATCCAACCAAATTTGAAAAAAGACTGGGGTAGGGACCGTTTCTTCCAATCAGATACAAATATTAAACCGCATCTGATCCTCTTCGCAAGAGAAGGCAAGTTTGAATCCAAGAGGCCACTTCCTTCGAATACACTAAAACTGAGTCCTAATAAAACCTGTCTTTCACCCTTTATCTTATTAACCTCGAGCCAACAATCAATGATGACACTCCAAGGGAGATCTAACGAAACCATTTCCGACGCCGTCCTTTATCATCCAGTGCCAAATTGAGCCCGACGGCCAGAAGGATGCAATCTTAAAACAAACATGTAAGTCTGGTACAAGGGAATCTATCCAAGGATCCCTCCAACCAAGTACATAAGATTAGACCACATGAAACGTCCTACTTCCATTCACCTTTGCACAGGAAGTCCCTAAAAAAAATCATAGATTAAATCATCTTTTCCAGAACAATAACCAATGGAGGACAAAGCTCTTATATCCCAAGAGTGATAGTCCTGATCATTTACAATACCAAAAAGGAAACATAAAAGCATAAAATTAATAGCATTTCTGCTAATCGGGCTGGTCGGAGAAGGGCCGAGCACACAGCAGCCAAAACTATCTACCCCAAAATGACAGAGGGTCGTATTCCAGGAGGGTCCCAATTAAAATCCCCCGTCAAATGCTGAGAATGCCAGATGCCTTCCAATGAATAAGGGCTCCTATGCCAGAGAGTTAAAATTTCCCAACAGATGGGCTGTTAAACTCCTCTCAAGAAACAAAGTCCTCTGTTCCAAGCAGTTGGAGGCTGCCCGTTGGCCAATCAAAAATCCCTCGAACCCTCCCTTTCACATCCATTTGGGCCGAAAGAGTCGAATAACTGCATCATGGTCAAGGGATCCAAAGATTTGGAGCTCTCCTCCTCGTATTTGCATTTGGTCCCTAGTCCATCAGTGCAAAGTTTTTTTTGCATTTCTTTCTTCCCCTGAAGTCTGCAAACCCAGCTGGTCTTGTTCCCATTCCACAAAACCTTCTACAGAAGGCAAGACATTAAACTCTTTTTCTTCACAAAGCTTAGATGACTCAACTGAAATCCCTTCTGCAACAGCTTTATTCAGTTCCTGAATGGCCGGAAGCTTCTCCCAACAGCAACTATTTTGTAACCAGATGGTGCAGATTCTTTGCTCCTCTTCTTCAACTTCTCTTTCCACCTCAAGGAGGAGCTTAGTCTTGAAGTTCCACACCATTGCTCTTAATCTAGTTTCATGTTGTATGTAGCTCAATCAAAGAGTTTTTTCACATTAATGTGTTATTTTCTGATTTAAATAAAAATAAATAAATAGTGAGTTTAAATATGACTTTAATCAGGGATAATTTTGTAATGATTTTTGAATGACTTTATTTACTGTTAGTTTGTAATGGTATTTAAGTTTGGGGTTTTGTCAATATTAGTAATTGTTGTCTTTGGTTGAGATCTTTTAAATATTTTTATGTATTTTTAGTTTATAATTAGGGTAAAAAATATTTAACCATTAGTTTTTATACTCTAAAATTATTTCAGTTTTGAAATCTCATCCATTTTTATGTCTTCTCAAATTTCTATCTGAATAAATAATCAGTCAACACACTTTACCAACATCATCTCTATCAATTCAAACTACACTTTCAATACCTCTTAATATTTTCAAGTTCCCTCTTCTTTTTTTGTAATAATATTAAATCTTTATAAATTTATTGTAAACAAATTAGGTGGCATTTTTTACCACATGCTTTTTAAAATTAAAATAAAAATAAAAGTCAGTAGATATATTTTTTGAATTATGCTTTCTAATAATTAGGTTTTTATAAAACATCAAATATTTTATCCAAAGTTAAAAAAAACTATTTAATAAATGCAGCCAGACTGCGGACGTAGTATATAGAAAAACTGGGGAATAAAATCGGTTCAGTTGGATCTTTAGTAATTACTTTTTTTATCAGCTTTGTGAGAGAAGAATAACCGGAGCACAGAGAGCCCCGGCGTAAAAAACGGCACGGAGGGCAGGGTATGCCATCACTCCCAAAGGCAAAGAAAATAGTTTATCTTGACTAACATGGCCTGCCAACACCCACACCTGCGAAGGCAACACCAAATACACCCCGCGCTTTTCCAGCTGCCAAAGAATTTACACAGATCGGCTATCTTTCCTTCTTCACAAACGACATAAGTTTAAACCAAGCCTAATTTTTGCTGTACAGTATTTTCACATCCTTCAATAAATCCCCTGAGATCTAACATATTTAAAAATAAATCAAAGATTATCTTCAATGCGTGTTGAAGGCAGCGCAGGTTTTGATGCAAAGCCTTCCATATCTTCAGATTACTTGCCATAAATTTCTGAGAACAACTAACAGACGCAAAAACGAAATTCAAAACCCTTGAATAGGTGCTTCAGAGAGAGAAACGCAAAAATGGCCCATTAATTGAAATCACGTGCTCCGAAAACTTTCTCCTCCTCAACCCCTATTCAATTTGCGCTTATTAGAAATTAGTCATTAATGTCAACTTCTCGAAACGAATCGTCGGTGTCCACACAATATTTCCAAAAGTTTATTATCTAATCATTATAGTCGATGGAAAGGATCAAATCTCTTATCACAATATTAAATATAAATAAGAATTTAATGATTTTATAAATATATTATAATTACATAGAAACATGAGAACTATATATATATATATAAAATAATAATAATTCAATTAGTTGTATTTCAATTATTTTATTATACAATATTTAATTTTAATTTTAAAAAATTATTCAATTTAATGTATATGTATAAAGCAATCAAAATTAATGTTGTTAAGATGGTTTTGGTCACACTTTTAAACATTTAATTTGCACTGTTCGTATTGATCATGCACAATAATTTGATCACACTTTAAACATTTAATTTGAACTGTTAGTATTGATCGTGCACAATAATTTACATATCATATTGAATACTTAAATATCTTACCATCACCTATTAAATAATCTTATTATGATTGATGACATTGTGACTCTATTGAAACACAAAACTTTTACATATTTTATTATCCTCATTTTATCTTTACTAATGGAAAAATAAACATAAATATAATCATAGAGCTACCAGATTTAACATTGGTTGAATGAATGCTACCAAGTTCTTGGAGTCGACCTTGAACTTCTTGTTTGTATTTTTTTAATGTTTCCAAGGCATCTTCAACAAAGGCAGCCTATAAATACCTTTCTATCAACATATTTTATGAAGCCAAATTTATTTCAGGCATTTGTCCAAATGGATGTTGGGCTTGCAACAATGAGGCCACATTCTTTGAGATATTTTTTGTCATGCAATTGGCATACATGAGATCAAATTTCTTTGAGGAATTTTCTCAAACAATTCACGTGCTTCTACATTTTTTATTTGTGTCTAATAGGGTATATAACATTTTTTTCTACTTCATGATGTCCACACCATGTTGTAAAGCTAGCTTATTCACAAGGTATCTGCCTTAGAAGAGTTCTCTTAAATAATTAAAAGTCTCATTTCCTAAATCAATAATAAGCTTCATTATGCCAAGCTACCTCTAATCACTATTTATATGTTACATTTGCATGATTATTATGGTCTAAATAAACCACGTAGTCATGCTTTCAGTCTAATTTAATGTTCCATATAACTTAATATTGAATAAACCAATGGAATGCCATTTATATCTTTGTTAGAGCCCATGGAAGGTGAAGTTATTATGGTTTGTCTATCAACCATAATCAAATTGTAATCATATTGGTTTCTAAAAAAAATTATCCTTATATTGGTTGTAGGGGACATATTGTTTTAAATTTTCCTTGTATAAAATTTAGCATTGCATCTCCTTATAAGATATCAAATATTACACATTTAACAAGCTACTAATGTCCATGAGTTTTCTTGTCTTAGGAAGTTTGATTTTATTGATTTAAGTGTATTAAATAGAATAATGAAGATTGACACACACACACACTCTCTCTCTCTCTCTCTCTCTCTCTCTCTCTCTCTCTCTCTCTCTCTCTCTCTCTCTCTCTCACACACACACACACACACACACACACACACACACACATATATATTGTGTGTGTGTGTGCGCGCACACACACACACACACATGTGCATGTGTGTGTGCATGTATGTGTGCATGTTTAAGTTGGATTTGATAAAGCCCTTCATGATGGATTCTTATTATATAAATTTAGTAATATAAAATAAATCTTTACCTAGTCTTGAAGTTGTGATTGTGATGGGTGTTTAACCAAGTTGATTGAAAGAGATCATGCTTTCTTTTATTTTTTCCATTGATGATGATAGGATAGGATGTTCTATTCATTTACGAAAATCAATGTCATAGCACTATCATAATTCATCTTTACTTATAAGTGAGAATCAATACCCAAGCACTCATTGAAATTGGTTTTAAACAGATCATTTATAGGTAGTCAGCACTATGTGTCATTTTTTACACTATTATTGGACTTCACCTCAAAAAATCACTTGTTGTAGTTAACTATAATATACCTTTCTTACCAATGGGGACAAATTTTACTCATTTTGTCTAAATTGTTAATAACACATGCATTTTTTTTCCAATTGAAATGAATTATAGTTTAATTAAAATCCAAATATTATACAAGGGAAACCATTATTGTTTTGAGAATTCAATCCTAGAGACAGGGGTAGGATAATCGAAAAAATTCAAATTTGAAGGTGTCTAAAAACTTCTGAAGGCTATAACCAAAAAATATCTCCAAGATTGTCTTCTTTCTATTTTTTTTTAACCATCTAAAATGATTAATATTAAAATATTTCATGACTGAAGGAACTTGATTATTTATATGATTGGAGAATGGGATACCAGTGGCTCTGAATGTTCTCCATAACTATGTTGTTGTGCACTAGAATAGAGCAAAAGGTCCATTTGGATATGGAGGGTGATTACAACCTTCATAATCTTCAATATTTTGTGTTAGAAAAATAATCACTCTATTAAACTATGCCTATAGCCATCACCTCAATTTCCATCTAAAAATTATTAGAAAAATAACTACCAACAATGCTTTCTTCAAAGCCCATTTTTGCAAACATTACCACCTACATTAATGTAAATATCTAATGAAGACTAAATAAAGGAAAAATATTCCATGACCTAAATTCTTCGAGGATTCTCTTCGACCAAGAAAAACAAAATATACATGTTGAAATCACAAACTAAAATCAAGGTATGTTATTTCATTAATTTTCACACTAAACACTCTTTTATTGTTTTAATATCTTAAAAAATAGTTGACAACAAACTAATTCTTATACTTTATTTTATCTTGAAGTTCAATTTTAAATGCCTTAACAACCCAGAACAGTTTTCATACTTACTTTTGAATGAAATAATGTATCACCTAATACAACACTCCATTGACAAACAATTATACATCAATAAAATCATTATAAGATAATGTCATATCTATAAACCCAAATTTATTTTTATATACTAAATTTATACTATGTATATGATATTTTAAGTATTTTTTCTATTTGATCAATACAATACTTTTTTTAAAAAAAAATTCTATTTAATTAATACATTACCTTTTTAATTCTGTTTCTTTATGTTATTACACTTCATCAAAATAAAATGTATCTCAATGTTCCACATATTATATGAATTTAATTAATGTTTTATTCTTTTATACATTTACCTTGTTATTGAAATGATTTCAATTAAAAAATCTCATAGTTCAAATTAGAAATAATTTATTAATGGGATACAAAATATAATAATATGTAAGTTTGTTTAGCTATATCTCTCATTCATCATATCCAATGACATGGACTCCCCTTTCTGAATGTAGATTTTATTTTATTGAGCTATAACTTAGCCTCCAAAAGGCTTTAACATCCATATATTTTTTAGATTTCACACATTTTCTCATGTACCAGAAATGCAACAAAATTGATATTACAATTTTGACCCAATAAACATAGGGACTAGTTGCTCTTGTTTAATTACCTCAAGCACACACTCAAACTATAGAATTCCCCTCATTAGATGGACTGCTATAAGGCCTAAACTTGATGGCTGCATAGACAATTTTTTCTAGTAAAATACAATCAAAGTTTTCAAGAAATTATATTAGATGTAAAATTAAATTTTACATAAATCATCGAAAAACTATAAAAGATTATATATATATATATATATATATATATATATATATATATATATATATCATATTAGCTATATGTCATATTAGCTATAAAGTTAAATTTTATAGACCATCAAAAATTACAAAAAAATATTATATATAAACCATATTAATTGTAAAATTAAATTTTATATAAACCATATTAATTGTAAAATTAAATTTTATATATATATATATATATATATATATATATATATATATATATATATCATATTAGCTATAAAGTTAAATTTTATAGACCATCAAAAATTAAAAAAAAAATAATATATAAACCATATTAATTGTAAAATTAGATTTTATATAAACTATCAAAAACTATAAAATATTATTTCAATCATATTAACTGTAAAATTAAATTTTATATAAACCATCAAAAACTATATAAAATTATTTTATATATAAAACATATTATCTATAAAGTTAAATTTTATATAAATCATCAAAAACTATAAAAAAATTATATATATATATATAAACATTTGAAAAAGTTGTTGAATAAACAATGATTTAAAAAATAATAAAAATTTAGAACGACCATCAAATTTAGACCCGAGACAAATGCATAGACTCTCAACGTAAACCTAGAAACGTCTAAATGTTTCCTTCTTTAGGGTTAAATGTTTCTGCACCTTCACAGAGGGGTCGTCCAGTAAGATTTGCGTTCTATTTATTTAAAAAACTCTAGTATTTCACCGTAGAAACCATTTTTTATGCCAAATAAAATGACTCTATTTAAATTTGAAGAGGCGGGGATTTTATTTAATGGCCATGCTGACTGTGTCATCGAAGAAGAGGAAGGGATTAATGAGCAGATCCAGACCGCCTTTCCTCAAGGTACGCATATCTCTGTGTGTTCTCTAAGTATATCTCTTTTAGTACCCTTCTTAACATTTCAGTAGCTATGCATACAGGGCTATACAACTGTTCTAAGGGAAACGAGATAAATTTTTTGTTGGTTAAATTGACGATTCATCGGGTAGAAAAAATTTCACGATCAAGAAACCCAGCTAAATAATAATCAATCATAAGGTGCTGATCATGTTATTATACATTGCTAATCGTGTTGTTATACATTAATTTGTTATTTGTTATAAAATAATTTTTTGATAATATTATATATAAGTTTTATTATTAGAATGTTTCGTGATATTATATATTAATTAAAAAAAAAAATACATGAAAATTATATAGCAATGTAATTGGTTTGTATTCACGATTAAAATTCTATGCCGGAGGAAAATATAGTGCTTAAAATATAAGGGGAACAAAAAAATAAAATTGGACTGAACACGACATTTAAAAAATAGAAGAACCACAAAGTTCCTAGGAAATGGAGATCAATGTGATTCACATGGATGAGAAAACATAATTTCTCCTAGAAGAAAGACAAAAATCAACAATGAAGATGAAAAAGGATCACATAAGCCTTTATCCCAAAGAAATTCAACGTACCTCAAATTTAGAAGAGGGACAAGATTTTCATCTCCAAATAATCACAACAAGTTTAGAGGAAAAAAATAGTACGACATTAATAATTTATTTTTTTACTTTACTTATTTTTAGAATAACTGTGAAAAACTAAGATGCATGTTCTGTAGAAATGATGCATGCATGTTCTACAAAAAAATAAGTTTGTATACAAGTTGGAGTTGCATGTAGGCAAAGATGTCGGTGTTTCTTTGCATGCATGCAAAAGATAGGAAAAAGAAAAACATGTTAGGAAACTCGCTTTTAGATAAAATGAAACTTTGAGTTCTTGTAAGATGTATTTGGAAATTTTTTCATTCAATACAATTTTAATTATAAAAATAAAAAAATCATATATATTATATAACCATATAACTCTTTCTCTATATATAAACCATGATATTATATAATATAATAATATATTATTATAATATATTTTAGTAATAATCAATATTTAAAAGTATGTTTAATAATATACTATATTACTAATTGTATTGATCTAAATTTAAATGTGCTAAGAAATCAATTGAAAATGTAATATTAATCTAAACTAAATTCAACTTAAGATAGAGCAACAAATAAAGAAAATAGTAAATATAAACTTATACCTTAAATATGCAAGTTTCCTCCATCATGATGTAAACTTGATTTGCTCTTTAAAATATAGTTGCTCAATATTATAATATTAAAAAAATGGGCGGCATTTTGATACAAAAAATAGTTTTTGGATGCTCTGATTCGCTTTTGAATTTGATAGTATTTCATTAGTATAAGTCAATATGATGAAAATGATGGTTTTCACGCTTATTTATATATTTTCAAAGGAATATCTAATGGTGGAGGATTATTTGGATATTTTTGAAATGATCTAAATAATCTACGGTGGCTAATGAGTGCTCATTCATGAGGATGATGACTATTTCAAAGGGTCGAGAGAAGTATGAGATGGTTAACTAAGTCACTAAAAATGAGTCAATCATTTTGACAATTTAGAGGATGACTCAAAGGAGGTTGAGGAAGTTGTACATTTAGTTATCTGATGAGTCAACATATTAGGGAGAATAAGGTGGAAGATGTTAGATGATGTGTAAAATCCATATTTAATCTTTAAACAAGGATTTAAAAGTGTGCACAATTGATTAATTTAATTTATTTAATTATTTGAATTTGGAGAGAGATGTCATGAATTATATTAAGAAGAATGATTAATAGGTTTTAGGTGAATTTCAATATTAAATGTAATTTAGATGTCTACAATTTCTCTTCTTTGAAATAGTTCACAAAATAAGACTATTTAGAAGACTATTAGAAGTAGAGCATTGATGATTAAAGAGAAAAAAAAGTTTCTCCAAATGAGTGAAAATGAGTGTGATGATGCCCCCTCAAGGGCTTGTTTAATAAAATAGACAAACACTCAAACTTTATAAAAAAGGAAATGGACAAAGTGATTAGTACTAGTAAAAAAGCAACTTATGGTATAAGCATGTCAAACTTGCAATATTTAAATTGTATAAATAGGTTTTTCCTAATTGATTAAAACTAGAGTATTTATTAGGAAAAATAATAGGTCTAATTATTTGGTGATTTCACACTTAGTGTTTGATTATGACGTAGGAGTCAATAGAGTGATCGTGAGAACAATATAATCCAACAATAATAATCTGTGGATGTAAAATTAGAAAAACATATTAATTTTAAAATTATAAGGATAAATTTTTACATATTGATTGTTGCAAGATATTGAAATTAATCTTAAAAAAACTTGATTGAATGTGTCCTAAAATTTGAATCAAAATGGATTAAAAAAAATAGAATGGAAGGATGGGGGGGATATTTAAAATGGGATAAAAACATAAATAGAAAAATGGGGGTGAATAAATTCATTTATGCACATTTGACTTTTAGAGCTATTGGCTAAGAGAATTTGATTGAGGAGATTTTTTCTGAGAGGATGCCAAGAAATGGACCACATTCCACACCATGAGAACCATGTGGAGTGAGTGAGGAGATTTTAGAGACCTAAAAGGAGCAGGCCTTTGGTAATTGAAGTTTACCTTTTATATTTTTGCATTTAATGTTATTTAATAGGGCTTAAATTAGGTGTAAATGAATTTATAGATGGGTATCAATTTGGCAATGAAAGTTGTAAATTCGCTATAAGAAACACAAATTCATCAAACTAAGAAGCAAATTCAAAGAAAAGGATAGCGAAATCATTTTAGGGTCAAAATTGGGCAAAACTTGTGATTTCACAGTTTTGTAATCATGAAATCATGGAACAAAGAAGCAAAATTGTTAGAATGGATCATGAAATCATTAAAAGGAGCTAATTCATTTTAGGGAAGATTGTGAATAAGGAAAGGTAAAAATGAATGGTTTAAAAGCAAAATTGGAAAAGGGATGAGTCAAAATGTTAATCAGAGAATCAAAAAGGGGATTTTAATGATGAAAAGAAGATTTTAGAATGGATAAATAAGCTGCATGATAATGACATAAGAATACCATGATTAGAAATGTTGATTTCATAGTGTTTTCATTTTTGGTGAGTGTTGGAATGTAAGGGAAAATGCATTATTATGATGATAAAATTAATGTGATGCTAATGTGTTTGTTATGTAAGAGGTATTACTAGTGATGACTACATAGGATTCAAGACTTGGTGCATTGGAGAGGATGAATAACTTCATAGAGTATGAGTTCAAAGTTTTAGAGGGTACTGGTTTATCATATATTGCTTAGATGCTAGAGATTCAAGCAAATAGGGCATTATTGATAATGCTTATCAAAAGATGGCATATTTAGTTTAGTACATTTCACCTACTGACAAGGGATATGATAGTTACATGAGAGGATGTTTATTATATTCTAGGCATTTTGATATGAAGGAGGTGAGTGTACTATGGGTAGGGTTCAAAGGAGATGATATTATAAAGGATCTTTGGTGATTGACTCATTTTTATTATGAGAAATGGAGTGGATGCCTATTATTGTAATATATTAGAGATGAATTCCTTGACTATTATTCTTATAACCATTGTCATTGGAATTATTCTACCTAACAAGAGCATCAGATTATGTCTGATTAGGCTATTAAACATTATTGGAGACATGATGGACATGGGTGAGTAATTTGCATGGGTTCCATGCATATTATAACACTTATATAAGGACTTACATCATATACATATACATATGAGAGAGATATTGGGCCATATACATTATTATAGGTATGTTATTGGGAGCATATTGCTATAGAAAGGCCATTTGGTCATATGAGCACTCAGTCTACTAAGGAGCCATTAATATACGATTGGCATATGATTATTAGTACTCATAAACCATATTTACGTGATTTGGAGTTATGTAAGAGGGCTATTGATGAGCTATGTGATGACCAGATTACGTGGAGACTTTACAAAGAGATTATATATCATTGGCCATAAGATGAGCTGCGTATGGACTATATGATGACTCAGTGTTATATTATTTGGACACATAACTACATTATATAGAGATATCACCTAAATAGGGTGGTGAGGTATTTTGGGATTAGGCATCACATTCTAGTAGGTCCACAGATATTTGCATGAGTAGTAGAGAGAGAGAGAGCATAATGGGAGATGACTATTGATCAAATGATAGTCGATTGTAGTTGGTCATAACTACAAAAATGAGATGGAACAATAGGAGAGATGTTATTGATGCAGGAGTTGTGGATGGTTATGTGGATTAGTGGGATTGATATTAGTTTTTGAGGTTGACTGCACCATATACACCACCCTATACATAGATATAGACATTACTGTCTAGCTTGAGTAGACAGTCGACAGGCACATGATTGGATGCCCAGATTAGGAGGGCTATTATAGGAGATAAGGAACATACACAAGCATGAGGTATAGGGCATGCTATGGAGATTAATAAGATACCTAATTTTGATATTATTGAGATGACATATGTACAAATTTTATGAGAGGTAGGGGTGGATTTGCATACAGAGATGTATGTGGATATAGAGAAACTAGCTAGAGAGGAGACTCTACTGATATTTATTGACAATGAAAGGAACAAAGATGAGGAGGAAAAATTATGAGATTAACACAAGATACACATATAGATAGAGTTGATATAGTTGGTCCCTCATACACAATGAGATATTGAAGGGAGAATATACTTGTGGACATACTTTGTGAGGATATCATAGACTGTGAGAGGGAGATAGATGGTTTGCAAATGTAGGTATCCAGATTAGAGGAAGTTGTAGATAGTAGAGGGGATCAAACATCTAAAATTAGATGGTCCTATAGATTGAGGTTGATAGGTTATAGGCTACAATTAAGAGGATGGAGAGAGATGGTATGGATACAATAGTTGGATTTGTGACACATGATCTGGAGACTCAGACTCTAGACAATACAACATTGACACATCAATATAGACAAGAGAGAGACACTACTAGGACTGAGCTAGCAAATGCCAAGGTGATACTAGTAGGATAGTAACATATTTTGACATTAGACAAGGTTATGAGGGCCATGGAGCAACCACATATTACAAGATTTTATATGAGGCTATTCTACATGCATAGAGGGAACCTTCATTTAAAGAGTAATCAGTTAGGTGATCTACATTAGGCAGATCAATAAAACTGATAGTGTCTGAGAGGTCTGTGGGGTAGGTTACATAACATGTGATGGGTCTACCATGAGGCACACAATGATTTGAGGAGCTTAGTCTTAGACCAGACACTCCATCAAATGGATAAGATGAGATGTGACATAGAGTTGGGATGATGATTGAATAGATGTATACATATATTTGATATGTATATTTTTGTATAGACACATGATTTTGATATATATATTTTCATGATTTGTTATGAGACTTTGTACTATGTGAATGGACACTATGGACTATTTATGGACTATATATGGATTGTATATAGTCTATTATATTTACTTATTAATGGACTATGGATATGTAGAACATTAGTTATATTACTCTATTTTTATTTACAATAGCATGTATTAATAATTTCTCATCATATTATTAAGGACCATGTCATGTATGATTTGAGTTATGAATGCATGGATAATGATGTGATAGATAGATACCATATTTTGGTTTTGTTTTTTACATTTGATTTCCAACAATAAAGAGTATTTGAGTAACCAAAATTTTAATATATCATAAAACTCATTACCAGTGATATTAAATAATCATGATGAATGTTGATGTTTTATGTATTAAACTAAAGAAAGAATAAATTGTGAAAAATCAAAATGTGTCATGATATAGAAAATCCACAACCATATTATTATGCATTTGACAAAATAATATTTTCCAAACATACATAAATAAAAAAATCAAAGCAAGATTTGAAAAAAAATTTAACCTAGATGATGCAAACACACACAAAATGAAAATACAACAACATTAATAAAATAAGAAAAATGATATGGAAACAAACAAATAAATAGTAAAAATTCTAAAGATAATCAACTGACATACTAAAGTAAAACAATCACAATGCACAAAGTAAATAAGAAGGAAATAACCATGTGAATGGTTAAGGATAAAATGGATAAATAACCAACTTAATGGTTAGGGATATGAAGAATAAATAACCGACTTAATGGGTAAGGATACAAGGAATACATAACCAACTTAATGGCTAATGATCTAGAAAGAATAAATAATACAACAATCAAAACAAGCAAGGGATTGAATAGTAAAATCTATAACTAATGACTTAACATTCTAAGCAAGATTTTGACAATTGTACTCAAGAACTGGCTAAGTACCAAATAACTAATGAGGAAGTATAATGATAAACTAATCCATTTTTGGTGGAAATGTATGATGGAGAAGATGGTGGCCGAGATGACCCTAGAGACCCCATGTCTCTAAGTGTTTCTTACATAATCCACCATAGATAAAGTCTATGTGGGGATATTAGGCTAGATGTAGTTCTCCCAATACTAAAAGTGATTGAAAAGTGGGTGATTGATGAAGCATTTAAGTGTTGAATTAAAAAATATGTCTGATTGACCCACCCAAGAATGAGGTAACAATGGAGAAGATAGATAAATTGGTAAATGTGTTGGGGCAAGTGTTTAACATAATTTTGAGATGTTTTGTGATGTTTTTTACTTTTTTTATATTTTTTATTTTAAAATAAGGATTATAAAATATGTTTTTCTCTGTCATGAGTAAGGATGTAGGTTCACATGTAGGGGGATCAAACCTTAAACTAACATGCTATAAAACAAGCAATAAACAAGTGAGACATAATTATATAATAGACTACTAAAACATGATGCCCCCAACTAACCAGGGTAAATGTAGACAATGGTTTACACATGGTAACAAAAATCTAGTTTTCACCATGGTACTTGCTCGAAGTGTTAGTAAACTAGTTTTCACTTTTGGATGATCTATGTGGTTTTTCTTGGTATTTTTCTCTTTCTTTCTTTCTCTCTTTTTTTTTTTTTTTTTTTTTTTTTTTTGAGATTTTGATTTTTTGATTTTTTTTGAATACCTATGATATCAATAACAACATATAAAATAAATTTAGGTATAGAATAGTTTAAGGTACATGATGTTCATAGGTTCATCAAGATCCTCTCCATCTTCTATAAGTAATATGTATGCTCCTAATTCATATTTGGTAATGACAACATATAAGTTTAACTAGTTAGGCTCAAACTTTCCCTTATCTATTTCAACATTGGTATTTTGTTGGTTTTTATTAAGAATAAGTTCTCTAATTTCAAATTCCCTGACTTTATTCTGATTACTCTAGATACAAGGAATGTGATTATGGTAAACTTGTAGATTGTTTAGATCATCATGTCATTTCTCATCTAAAAGGTCAAGTTCATTGAGGTGCAAGATTAGATATGATTCTTCATCAATGATTTGTTGTAAGGATATTTTTAAATATGGAATCTCAACCTCTATGGGAAGAATAGACTTATTACCATATACAAGGGAATAAAGGGTTTCCCTTGTAGGTGTGCAGATGCTAGTGTAGTATGCCTAGAGGGAAATATATAAATAAGTATGCCAATCATGACCAACTTCCTCGACAAGTCTCTTAATGATAAACAAAATAGTTTTATTGATTACCTTAACTTGGTCATTGCATTAGGGATACTATGGTGTGGACCATTTATGCTTGATATGGTAGGTTTGACAAAGAGCATTAACATTTCTATTCTTTTATGAATATATATTATCAAAAATGAGAGTGGAAAGAATACCAAAGAGTCAAACAATGTGGTTGAGGATAAATTTGGAAATTTGATTTTTAGTGACATGGGTAAGGAGCATTTCCTTAACCCACTTGGTAAAAAAATATGTTGTGATTATAATATTCTTATGTCCATCAGAATAAATAGGATTTATTTTTCCAATGAGGTCCAACCCCCATGTGGAAAATGGGTAAGGTGTTGTGCTAGGTTGTAAAGCTTATGAGGGACTATGCATTAAATATTCATTTTTCTGATAGGGTATGCATATATTGACATAGAAATAAGAATTAATTTCCATTGTAGGCCAATAATAACCTACTTGTAGAAGCTTCTTTACAAGGACCATGCCACTTAAATGTGCTACACATATTTCCTCATGGACTTATCTATTTTCCAAAGTAGATACTTTTTAGAAGTCAAGCAATGTAAAAGAGTCCCATCCTAGCCTCTATGGTATAGGGTGTTACCAAGGATGGTGTAGTGAGATGTGCATTGAATAAATAACCTGTGTTGATTAGGTGATAAATTATATGGTGTGGTACTGTTATGAAGGTAGGTATGGATATTATAATACTAGAGATAAGTGGGACCAACCGACATTGCAAACCATTTTGGAATAAAGTGTATCATAAGCTAGTAGCATTAAGTACTAAACCAAAAATTTATTACACTTTATTATTAAATATAGTAGGGAACCAATGGTAGCTATAACATCCTCTACTCTATAATTGATTATTTTCACTTATTCAAATTGGATGTACTCAAAATATAATTTTAGGATATCTACCATTCACTTGTAAGGAATGAAATTATCATTGTGATCTTGGAATTCATTAATGACTTGATTGATGATAAGTTTAGAATTGACAAAAATAAAGAGATGTTGGATTCTACATTGGATTTCCATTTTGAGACCTGCTATGAAACCTTCATACTATGCTATATTATTGGTATAAGGAAATTTGATTTTTAAAGTTTTGGGAATTGAATCTCCATTTGGTGTGACCAATAAGATACCCACCCATGATCTATGATTTGTGAAGGAACCATCAAATAAGAGATGCCAAATTAGAGACTTGTCTATGAACATTATTTCTTTGTCTGAGAACTATACAACAAGAGATGCTTTGTCATTGAGTGTTGCTTCAGCTAATACATCTATTAATACTTTTACTTTGATTAATTTTTGAGTGATATACTCTAAATCAAACTCACTAATAAACATAACCTAATTATCCATCCTTATTGATAAAGTTGTTCTGGATAAAAGATATTTACAAGGGTCTATCTTATCAATAATCTTGGTTTGATTGTTGAGTATGTAATGTCGTAGCTTTTGAGAATAAAAATAACTACTAGGGATGCCTTTTATATTTGAGAGTAGTTGAGCTCATATGATATCAAATTTATATTTAAATAGGAAAGTGCCAATTCTTTTCCACAGTCACCATGTTGAGTTAATAATTTCCCCTTTGCAAACAAAGTAGCATAAATATATAGTAACAAAGTTTTACCAACAAAAAGTGGCATTATTACTGGTGGGTTGAAAACATATTTTTTAATATTATCAAATTCTTTTTCACAATTTTCATTCCAAGTAAAATAAGTGTCCTTCTTCATTGAAAATGTGAAAGGGTGACAAATGTCTACAAGTTGGGATATAAATCACTTGATTGTTTTATTTTTCCTTGTAGAATTCTAAGCTATTTAAGATTCTTAAGTGGAGGCATATCTATGATAGATGAAACTTTAGAGGGATCAAATTCGATGCCACATTATGAAATAATAAACTGTAATAACTTTACTAATGTTAGGCCAAACACACACTTCTTAATATTTAATTTCATGTTGTACTCTCTCCTGCATTCAAAATTACAGTGAAGCACTTGAGGGTGTTCTTCTCTAAATTTAGATTTAACAAGAATATAATCAACATAATATTTCATAATGTCATGAAACATGTTATGCAAAATGAAATTCATTTCTCATTGATATGTAGTTTCAGCATTTTTCAAACAAAAAGGCATTACTTGGTAGTAAAATGTTCCCCATGGTGTCATAAATGTAGTTTTATGTTGATCTTCAACAACAATTTTTATTTGATTATATCTTGAAAATCTATCCATCAAATATAACATCTCATGACCTATAGTTGATTATACAATCATGTCTATATTGGGCAATGGAAAATCATCTTTCGAGTAGGCTTTGTTGATGTCACAAAAATTATTGCAATCTCTATTACCTTATGTTTTCTTTGATAACACTATAATGTTGGATATCCAATCCAAATAATAAATAAGACATATACAACCAACAATCAATTATTTATTTAGTTCATCTTTTATGAGTAGTGCAATCTTAGGATGCACCTTACAGAGTTTCTATTTGATTAGTTTGGCATTTGGATGCACTAAAAGATGATGTACTACTAACTCTGGATCAAGCCCTAGAATATCCACATAAAACCATGTGAAGACACCGAAGAATTCATGAAGTAGAAGTGTAAATATGTTCTTTTCTTTTTGAGTGAGTGATATGGCAAGTTTAATAATTCTAAGATTTTCTTTGGTGCCATTATTCATAATAATAGTTTTTTCTCAAGTAGAGTTCATTCATCTTTGTAATCTAGGGGTGGTGTAGGAAGATGGAAATCTTCTCCAAAATCTATTTGATTAGATGTAAAAGATGAAATGATATTGTGATGTAATTTATGCTCTCTAGTTTATGCTAAATCATCTACTTGAATTAGAACCCCTTTCTTGTGGTCACCTACTAGAATTTGATCCATTTTCCTCAAGAATTTGGAAATAGACTCATAATTTTGAAAATTATCAAGATGAGGTGTTGCATGTTGATCTACTTTATGAGGGATGGATAGGTAATATCAAGTGTAAATGTGGCATTTTAATTAAAAAGGTTAGTGGGGGTAAGGTGCTCAGATCAACTAAGTATGGCACCCATTTTATTGTTCAAATAATCATTCTCTAACTCACTAGAAGAGTCACTTTAGAAAAGTGTGAGATGTGCATTGAGTGGATTAAATCTTATACCACATTTTGCTTCATTTAATTTAATTTTGATAGGTTTGATGGATCCTTATTCATGGAGGCTAAGACCTTTACCATTATAGTTCATTATATTACACATGATGGATTTGGCAATGTCATACTTATTATTAGAGAATCAAGTAGCTAGTTCATCATAATAAATCTAAGATGGAATGGAATCTTCGATATGTTCATCTGAAGGGAAACCTCCTTCTATAAATTGTCTTGACTTGATTCTTAACCATTATATTATCCATTAGATGGTGGGGCCTACCATAGTTATTTGATTTAGTATGGATTGTACTTGTGTAAAAATCCTAAATTATATACTCATTCATTATTTTATCAATGATCTTAAAGTGGTAAGAAGCGGATGAGGATGCTTTGGAAGCAAGTAGTGGAGTGAAATCTTGTTCAACAAAAGGGTGATTTAAAGCTTGTTTTTCATAAGGTTGATTCGAACCTTGTTCAAATGGTTGGTTTAAAGATTTCTCATATGGTTATTTTGAAGCTTGCTTATATGGTTAGTTGGATGCTTTGTTGGTGGAAGGATTTTTAATGGATATGAAGGTAGTTGGTGTATTAATCCAACCACCAAGGGGGCTGTTTGAAATAAGATTTATGGATGGAAATAATTTTAAAGGGAAGGATAATCCTTAACATGAGTAAACTTATCATTTGTAATTGGGAAATAATTAGGTTTTTAGTATTTTCCTTCCAGTAACATAAAATTTGAAGGGTTGAGGATCACCTTGTATAGTAATTTCCTTTCCTGCATGGGAGAATTTCAAACATTGGTGTAAGGTGGATGGGATGAAATTCATGGAATGTATCCATGGACATCCAAGAAGTATGTTGTATGGGATCTCAAGATCAAGGACGTGAATAGGATTTTCTTTAAAAATAGACCCCACCATTAAAGGAAAATAGATTATTATGATAGATTATCACTCATTATTGCATATGCCTTTATGGTAATAATGTTTGTTTCCAATGTTGTTGTTAGATATCATAGATGTTTTATAAGATTTAATGTACATAGATTGAGTGACAAACCATTGTCTATAAAAACCTTATTTACTTCGTGCCTAGAGATGACAACCTTTATGTACAGTGGGAGGTTATGATCCAATCTTAAGGGAGAGACATCTGAATGATCAAAAGTTACTTTGTTATTTGTGTTTGAATATCCTATTAATGTTTGGAAATTGGTAGGATTGATATCTTGAGTTATATTTGACTCTTGGAGAACTTTATATAACATATATTTATATACATGAGATGTCTTGAGAAGATCTAATATTGAAATATTAACTGATATTTTCTCAATATGGTCAATAATGTTGTACTTGCATTCAACATTAGAGGATGGTTCAATTAGAAGGGTACGATTTTCTTGCCTTGTGGTAATACTACATTCATATGATAGGGAAGTAATAACATTAACATAACTATGTATGTAGTCGATACTATTGACTATATAATTAAATGGAGACTGGCCTGATAATTAAATGGAGTTTTAGGTTGTTCCTATTTTTACTTTCCCTTTTCTTGCTCATGATTGGGGAATGGATCTTGGTATATCCCAAAGTTTTTGTTGTTAGATGGTTGATTTTCAATTACTATGTCCCCTCTATCAATGAGGTCTTGAACATAGTGTTTAAGGCACATACACTTATTAGTTAAATGCCCTTTAATCTAATTATATTCACAAATCTCATCCTCTTTATACCAGTCAAGTTTAGGAACATTTTCATCAGAGGGTTTAGTATTAGGCCATGCGATCATATTTGTGTGAGACAAATTTTAGGAAAACATTCTCATAAGTGTCACCCAATTAAGTGAACTTACACTTAGGTCTTCCTTTTCTAGGTTGTCCATAGAGAATTATGATGTTATTAATTAGTTGAGTGTAGTTTGTGTTTGATTATAAGGCATTTTAATCTATTTGACATCAGTAGCACTATCTCTAGCAAGATTTTTTTTCTTGGTAAAAAAGTTTTGATTTTTTGTTAGTTTAGAGGAGTTGTTATTATCTAGTTTAAATATTTTTATTACACCTCTATTAATTAATGTTAATTCTATCAAAGATATAAGATGACTGAGAGGGGGTTGAATCGATCAACCAATATTTCATTTTCAGATCACTTATCATTCATTAATTGACATTCATGAATCAACACAACAAGCATATGTAACTAAATTTCCATCAAAACATGAATACGAGAAGCACATCATAATGCAATATCTAATGTGGGAAACCCTCATGAGAAATGAAACCCACTCTCAATCCTAAAAACACATGGACTACTTATCCTATAAGGTATTAGAAATATGAGACTTTAATGGAACACCCATTCCATAAGGAGTACCTACCCCTAGGATGGTTAAGTTTTTCCAACTAGAATTTAGTGAAACACCCATTCCACAAGGAGAACTTGCCCCTAGGGTGGTCAAGTCCTTAGGACCAAAATTTAGTGGAAAAACTTGTTCCATAAGAAGTGTTTACCCCTAGGATGGTTAAGTCCTTCTGACCAGAATTTAGTGAAACACATGGTCCACAGAGATCACCTACCCCTAGGATGGTCAAGTATTTCTAACAAGAATTTAGTGAAACACATATTCCATAAGGAACACTTTCCCCTAGGATGGTCAAGTCCTAATGACCTAGATGTTGGGCACCCTCTGAACACCTATGAAATTAAAATCTCTTAAATACTTATTTATTGACAATATAATGTAGATAAAATGTATATCAACCCCTTTCACTTCTTCACATAGCCACAAACATCCAAAACCACTTTTTGGATCACTCTACACTTAACAATAACTATGTCACTACCTCAATAACATGACCAGATGGTCATACACACACTCTAAAATCTAATCTACCTCTCAAATCAACCACCAAGCTTACACAAACATCATCTATCCTTCACTCACACTCAAAACATCCTAAAAATCCTTTTAAATCACTCTAGACCTCTTTGATCATCCTCAATATTAAAAGCTTCAAGAACATTATTCTTGACATCAGAAATATGACCTACAAGTTACACATAGTCACTAACCTACTCTGCTCTATAACCCATCCACTAGGCACACACACTATCTTTCACTCCACAACTCTCACACACACCTCTTCTCTTAGGTCATTCAAGTCTAAAAATTACCACATTTGATTTTGCCTTGTATAGAGCCTTCATTATTATTATCTTCTTATTTGGCCCTTAGACTTTTCTTAACCCTTAATTCATCTTACATAGCTCAACAATATCCTCACAGATTAGCCATAACATCCATGGGTCACATTTAAGAAGCTACACCTTTCAATTAGGCCTTAGTAGACATTATAGGTCTCATGGATACCTATTCAACCCTTTAGCACTTCAATGAGCAATTTATAAACATAAGACCATTTATGATACAACATAATTAGCCCAAACATCATTCTATACATACGATCACCAAGAATGAACACATTGTCAAATTATAATCCTTTGATCATAAAAAAATTGGATTATTAAAATCTCCATAATCTACACAAATGGTATTCATGAATTATAAAACATGATCCAACACTTAGATCATCTTAAAACATCGAAACACCATCAAGAACAACTCAATTACGCTCCTTAAGTTACTTATAGAGCATGAACACATACACAATAAACTTTGGAGATAAATAAACTGGACTATACAAACATTAAAACCTTAAAATAAATATTTTTGGATGTACCTTAAAGTCCTCTACAAATTTTATTTTTATATCATGGTCAAATTCTGCATATATTAAAAGTTATAGCAAAAAAACTATAGATTGGTCTTCCTTTGTTAATTTGAATGTTCAAATTCCAATGGTCACTATTAATCATCAAATGATTTGTGAACATATCATGTCTTCTCATAACCTAAATGAATGTGCATAGTTGATCTTCCTTGAAAGTAACCTGATCTTTAATTATGCTAAAAATTTGTCAGTTTGACCTCATCTCGTGCTCTTTGGCAATTTTGACCAAATACACACCATTGATCTCCTTGGTAGTAGCTTGATCTTTAAATTTTCTTGTTGTTAAACATAGAAAATGTTGACCTCATATCATGCATCCTTGAAATATTGAACAAATACACACCATCAATCTCCTTGGATCAGCTAGGTCTTTAACTTGCAATGCTCACCATTAGATCTTGATGAAAACTCCCATGATATGACACTTGGAACCCTCACATACCTTATAAACACTTTGTTTTCAATCCATGCAATTATTTTACTTGGAAAACCTATGTTCTTTGTTGACTATTTGACTTGTCCTCCATTATTGATCTTCATAAGTATGAGTCACCACTCACCATTGATATTCTGTCAGATTAATGATTTTGTGACACTTGTCACCAACACATGTAACCTTTGACATGTTGACTTCATACGCACCATTGATCTCAATATGTATAATTAAAATCTCATCATTATATCTTCTATACCAATGACCTCAAACTTTAATGTGATTAAATTTGATGGTCTCTGACCCATTATAGTCTACTAGAGCAACTTTGAAGATTTATAAGTTGAGTTAGAAATCACTTCAAGACTCCAATTTTTTAGGTTAGTTTCTTGGTAGTATAGAAAACATTTACATGTAATCCTTTTACAATTATTTAATTTATTCATTCCTAAATGGTTCATACATATATACATATGTAGTGATGGTTTGCATTTTCTTAAGCCAGAATATGCATGTTCTTCTTCCAAATGATCAACTGACATATCAGGGATTTATCAAGACATCTATGGATGCCTCAAAACTTCTTATTTGTACTTATAAACCTAAAAATGTGCCATATCTCTCCAAGGTATCAAAAACCCCATAGGATCTCTACAACATGATCTCATTATCCATAACATTCATCAACTTTCTATCCAAGCATATATTGAAGATCCATGCTTACATACTAGGCTACCAAGCCTATGACAACACACTATTCACATGATTTTCTTCTCTCCTTGACTTGAAACCACATGAACATGTTAGATACAATATGATAAGCCTCAAATAAGACTTACCTTAGTTCATATGCATCGAAATCCTACCTTGCACAAATTCAAGCTCAAATTCATCATCATCATGACATTACCACTTTGTCATTACCTTTGACATTAATGCACACATGACATCAATATTAGACATCAATGAAAATACTTTCCAACAATCTCCCCTTTGTTATTAATGGCAACCTCTTTTTTCCTTTCTCCCCCTCTGCCATTAATTATAAAGTGGACTAAACAACCACCAAGATCCTCATATCATCATGAATGTATTTAAAAATACTTATAAGTGTTTATGATACCTACATAGCTTATATGAAATAATTTATTCCCCTTTTACATGCGTCAATCTGAACTTGGACATCTCTGATCCTTGATCAAGACAAAATCATCACAGAGCTTAGAAAGATCCCCTAAAATCATGCTCCATCTCATGTCATCTATTATTTTACATACATCAATTTTAAATTAGGCTATTCTGATCCTTGGACCTATTTACTTGTAGAACTCACAAGCTCCCTTTGCTTATGCATGAAGATTCAACATATTTTTCATAATAATGACTAGGTTTGATCAAGTCATCATATTAACTTTAGTGAATTCTCATCTATAGTAGATATAACCACATATTAAATATGAATAACTCATCTCACATATTATTCCCTTCACATAATTCATAGCTCCTCAAGCCACTCAAGCTATCTGAGTTAGCTCCCCCTAACTCTATGCATACCACCTTGTACTTATCAACCATGCACTAGGGCTATATTCTTATTTGATCATGAAATGATATAAATGAGGAATAAACACATATGAACACAAAAAAATAATTTAACTCACCTTGAGATCACTGAGAGGGACTCTTCCTAAGATATTTGTGCTATTGCACCTCTTGAGCATCTTCAAATCTCCACACAGCATGAAGAACCACCACATACGCTTACTAGCCTTCTCTCTCAATCCAACTCAAGGACTAGAAATGTAACTTCATGCCACTCAAGAAATATGAAACATTCTCTAAACCAACCTAATAAATTACCTTGAAATATTCATGCCTTGCTCTTTCAAGAAAACTAAGAAGAAACATCAAATCTTCATACTAGGCCTATCTAGATTCCTTGTAGCCCTTCCTAGAACTTGAAGAGAACATAAATTTCAATAGAAACACCTTCAATACCTAAAAATTCATATATATATCACTCTCATATACCCCATAAATCACACCACTTTTCATTACCTATCTCATCCTTTGTAATATAATTCCTTCACAAACCTTCCAGTCAATTAGGCCACCATCCTAACAAAAACATGAATAATTTGAAAAACAAAAATATTCAAATATTTGTGAAGCTTGATTTGATAATAAATTTTACCCATTAAACCTATGAGGAATCCTCAAACCTCAAATCATAATTCAAACCACTTTTCTATCATAGCCCAAAACTCTAGAATATCAAAACAAACAGGGTCAACAAACCTCCTTCTAGTCAACACTCACCTCTAAAACTTATTTCACACCTTGATACAACCATCACACACTTATGAAATAATATTTGAGCCTCCATAATTTTGGAAACCCATGCATCTTATAACCCATTTTAGACATGCTTGCCCTTAAGCTACAAAATTAAGAAAATTGAGAGCACTCAAAAATCTCCAATTTGACTCCAATATACCTTCAGACTAGAAAACTTTCTAGAACATCATATAATAAGGTAAATAGATATTTATATGCAAAAATATCGTCTTGAAAACACAAAAATCCTCCTTTACCACCTGGAAACCTTCAATCTAACCCTTTAGATTGAAAACACCCTTGCAAGACCAAATGCTTCTTCAAATTGAGAAATGTCTTCATGAAGCACACCAAATACAGCTCTACTTTAGAAGGACCTAGAATAGAGGAGGATACCAATCCTCATCACAAGACTAAATAACCATCTTATTATTATTATTATTATTATTATTATTATTATTATTATTATTATTATTATTATTATTATTATTATTATTATTATAATTATTATTATTATTATTATTATTATTATTATTAATTTTATTGATTGAAACAAGTTGCTTAGCATTCATCTCTTATTTGGCTTACTTGATAATGCATGATGAAAACACAGGTTCTTGGCATATCTCTTCAACTAACACCTTCTCCTCTTTGAAAGTAGACAACAAGAACTCTTGGAAATCATGAAACTCCTTCTAACCTAAAAATTATTCAACTACAACAAATAAACCATCTAATGAGATCCTTATTTCATAGTCTCCTTAGCCTTGAATGGTATAAATAATTTGATTATTGGATCATCCACCTTCTTCACCATTTGGACTGATATAAAGATTCCTTGACACTCTTGAGACACCTCTAAAACTGATTCCTTTTCTACAGTATTATAAGTGTGATCCTTGAACTCAACAGGACTAGACTTCACTACCTTAGGTCTCCACACCATGTTTTGACTTTTGATATGATTTCTAGGAGTCTCTCCCTTATTCAAATTACTTGGGTGCTTATCAAATTTACTAGGATAAATTATATCAATATGACCATTCTTATCATAAATGAAATAAATAGAAACATTCGTACCTTTTGATAGATTTGAACTATGATCAATCTTTGGCCAGAAAATCCTTCTATCATAGCTCCATGAATATCCATAATTTATTGACTTCCTTCTAAAATCCTTAGCTCTATGACCATACTTATTACATGTATAACAATAATCATGGAATAAACTAGCATACCTTTGAGCATTTGGCTACTTAACAGACCTTCTTGCACTACTTTCAAAGCTTACATTCTTCTTAGCTTTTTCATGTTTTACTTGTTCCTTTTATATATTATCCAAATTGTCTATGAGTTTTTCATTCTTTACTCTCAAGAAATAAATATTAGTATTTAACTCATCATGCTCACCTTGATTTGAACTCTTCCTAGTATTGGCTTCTTCTAACTATGTCTTGAGATATCTGCATTCCTCTTCTCTGGATTTTAGGCTAAAATTTGAAACCTCTAATTTACCTCTAAGATGTTTGATGATTTCCTTATCCTCTTTAGCTTATTTAGTCATGTCATACTTCAATCTACATGTTTTGTCTTCAAGAGACTTGATCAGCTCTTGATATTTCTTCTCATCTCTCTTGGTCTTGCCTAACAAATTTCCCTCAAGAGAACTAACTTGTGCTTTAAGAAACTTGATAACATACCTCATCTTATGATTCCTCTTTATTTGCTCAGCTCCTAGATTTACTGCTTCTTCTTCACTTTCATATAATAATTATTCTTCTCCACTATCATGGAAAACTTCTTCATAATACATGATGTCCTTTTATTTTGAACAACTTTCCTCTTTTGAACTAAAACTTGCCTTTGCATCTTCTTGATAAACCTTGAGATCATTGATAACTTTCTCATCCTCTTTGGAATATTTTTTCAAAGTACATATCTTCTCTTCAAGTGCTTTGATCATATCCTTCCACTATTGATTCTCTTTCTCAACTACTTAGCCATCTTGTGTTACTTAGGATCTCCTTAAAGCTGTTAAGCTTCCTCCAAAGGACCTAATCTAATACCAATTGTTAGAGGTAAAATATGACTAAGAGGGGCAGGTGAATCAATCAACCAATATTTCAATTTCATATCACTTATCATTCATTCATTGACATTCATGAATCAACACAACAAGCATATGCAACTAGATTACCATCAAAGCATGAATAAGAGAAGCACATTATAACACACCATCTAATGTGGGAAAACCTCATGGAGAATAAAATGCACTCTCAATCCTATAAACACATGGACCACTTGTCATATAAGGTATTAAAAACATGAGACTTTAGTGGAACACCCATTACATAAGAAATACCTTCCCCTTAGATGGTCAAGTCCTTCTAACTCAAAATTAGTGAAACACATGTTTCATAAGGAACACCTAACCCTAGGATGGTCAAGTCCTTATGACAAGAATTTAGTGACAACACCTATTCCACAAAGATCACTTACCCCTAAGGTGGTTAAGTCCTTCTAGCTAAAATTTAGTGAAGCACCTATTCTATAAGGATCCCCTGACCCTAAGATGGTCAAATCCTTTTGAACATAATTCAGTGAAACACTTATTCCACAAGGAGCACCTACCGCTAAGATGGTTAAGTCCTTCTAACCTAGATGTTGAGCACCCTCCTAGCACCTATGAAATGAACATCTCTTGAACACTAATTACCTACCAATTCGATGGAGATATAATGCATATCATCCCCCTTTACTTCTTAACACAACCACAAACATCCAAAACCACCTTTTGGATCACTCTATACTTCTTAGCAACAACTTTGTCACAACCTCAACCACATGAAAAAATGGTTATACACATAGTCCACACTATGATCTACCTCTTAAATCAACCGCTAAGCTTACACAAACATCATCTATCCTTCACTCACACTCAAGACATCCAAAACATCCTTTTGGATCACTCTAGACCTCTTCTCTCATCCTCAATCTTCAAACCTACAAGAGCACAATTATTGACATCATAAATATGACCTATAGGTCATATACATAGTTATCAACTTGATCTAATCTACAACCCATCCATTGGACACACACCCTTTTATTTTCTTCACAACTCTCTTACACACCTCTTCTCTTAGGTCTCTCAAGTCTTGAAATCACCACATTTGATTTCACCTTTTATAGAGCCTTCATGATTATTTTTTTATTAATCAGTCTTTAGACTTGCCTTAACCCTTAAGTAATCTTACATAGCTCAACACTATCCTCACATATTGGCCATAGTATTCATGGGTCACAGTTAAACAACTACACATTTAAATTAGGCCTTAGTAGACCTTATAGGTCTCATGGAGACCTATTCACCCCTTTAGCACTTCAACGAGCAAATTAGAAACATAGGACCAATTCTTCTACAACACAATTAGCCCAAACATCATTCTATACATATGATCACTAAGAACAAACACATAGTAAAATTATAAGACTTTTATCATATGTAGTCTAGATTGGTAAAACCTCTATAATATACACATATTGTCCTCATGAATTTTACAACATGATCCAACACTTAGTTCATCTCAAAACATTGAAATACCATCAAGAACAACTCAATTACCCTTCTCTAGTTACTTACAAAGCATGAACACATACACAATAAAATTTGGAGATCAATAAATTTGACTTTAAAAACATTCAAACCTTAAATCAAATATTTATGGATGTGCCTTGAAGTCCTATACAACTTTGCTATTTACACCATGGTCAAATTTTGCATATATGAAAAGGTATAGCATAAAAACTATAGATTGATCTTCCTTCATTAATTTGAATTTTCAAATTCTAATGGTCACTATTAAACATTGAACACTTTGTAAACATCTCTTGCCCTCTCATAGCCTGAATGAATACACATCGTTAATCTCATTTGAAAGTACCTTGATATTTAACTATGCTAAACATATGTCAGTTTAACCTCATCTCATGCTCCCTAAATTTTTTGACCAAATATGGACCATTGATCTCCTTGACAGTATATTTTTATTTACCTTTACTTATTCTTAAACATGGATCATGTTGACCTCATCTCATGCACCCTTACAATATTAACTAAATACACACTGTTGATATCCTTAGATTAGCCAGGTCTTTAACTTGCAACACTCACCATTAGATCTTGATTAGAACTCTCATGATTATGAAACTTGGTACCCTCACACACCTTCTAAATAATTTTCTATCAGTCTATGCACTTGTGACACTTGGTAGACCCATGTGATTTGTTGACTCTTTAAGTTATCTTGCACTGGTGATCTTCTGTCAGATTAGTGTTGTGACACTTATCACTAGCACATGCAAACTTTGACATGTTTAACTCATATGCACCATTGATCTTAATATGTATGATTAAGTGCTCACCTTTAGATCTTCTAGGCCAATGACCTCACTCTTCAATGTGATTAAACTTGATAGTCTCTGGCCCATCACAGTCTACTAGAGCAACTTTGAAGATTTATAACTTGAGCTAGAAATCACTTCAAGACTCCAAATTTTTAGGGTAACTTCTTGGCATTATATACAACATCTTAATGCAAAATTTTAAACATTATTAATTTTTTCATACTTGGATTCAATGCATAAACTTACTAGCTCATATATATCTAGATGACATGCAGTGACAGTCTGACTTTTCTTAAGCTAGAATATGCATGCTATTGTTTCTAAATGATTAAATGACATATCAGGACTTCATCAAGACATCTATAGATGCCTCACAACTTTTTTTTGTCCTTTTAGACCTAAAAATGTGCCATATCTCTCCAAGCTATTAAACACCCCATAAGGTCTCTGTAGTATGATCTCATCATCCGTAACATTCATCAACTTGCCTTTCAAGCATATACTGAAGATCCATGCTTACATACTAGGCCACCTAGCCTATTCCAACACACTTTTTGCATGCTTGTCTTCTATCCTTGACCTAAAACCACATCAACATGCTAGATACAATATGATGAGCCTCAAACAATACTTACCTTAGCTCATATGCATCCTAATCCTACCTTGCACAACTTCATGATCAAAGTCATCATCATCATCATGACATCACCACTTTGTCATTACATTTAGGACCAATGTACACATGACATAAATATTTGACATCAATGACAATACTTGTTAACAATTTCTACTTGAATTCTATTTTCAATGATTTGGTTAAAAGACATTGGGTAAAGGAGTAGCAAATGGTGTGCCAAGTCTGAATTTAAGTTGTTCACGAAGATGTCCACAAGATCTACTTCAGGAAAAGACCTTGTGAAATGACTTGTCATTTCTCACCATCTTTGGAGGAAGGAAGCAAAATTTTCACTATTGCATTATTTGGTGTTATGTAAATATAAGGTGGTTAAATATTTTTCAATGTTATAAAAGAAGTGTCAAACAATGTTTTTAGATAAGTCTTCAAAGGTGAAAATAAAACCTTTCGAAAGCTATGAAAACCATTCAAGCGATTGGCCTCTGAGACATCATTAGAACAGATGTAACATGTATTCATTACTATAAACAACATTTGCATATGCATGATAGAAGTTGGTTAGATGTTCTTTGGGATCTCCTTTACCTTTATACTTGTCAAATTTTGGGAATTCAAAGTACTTTAGAAAAGGTGTAATCATTTTACTTAAATCATATGGGTATGAACAAATTTCCTCAAACTTGCATTGTTTTTGCTAAAAATAATTACCATCTTGTAAGCCTTTAAATCTATCCTTTATGTTTTGAAACTCTTGTATGAGATATGGGGATAGTTGGTTCATTTGACTTAGTGGATTAGATCCATGGTTGACCCATGAATTGATTTGTGGTTTTTATAATTTATTGGTTAAAATTGTTTGGAGGTTGATTGTTAAAATTAGTGTTTTGAGGGTTTGAAAAGGGATTGAAGTTGGGGTTATAACCAAGGTTTGCATTTGCATTAAAACTAAAATTTATTTGACTTAAGTTTGGATTGGAAATAATGTTTGTTTGACTAGGGTTTGGATTGAAACCAAGATTGGGGTTATTTTCAATGTTTAAGTTTAGATTTGTTGGATTTGGGTTTAGTTGAAGTTTGAGTTGTTTGGTGGATTGCTATTGAAGTTCTGGTGGATTGCTATTGATGTTCATGGAGTTAAGATTGGTATTGTAACGAAAATTAGTTTGCTTAAACAAATTTGGATTGGGTTGTTGTGGGTGCATGTTGTAGTTCAAATTAAATAGATTAGGACTTAAGTTTGAATTAGATTTAGCTTGGTTTGATTTGAGTTGATTTTGGTTTAGATTGTTTTGATGTTGATTAAAGTTAAAATTAGGATTTGTGTTTAGATTTTTGAAGTTAAAGATAGGAGTGAGGTTAGAATTGTTCATATTGGTTGGTGTTTAGTTTTGGTTTAAGCTTGTGTTAGGATTTGGGTTGGAAAATGAAGGATTGGTATTATAATTAAATTGAGTTGGAATGGGATTAGAATTTGGATTGAAACTTTGATTGGAAGGAACTGCTCCAAGAGTATTAGAGGAAGAAAACTGATTCAATAAACTAATATTTAGATTATTGAGTGTGCATGAATCAATACTCAAACTAGGATTGGATGTTTGATTGGGGAAGCTAGAATGAGTATTCAAGCTTTGATTTTGATTTTGGTTGGAAATGATTGGTGAGCCTTGAAGACTCTGATTGGGGTTGATTGGTGAGTTTGAATGTAATTAATAATATATAATATTATAAATAAAATCTATACATACATTATTAATATATAGAAATAATAGTTTATATATTATAATAATATTTATATTTAAAATTATATTATATAATTATCTATTCAACATATTATATACTATTATAGTACCTTGAAATCTTTGCCATTAATTTTTATTATCGTCACTCTGTGCATTTTAAAATCTTTCAACATTTGTATATTTTATAGGGCTTTTCTTTTCTCCATTATTTCATTATTGTTTAAATTCATTATGAAACAATACACCTCCTACCTGTACAATACATTGTCGTATCGTATGAAGAAACACACAACCTCATTTTCTATTATTACCTTCATCAGAAATATAAAAATATTGTTACTTAATACTTCGTAGAAAAAAGATAAAATAAGATCAAGAGTCCTATGTTTTAAGTGAGGTACATGCACTCCTTCACTTGACATAACCTCACTTTACAAATATAAAAAAATTACATCTCTTATAACATAACTTCCACCTTTAAAACAGTTCCTAATTATAATTTCCCCCCCTTTTTTTTAATTCATAATTATAGATCCCTTTTACTATTACATTTCTCACAAATTTAACTTAAGACTTGAAACTTTTAAGTGAACATTACGTCATTACATTAAAATGGGATGCAATTTTCATGGTATTTTAATTTATAACAATTTTCATTTACATCACCTTTATCACATCTAAATTTCTCATGGCAACGACAATCGATGTTAATCAACAAAACAAATTAATAAACTCAATATAGAAACAAATTAACCAACAAAACCTGACTTTAATTTAATTCAGTGAATGTTTACATTGGAAACGTTGACATACAACTCCCGGACGGCTGCATAGCGTCTCAACGTCTCTGCCTCTTCACGGACGTTTCCTTCTTTAGGGTTCAACGTCTCTGACTCTGCACCCTCAAGGAAGGGTTTGCCTTCTATTTATTAAAAAAAATCTACTATTTTCACCTTAGAACCCCTTGTTTATGCTCAAGAAAATGCCTTCTTTAACTCTGCAGCGGGGGACTTTGGCCATACTGACTGCGTCATCGAAGAAGAGAAAGGGATGAATGAGCAGATCCAGACTGCCATTCCTCAAGGTATGTACGAACCTGATTTTTTATGCAAGATCTGTGTGTTCTCTATGATTTTTTATGCGAGATCTGTACAACTGTCGTGGGTCCTTTAACCCTTACCCCTATTTCTTCTATGTTTGTGCGTTTATTCTTCAAGCGAAAAAATCATCAAAATCATACCCGGCGCTGCCAAACTCGTAAACTTTCCCCTCGCTCGAATAAACAATGAGTGCAACCTCCGCATCACACACAACAGAAAATTCATATGCCTTTTCCACCAATCCTTTTCTCCTCTTCCGAAAAATTACCTGCCGATTAATGTAGGCTTCAATTCAATCCTTCCTCTCGCCATTTTGTTGTCTCAGAACTTTAATTCTGAGTGCCTTTATGTTTTCGTTCAAATTTCTATTTCTGTGCCTTCTCAAATTCCCTTACAGAAATAACCTTTTTCACCATTTTAGATCCACAAAGGCCTGTCCATTCTCCGTTTGTAGTTCAAGTAGAATTAAATTTGAAGTCCTCCATTGAAAATTTTATTTTTTGGTAAGCGAATAAAATTTACCACGTTGTGGTGACAAGTACTTCATGTATTTATACGTGCCGAATAATGTGTTTTCGGAAAGTGTACTTCTGTTAAATACCGGGAAAAGTATGCGCTTTGTTTGATCGCATTGGCGTGCCCATACTTAGAAACAATGTCCCATCCAGGAGTTAAATGTGACGGTCATCCTTACCCGTCAAAAAAAAATTGTGACGGTTTTAAAATTAATGTCACCTTGCACGTAACGTTCATTTCTGATTTTTGATTTTCATAATTTTTATATAAAAACGAGTTAAATCTTGTTGTTATTGCTCATATTGCAAGGAAAGAATGTTCACTATGGCTACACACATTGCCTCAAAGGATGTTATGTCATGGAAGGGGATTGGGCACCTATTTTTAATATGAAGTTGGTCCAATGGAGTTGTAACAATGTGTAGGATAAAATGAATCGTTTCTGTTAAAATAAGATCCTTAAATTTTCATTTCAGCAAAAAAAAAATCTATAAATTAGTGAAGGCTGAAAATTTCCTTCAATAATTTAAGATTTAAGTGTGAACGATTTTTTTTCAAGATTTTAAAACTAGTAAAAATATAAATCACTTGTTTACAAATAATTCCCAAAATACACCCCTTAAAATTTCTCAACATAAAAAATAAATAAAAACTCGTGAAATTTTTATCATAAAAAAACTACTAAATTTTCTTAACACTATCAGGGAAAAAACATATAAAAAAATTAAACTTGCTCCACCCATAACAAAATAGTCTATTAAATTTAATATAGAGTACCTGAATTTGAACTCCAGTGCCTTCCAAGGCTATTGCAATTCCAATCTTGTAAGGATCTTTTGCATCAATGTATCCTCTGCCAATATCTCCTTAAGAGACCAGGTTTCTGAAATTGCACTCTAACATTTTTTCATGCTCAATATGCTCCATGAAAAAATCACAGAAGCAGAGCTTTGCAACTTGCAATGTAAAATACAGCATTTGCAGCACTGCTATGCTAGGTTCAAAGCAAGCACCACCCTTTTCTGAATATAAAAAGTAGTATGCCAATGGTTTAAAAGTGCTTTGCCTTATCCTTAGATGTGTAGTAATTTATTGCAAGCTAGATATGGTACAAAACATCCCTTAGAAAATTGCAGAGCTGATCATTTGAAAGAGGGAAATAATCAGAGTTATGGTCATTGTGAGCTTCCATAGATGAGTAGATAAAAGGAGCAGGGCTTTCAATGGTTGATGAGTTAATTGGATGGGTTCATGCAAAAATGTCATGCATAGACATTAGATGATAGAATTGGCTACACCATTTTCCCCTACCAAATGCCTGGGCAAGCCTTTGGTCTCTGACTAGACAACAACCGAATGTTAGACAAAATGGAAGCTTTTGGTTTTTCTTAGTCTTATTTTTGTTCACAATGGTATTGGTGAGCATCCAGAGTGTTGTCCACCTAAACCGTGGCCTATGAAACTATGGCTTGCTCATTCCTTTGACTCCATTCTACCTACAATTAGTATGACCAACAAAAGAATCTAAATGTAAAAACCATTGAAATTTTTATAAGGGGGTCTATTTCGTACACATAAATTGGGATATTTACCTTTCAATCAAAATTATGATTTATAAGAACAAGATTGTTGCTGACTGTCTTACAAAATAGTTCTCTACAAAAAAAAATATTTTTTACAGTCTATCCAAATCATTCTATATGATCTTGGAATCATTACAATTTTTTTGATAGCGCCTTAACTTTCCCACTATTGCTCGCCTCCATGTTCTTGAAGGATAAAAATGAGTTATTCCATTTGCAGGACTCACTCCATGGCTCAAACAACCCACGGTGAATGACAACAGAAGTGGTTAAATTTTAATCATCTTGTAAACATAAACCTGTTGTCACTATTTGGGCACTGGCAGCTTAATCGACCAAATGGAAATCGCAATGGCACCCTGCGGTAGATCCATTGATTTGCACCTAGATGCATTGCAAACTATAATCTCAATTTTCCATACTTCTTTGCTAATGTTATTTGATCCTTAATGCCTCATCTTCACTCCGCTTCAACCTCTCTGACTCCTAGTCCTAGAGTCATGACTAAATTGAGTCTCTGCATTGCATTGTGATTTACCAATGGGAAATTTGGGGAATGGGGATCGTGGTCAATGTTGTGGACCATCTAGTAAATTGGTACTCTAGAGTGGACTCTAGTCCAAAAACAATGCATTATAAATTATAATTTACAAGCTTATAATTGTGCCTGCACTGCACGATAATGACATTATGTATATGTTTCCACTTTTCACAGTAATTCCACTTCCCCTTCTCTATGTACCAGCATGGGTCTGCGTACTAGCATGGGTTCAAAATCATATGATAATGTTGTCTTTAGGCTTCAAGGAGTAGGTTTCATATGGTCTGATCTCATATTTTATTTTATTTTGCTTTCGAATCCAGAGTCTGGACACTATCACATTGACACAAGTTGCAATGCATTTATTGATGTGTTTCGATGGTTTGGTCATGGGAGACTGTGACTGTGGAGTCTAGATTCTAGTCTAAAAATAATGCATTATAAATTATTATTTACAAGCTTACAACTGTGCCTGCACCACATGACAATGACATTATGTATATGTTTCCACTTTTCACAGTAATTCCACTTCCCCTTCTCTACATACCAGCATGGGTCTGCGTACCAGCATGGATTTGAAATCATATGATAATGTTGTCTTTAGGCTTCAAGGAGTAGGTTTCATATGGTTTGATCTCATATTTATTTTATTTTGCTTCTGAATCTAGAGTCTGAACACTGTCACATTGACACAAGTTGCAATGCATTTATTGATGTGTTTTGATAGTTTGGTCATGGGAGACTATGACTGTGAGTCATGACTCATGACATTTCCCACTCCCACACTCCAACCTCAGAGTCCTATTAATAATTTTAAAATGGTCAAATTTTTATTGTGAACGTCAATATGACATTTTGTATATTTTTTTTCCCGTCCCCTCATATGGTTAAAAATATAATGCAACTATATTTTATGGGTAAAAACCTCAAAAATGTTGAAACGGCTGCCAAATTCAACCCTTGGTCCCGTCTGATGAGATGTGCGCTCGTAAAATCTAGTGTAATTTTTTTTATATTAGGGGAAAGGTCTTATTAATGGTATATCTTAATTATGGATAGTGAATTAAGGTGTCATAATATTATATTAGATTTCAGAAATTTACCCATTTTAAAATGTCATCTTAGTTAGTTATAATTAAAGTTTTAAGGTCTAACTCCTTATATGTTTTATGATATAACCAATTTTATCATGAGAAGTCATAAAATGTATTTTTAAAATCTATGACCAAAACATAACTTTTGGAGTACCAATAACTGTGCATTAGAGTATCAATATTTAAGTCTTACTTGTTAAGATGTGATTAGTTAATTTTATGTTTGTAGAGTAAATATTAAACAATTATTAGATACTAAATGCTTAACATCTATTGCACTTTAATATTTATACATACCAATATATTTTATTAATGGAGCATCCTTGCACACAAACCCTATTCTACAATTAGAACATGCACCATTACTGGGACTTTTCCCCTAGCTTGGAAGGAATTTAAAAAATTGGTACCCCACCCTTTTGAAATTAGCATATCATTTAAAAAAATATTGTTCTGAAGGAACCTTCAGAGGGAGAGGGGTGACAAAAATTCAAAAGTGGAAATTTAGAAAGAATGTTTCGTTAAGTGAGATGTGCGCTTGTCAAAACTAATGTAATTTTGTTTCTATTAATTTAGAAAGAATTTAAAGAATTTAAACCAAATGTTGGTACGCCACCATTTTGAATTCAGCATATCATTCCTAAAATATTGTTTTGGAGGAAATGTCAAGGGGGAGGGGTGGTAAGAATTCAAAAGTGATAACTTTCCCCAAAGAATATCTAAGGGGTGGGGAACAATAAATGAAAGGAGTAAATAAGGTCAATTCTATACCATCAAAAAACATGGGGGGAGGAGAATTTTAGAGAATTGGGGGTTGGCTATATTTAGTTGGAACCACTAGAAACTTTTAGATGACATAATCTTCTGTTCACCTTATATATATATATATATACATACATGTTCTTCCTTACCTTATGTAATGTCTAATTCGATTCAATGATTCACATATGCACGGCCCCTCTAATGCAACCGACATTGACATCAACATTGAGGACATGAGATAGTACAAGTCCCCATGGATGAACCAATGGCAAGGGAATCCATGTCTCTCTAACCACTAAGGTTCTTCTTGTATGACATTTAAGGCTAAAACGAGTAGCAACTTATCACTATGCTAAGGATGTGATCCCATAGAAGGGGCACATGATCCTATTTTCAATGTGATATTGGTTCCTCAAATCAAAACAATATACCTATAGGAATAAATTTTTTTTGTCAAATAAAAGCACCACATTTTTAAATAATAAACTTCCAGTTATTACTATAGAAGGGGTGCAAAATTCCCCTACTAACATAGGGACTTTTTGTTCACATGACACATTTTTTTTTAGATTTTAAATTCTAATAAAAATATGAATGGTCTATCTATATATAATTCTTATAAATTTTCAGCTAAAATTTATCAACACAAAAGAATTTAAAATCTAAATGACTTTTAAATTAAGAAAGGTTCTTAAATTTTATCAACAACACATGTTGAAAAATTTCAACAAGCCTTCCTCTATTGAACTAAAGTTTAAAGATGCATTACCACAAAAAGTTCTTGGACTCCTATTTTGACTACAAAATTGGCTCCAAATATTTTTTGTTTAATTATTCAAAAAAGGGTTAAAAGGGGCCTTTACCGAAGTACATGAAACGAGATATTTCAAGAAGGACATGGCAAAGATCCCAAGATAAATAATTTAAAGGATACTTTAGGCCAAATATATCTAGAGAGTATATAAACTAACATGAACCCATGAAAATTGGAAGAGAATTGGTAACCAAAAGCCCTGTAAGAACCTAACCCAGCTAAAATATAGACTAGTTCAATAAGGCCTTGCATAATTTTTTGAGGAAGGTTTCTGTAGGGATAAATTCCCTGAACAATGTATTCTTATCAACAACATAAATATTTACCAAGTTATTCTCACTGATGGGTAGGGAAATTCAAGGGGCATCCTCAACTGAAATGTCTTGAGATGTCTGAGTGCCATCTAACACCACTTTTGTCAATGCAACCTATTTCAATATGGGTAAATTGAAACTTTTAGGATTAAGAAGATCTCACTAGTCACAACATTTTTCAAGGAAGGAAGAGATATCATTTTTCTTAAGAAAATGCAAAAGTAAGAGTTTAACAAGGTGATTCTAAAGTAAGATGAAGAAACGAGATGGAATCAAACACCTCATTGGATCCATGACCCATTAAGGCTACCAAAATCACTAACCCAATTAACCAATTTATCTTCATATAAGAAAGATGATTGACATCTTTAAGATATGTGTCAACATTTGAGGGAATAAGATATGTCATATGGGGTGGAGTGAGTAGGTGACTAACTCAACAGTTCTTATCCAACTGTCCTCCAAAAATAATAGAATTTTAAGACTAGCCAAACTTTGTAGCTAGAGTTTTATAAGTTACACCAAGCCTTCAACTAAATTTCATGGTTTTATCATTGTATTTGCACTTTTTGGATATAAAGTATAGTCAATTATTTTAGTATATTGTATCCCACACCCTATGCTGAATTTGATCATTTGATCATTATATTTACAATTTTTGGATTTAAAATGAAATAATCTTTTTATAGACTATATCAAACACAACATGAAATTTTAAAATATACAAAGTTCAATTGTCTATAAATGCGTGAGGATTTTAAACCATCCCTAAATTCTAAATTCACATTATTATAATACATGTTCTTCAACTAATTTCACTATATATAAATGTTCTCTCGATGATAACTATCTTTAAACTTAATGTTATAAAAATCTATAATTTATTTATAATAGATTTCACTTTTATTCTAACTTTCACATAGACTTGGTGCATGGTACCCTTATTTGTTATAACATAATCCCTTGATAAAATTAGATATAAGTTTTAATTCCAACATTTGAAATTATATATTATTTTTTATCATCATGGAGAGAAATTCTATATGTAATTGTAAAAAATATTTTTTTTGTAATATTATTTTACATTATTAAGTATCTTAAAAATGTTTGTATTCTTCTAAGAGGGAACTTGCACATTTTCTTCAATTTTGTTATGGTAAATTCTTTAACGATTAAAATTTGATATCATGACAATGCCTAATTTCTATGTTTAGACTAGATTGGTTTGTGGGACCTGACCGCACACAAATACAATGTAATTATTTTATATTTTCAAATATAAAAAGAAGTAAAAAATCATATTTACAAAATATATACAATAAATTTGAGGATATAAAACATAACTCTAAATGGGATAAAATTAAGATAAATAATTTTTAATATTTTGTTTTTATATTATCTTTTTGGTTGACTTAATTTTTCACTATATAATGTATCTTCCTATGTACATTTTGGTTAATGGTCCTTAATAAAAATTTGGTTGTGAAGACAAGTTTCCTCTATTTTGTGAGTTCTTCAGGGTTCACTACATACATATGCATCTCCGTACATTTGACCTTATCCAGTTGAACCTAATTTCAGTTGAATTTGACATGGTAACAAAGCTCTACTAGTAGACAATTGCCATCAATTTTATTATGAGATCTTGTATTATTACTTGTTTAATTTTTCATTGATTTTGGTTTTCTAGGGTTTGGCAAAGTTTCTCAAAAATCCATATAAATATGCATATCTAGGGCCTCAAACTAAAAAATAGATAAAGCCATTCAATTCAAAAGGTGTTAAAACTTTAGATTCAATTGCCCATATGATCTTTTTTTGTGACTGGTTATTTTTAGCTCTTTTTGAGGGTTTGGAGATGTTTTCTTGATATTTTCAAAAAAAAATATATTTGATGACTTAGAGGAAAAAATATTTTTGGGCTTTTCTGGGTTTGACAAGAAACCAAATGGGTCTTTTCTAGTTTTTGAAGTTGTCATAGTAAATTTGAATATTTGAGGGGTTTTATCCTTGACATGTTTTTAAACCTAAGAGGGAAATTTAAAGTATTTCAAAATATTTGACTCTAGTGGACATTTGAATCCTTACCAATAGCTTCATCAGGTTCTATGCCCCCTACGTGTATGACCATCAGGTTTCAAACCCCCTGCTAACAAATTTTGTTTGGTTTCAAACCTTTTACAAGTAACTTCTTCAAGGTTTGTGCCCCTACATGCACTACCATTAGGATCTATACCCACTATTATAATCTTTTTTAGATTCTAAACCCATTTTTTGTAGTAATATTAGGTTTTGAGACCCTTACACACATTCATCAGGTCTTGAAACCCCTATGCATACATCCATTAGGTCTTGAGACCCTTCCAGGCATGCCCATCTAGTTTCGAGACCCTTGGTTTTAATTTTATCAGGTCCTAAGACCAATAAATATAATGCTATCAGGTCTTAAGACCCTTATAGGTTAGACTACAACAAGCTTAGAAACAAACTCGAATGAATTGCAAACAAGCAGCACATATTTCCTCATCCTAGCCCTTAGCCCCTTAGTCACATGAAAATTTAATCCCTTCGTCACAACCAACCTGAGGGGGCTTAAATTTTCTCAAAGTTTTCCAACCCTCACAAACTCAAAATGTTTTCAATTTACGCAAATCGGATAACATTCCTTTTTTATAACCAAGAAAAATTGAGATGAGCAAACTTTCAACAAATTACTCCTTTCTAAGCACCATTTTTTTTGAAATTAATTTTTTTTATTTCTTCATGTTGGTTATATTATCTTGTCTTGTAAATTTGAAATTCAGTAGGTTTAGGGGGGCATATTACTAGTTTATAATACATACTTCCTTTTTGCACCATGCATCTCATTTTAGATTCATTTCTTACACCATTCAATTTCACAAGTGGAAATTCAAAGTGGAAATCCTCTTGAGGATCAAAGCATTATACCAAATCATGATGGGTACAAAAACATAATCAATGCCTGATGTAGAGAAGGTGATGTGCTATAACTAAATTGGTGAAGCCTATGGTCTATTATGCTTGTCTATATTTCCTAACTCACTTTTTCATATTGAATCTGCAATGAATTTAAATCAAGTGTGATCCTTATTAGATAATCTCTTTGGAAAACATGATGAAATAAGGTTGTATGATTTGGAGAATGAGCTCATCAATTTGAGCCTAGGTGACTTTGATATGATTCAAGACTTCTCCATAAAGTTAAAATCACTCAAGTTATAGTTGAAATTATGTGGCACTGATAAAAATGATGATCAATTGATTCTTTCCATCCTTGCCAAATTGGAAATTGAATATTTTGTATTAATTTCTACCTTTCACACAACCAAACATGTCCTTGGAGCTGCATGGACAATGCCATCCTTGGATGACTTTGTTGTTGATGTGACTTGAGATAAAGACAAGCTTATTCAAATGGGTCATTGAAGTCCTCCAAATTTCATGCCTTAATTGTGATTTATGACAAACAAAAGGCTTATATTAGCAAGGAGAAGAACTAGAACAAGGATCCATAGAGAGGAAAATGTTAGAAATATGATGCCAAGCTAAAATCATCAAAAGAGTCCTCTTCAAATAGGAAACTCAAGAAATAGTGACTCATATGTGGCTATTATAAGATATATGGACATGATGAGTCCAAATGAATGAAGAAATAAATTGACCAACTAATAAAAAATTTCAAGAATCATAATATCAATGTCCCTAATTCTTCTACTCAAAGTTCATCAATAGAGATGCCTTCAAAGGCCAAAGATGGTAAGAAGGGAAAAGATAAGGATAAAATACTTGTTACAGTTTCATCCCAAACTTCTACATGGGTTATTGATTTTGGTGATTTGCACCACATGGATTAATCACATAACATATTATCATCCCTGTAGACTTATTTTATGCCTTCCATCTTGTTGGGTGATGATACTTCTGTAGACATTAGTGGGAAAGGATATTTTAAAGTGAATGATGAGACATTTTATGATATTCTATGTGTTCCCTCTTTATCCACTAATCTACTTTCTATTTATTATATCACTCACATCGGTTTGATCAGGAGAGTTGAGTTAACACCCAATTCAATGGTCATTAGAGAAGTAGATAATGAATTTTTTATTTCATTTGATAATGTAAATAACCAATCAAAGCTATATAATTTTTTCACATTATGTTCCTAATAAACCCTCTTCTTCATTACACACTCATTCAGATGAGGTTAGTAAAGTATGGCATGGGAAATTCATCCATCTCAACTATAGCTACCTAGAGAAACTCAATCATCCAGACATAGTTTGAGGGTTTCCATGAGTTAAGTTTTTTAATAGAGTTTGCCAATGTTGAATTCTTGGTAAACATATAAAAGAGAAGTATGATAAGGATAAATCACAAAGAGATATACAAATATTGAAGATTGTTCACAGTGATATTTTTGATCTATTTCCAAAACCTACATTCAACAGGACTAAATACAGTCTTACTTTCATTGATGACTATTCTAGGTGCATTTGAGTCTATTTTATTAAGAAAAATCAAAGGTTTTTGATCATTTTCAAGACTTCAAAGCATTTGTAGAGAAATAATTAGGTAAAACCATAAATATTTTATTCACCAATAATGCTGTTGAGTATGTTTATAACTAATTTGAGTAATTATGTACATCGTAGGGGATTAAACTATAGCATAAAATTCTATACAGTCTTTAATAGACTAGTTTTAAAGAGTGAAAGAACATATATTTAAAGTAAATTACCAATTATATGATATACTACAAGTCTCTTGCACCTTAGTATTAGGCCAAAGCCATCAACTATCTTTATTACATCTAGAATTGAGTTAAGCATAAAACATTGAGGGAGTCACTCATTTTGAAGCTTAAAAGTAGTCAAAAATGTACACTTGAGACCTTTAGGTATTTAGTTTGCTTGTTATGGATCACATTTTGAAGAACAAACATAAGGAAATAGAACCTAAGAGTCAATATTACATCTTTGTTGGATATCCTAATGGTGTTAAGGAATACAAGTTTCTCCACCCCATCACTCATGAGTTGTTCATTGAAAAGACTATTTATTTTTTTGAGGTCCTTTAAACTCCACACTTGACATCTCTCCCCCTTCCTTAGAATCATTGGTATTTTATGATAGTTCAGATGATTTAGATATGCCTTATCAATTTCTTAATGATCCATATTCTTATTCGAGTTTTGATTATGAGAGTAGTGATGAGGTTCTCCTTCTCATAGAATATCTTTAAAGGATAAAGAATTTGATCATAAAATTTTGAGCATTGGTCCTTTTTAGGTTATAAAGGCACTACAAACTATTGTTCGATGGGTTAGAGATCCATATGATAACATGCACACACATTCAGAAATATAGGATGCTCCACATGCTTTCATTGCATCCATTTTTGATCTTTAATCATTTCATGAGGCATCAAGCACTCCTAATAGGGATACTACTATGGAAGAGGAGTATAGATCCTTATAGAGTAAAAACACTTTAGATTTAGTCTCACTTCCTAAGGGAATAAAATTATTCGATGTAGGTAGATCTACTAAACAAAATTACAACAAATGGGTCTATAGATAAGTTTAAAACATATTTGATAACAAATGGTATTTTTGAAGTACCTATAATTGACTATATGAAGCTGTTCACCCCATTTGATAAAATGAACTCAATCCAACTCATTCTCACTATTACTATAACACATTGTTAGGATGTTCATCAGATGGATGTGAAGAATGGCTTTCTTCATGGTGACCTCAAGGAGGAAATATACATGGAGAAACCACAATGATTTTTAAAATATTTATCCTTATTTTAAAAACTTCAAAAATATATATATGGCCTTAAACAAGATCTTTAAGCTTGGTATGGAAAGGTGGACTCCTTTCTTCTTTTAATTGGATTCACTAGACACCATTTTGAATCGAATGTTTATATTTTATGGCATGATGATTCACTATTGATTATAGTTGTTTATGTGGATGATCTAATGATCACAAGGAGTTCTACATCCACCATCATAGTAATGTAAACTACTTTATCTAATCATCTTTCAATGACTAAATTAGGATTGGTACATTACTTTCTGAGGATTGAGTTTACTCAGTTTGACTCTAGGATCATTATTGCATAATCTAAGTATTCTCTTGATTTGATTTCATGGTTTAGCATGGCTGACTATAAGTCAGTTATGACTCCTTTTCTATCTATTATGAATCTTGAGGCTTATTTTCCATCTCCTTTGGTTTATGCTACCTAGTATCAACACTATTGGTAGTCTCATATACCTTATGTACATTAGACCTGATATTTTATATGTAATGGACATGGTCTTTAGATTCATGTAAGAACCACATGAGTTGAATTGAAAAGTATCTAATCAAATTTTCCACTACATTTAGAGTACTCATAGTTTCAGGATTAACTATGGATCAAGTATCAATATCAACATAATTTGTTATATAGATTTAGATTGCACTTATGATATTTAGAATCATAAGTCTACTTCAGTCTATAATTTCTAGCTCGATTCAACTCTGATTAGTTGGTCAATAAAGAAGAAAAATTCTATTACTTTATCTTCTATAAAGGTAAAATACAAAGGTGTTGTTAAAAACACCATTGAAGCTATTTGGCTTCAGTGAATTCTCACTGAGTTTGGCATCTAATTGATGCAAAAAACATGCCAAACTTTCAGAGGCTAGAAATTTTGATCTATAGCTCTATTTGAGCTCTTCCACATGCCAAAACAACCATCTCAAAATTTTAGCTACTTCCCTAAGTTTCACTTTCCACTTGGAGTTATTTAAAAAAATTGGAGGCTAAACAAGACCATTTGAGGGTCCAAATTTATAGTTTAATGATTTTTTAATTTTTAGAAATTGCATATTTTTATGACCAGACATGCAATTTAGTTGAAATTAATCTTATAAACTAATTTTAGTGATTAGAGTATTTTGAGAGATTTTTAGAGTTTCACTCACTTGCGTGCAAAACATACTAAAAAAGCAGCTGCTAAACATAAAAGTTTTTTTAGATTTTAGTTTTTTTCAAATTTTTGCATGTCAACCCTAATTTTGAGGTAAAGATTATTTATGCATGGTTTGTAATTATTTAAATTCACTCAATACAAATAAATTTTGAGTTATTATTTTAGTCTTGGCCTATTATAATTTTGGTCTTGATAGTAATTTTGGTTCATTATCTAGTATCAGAATGAGGTTAAATCTTAGAGATGTAAGAAATGGTGAGAGGATGAGGAGTTATTACATAGATGAACCAAACTATATAAGAGATACATAGGTATGTGCAATAATTAATCGAGGTTATCACCAATTAGAGAAGAAGTTAAGGTCATGATGAAATTGAGGAAGACATAGATCATGATGAAGAAATTTAGCAAAAAGAAGAACAATAAGATCATCCACCATTGATGGAAGAGAGGATGGCTCAGGATTTAGAAGGAAGAAATGAAGGAATCAAGGTTGATGTTCCATATTATGGAGGTAGTTTAAAATTAGAGGAGTTGATAGATTAGATTAATAGCATGGAGAATTTCTTTGAGTGGAAGACTATGAGAAAAAATAAAAAGGTAAAGTTTGCATGTATGAAATTTAAAGGCCATGTAATAATTTGGTGGGATCACCTACAGAAAGAGATACATAGAAAATCTAAAGAGAAGATTAATTACTAGAAAAATATGGAGAAGAAACTAAGAAATAAATTCCTTCCTATGGATTATACATAAACCCTATACAAAAGATTATAGAATTTGAGGTTAAAGGATGATAATATACAAGAGTATACATATGAGTTTTATAATCTGTCCATATGAGTGGAGCATGATGAAACAAAAGAGTAGATGGCTTCAAGGTATGTAAATTGTTTAAAATTTACTATTCAAGATGAATTAAGAATGCATAGAACACTTTGCAAGGAGAAGGATTATCAATTAGCTTTGAAGGTAGAAGAAAAAAAATAGATAGAATTTTAGAAAAATGTCTCTTGGTCCAAGAAGAGGCAGATCCCTTCCAATAATGAGATGAGGTGGGTTTAATACCACTAGAGGTGGGTCTAATACTAATAGAGGTGAATCATCATGTGGTACATAACGACAAGATGGGAATAGGCAAGGGTTTCAATACCAATAAAGAGGAAGAGGGTTTTTGAGAGGATGAGGTTATGTAGGTGCTAAAGGATAGTTTTTAAATCATCATATATATATGGAGAAGTAGGGCACAAGTCATTTGAATAAACAGATTATCAATATAAAAAAGGGGAAGAGATCACCCAAGAGTGAATCTCATTGAGGCTAAGATAGAAGAGCAAAATACTAAAATTACACCAATAGATGCTGGAGAGAATCCAATGATGAGAAGAACATTGATCAACCCAAAGCATGAACAAGTGTAGAATAAGTAAGGTGGTGATGCATGGCTGTGATCAAACATTTTTGAATAAGATGTAGTTCAGGTGGAAAGGTATGAAAAGTAATTATAGATGGTGGTAGTTGTGAAAATATGGTTTCTAAAGAAATGATAGAGAAATTACATTTTTAATGTGAAAAACATCCTAATCCTTATTGGATTTCATGGTTTTATAAAGGGAATGAGGTTAAAATATATAAAAGGTGCTTACTTAAGTTTTCTATTGGAAAAAAATGTAATGATGAAATATGATGTGATGTTATTCAGATGGATGCATGTCATGTGTTATTGGGGAGACTATGGCAATTTTATAGGAAACTAATTCATGATGGAGCAAAGAACACATACACTTTTTGGAAAGGTGGTACAAAGTTAGTTTTCTTACTTATTAAAGAGGAAGAGAAGGTAGAAAGCAAGATGTCTACTAAATAATTTTTCTAAGATATGAAGGTGGAATGTTGTTGCTATGTATTAGTAGTAAATAATGAAGACACAAAAATGGTGTAAATACCAATAAAAACAATAAGAGTGTTGAAAGAATAAGCAAATGTCATGCTTGATGAGATACAAGATGGTTTACCACTGAAGATAGATATTTAACATCACATTGATTTGATTTTAGGACCAACTTTACCCAATCAAGTAAGTTATACGATGAGCCCAATAGAACATAAAAAATTAAATAAACAGGTTGATGAATTGTTAAGAAAGAAGATGATAAGTGAGAGTATGAGTCTATGTGAAACACCAACATTTCTAACTCTAAGGAAAGATGGAGGATGGAGAATGTGTGTGGATAGTAAAATAATTAACAAAATTACAATCAAGTATAGATTTCCTATATCTCGTCTAGATGATATGATGGATGTGATTACAAGAGAAAAATATTTTACCAAGATTTATCTAAGGAGTGGTCATTATTAGATTTGAATTCTTGAAGGAGATGAGTGGAAAACTACATTCAAAACTAGGGGGATTATATGATTACATGGTGATGCACTTCAGATTATCTAATGCACCTAGCACATTTATGAGGATGATAAATATAGTGCTACGATAATATACTAGGAAGTATATGGTTTTTTATTTTGATTATATTTTAATATTCAATAAGACTAAAGAAGAACACATACAACATTTGAGAATGGTAGTAGATTTGTTAAGAAATGAGAAGTTGTATGAAAATTTGAAGAAGTCTAGGGTTATGCAGAATATTTTGATAATTTTTTGATTTGTATTTTCAAAAGATGGTGTGAGAATGGATGAATAAAATATAAATGAAATTGTTGAGTGGTCTGTTCTAAAAGTGTTACAGAGGTAAGAAGTTTCCATGGTTTAGCAATTTTTTAAAGAAAATTTATTAAAAATTTTAGTAGTATTGTAGCACCAATAATGGATTGCATGAGAGGGAAGAAATTTTCATGGACTAGAGCAACCATAGAAAGCTTTTATTTTTTAAAGAAGATTACAAAAAAAATAGTTTTAGCATTACTAGATTTTAACAAAGTGTTTAAGGTTGATTATGATGCTTCATTTGTTGGAATTGGTGTTGTGTTGAGTCAAGAAGGTAATCGAATAGCATATTTTATTTATAAATAAAATGAGGTATGAACAAAGTATTCTACCTATGATTTTGAACTTTATGCAATTATACAAGCATTAAGACATTGGAAGAATTTCCTGGTGCTTAAAGAGTTTATCTTATTTATAGATCATTAGGCTTTGAATTATTTAAATACATAAAATAAGTTGAATAGTAGGCATGTAAAATGTGTATCTTTCTTGTAAGGGTATAATTTTGTGTTGAAACATAAATTAGGAAAATAAAATTAGGTAGAGAATGTATTAAATAGGAGAGTAGCATTATTAACTACTATGGTGAGTGAAGTAGTTGGATTTGAAGTTATCAAAAAATTCTATGATATTGATCCATATTTTGGAAAGGTAGTTGAGTAGTGTAGGAATCCATTAATAGGTGGGATATATACTATTCATGGTGAATATTTTATACAAAAATGTTATCTCTTCAAAGGAAAATAATTATGCATTCCAGTTGGGTCTATATGAGACAATATAATAAGAGAATTACATAGTGGAGGTTTGGCTGAACATTTTGGTAAGATGAAGACAATAGTTTTAGTGGAGGAAAATTATTTCTGGATAAAGATGAATAAAGATGTAACAAGGTATGTTTCTATATGCAAAATATGTTAGGTGTCTAAAGGACATGCACAAAATTCTAGACTATACATTCCATTACCGATTCCAAGAAGACCATGGACAAATTTGAGAATGGATTTTGTGTTGAGATTACCAAACACACAAAGAGGTAATGATTCAATTTGTGTTTTTGTATACATATTTTTTCAAAATGGTTTATTTCATTGTAGGTAAGAAAAATGAATGATGCCATAGAGTTGCATAATTACTTTTTGAAGATATTGTGAGATTGCATGGTATTCTAAAAACTATTAATTCAAATATGGACACAAAAATTGTAAGTCATTTTTGGAGGACTTTGTGAAATAAGGTTGGTACTATGCTAAAATTCAGTAATGCATATCACTCACAAACATATGGACAAATATAAATTGTGAATAGGAGATTTAGAAATTTGTTGAGATGCATAATGGGAGAGAAGCCCAAGTAATGGGACATGGCTTTACCACAAGTTGAGTTTGCATATAACAATTTAGTGAATAGATCAATAGAAAAATCATCATTTCATAAATTTTATGAGATAAATCCTATGGGTATTTTAGATTTGGTACAATTACTAATTGCAAATCAAATAGTGATGATGCAGAAGCATTTGCAGAGCATATGCAGTAGTTGCAGGAAGGAGTAAGAATTAAGTTGAAAGAAAGTAATGATAAATATAAAACATCAGTAGATGTAAAAATAATATCCAAGGTATTTGAATAAGGAGAGTTGGTAATGGTTTATTTGAGAAAATAAATATTTCTAAAAGGCATGTACAAAAATTTTAAGTACAAGAAAATTAGTCCATGTAGAATTGTGAAAAAAATCAATGACAATGTTTATGAGGTGAATTTACCATATAATTTTGATAAATCTATAGTATTTAATGATTTATATTCATATAAACTACATGTATTATATGGCGAAGGTGACAGAGATGAATAATTAAATTGGTAGCAGTACATTCCAAAGAAGAAGTAAAAGATAATGCAGGTTTTGGATATGAAGACAGTGAGCACAAGGCAAAGGAATTATAATATGTATTTGGTCTAATGGGAAGGATTTTATCAATAATAAAAAACTTAGATTATATAATGGGTTCTAAATAATATTGAAAAATAAAAATGGTAGTATTATAATTAGGGAAACTTGAAGGAGCTGAGTTGTTTTCAACCAAAGGAGAATGATACCAAAAAAATAGGCTAAATTTCTGGAGGACATCACTTTTAATCCATATCTCCATTTTAACTATTACAAACACCAAAATGACCATCTCAAAAACAAATTCTTTCCTTAAGCTACACTTTTTGCTTGGAGGCACTTTTCAAAAAAATTTAGAGGCCAAATGAGACCATCTGAGGGTTTGAATTTACAATTTAATGATTTTTTTGAGATTATTTTAAATAGAAATTACATATTTTTAATAATAGAGGTGAAATTAAGTTTAAATTCATCTTATATGATAATTTTAGTGTTTATGTTATTTAGGGATATTTTTAGAGATGCATACACTTGCATGCAAAACTTATTAAAAAAAGTAGCTACTAAAATATATTTTGTTTTCAAATTTTTTCATGTCAATTCTAATTCTAAGTTGAGGATTATTTAATCATGTTTTTTAATTAATTTAAATTCATTAATATGAATCAATTATAAGGTATTGTTTCAGATCTTGGCCTATTATAATTTTGGTCTTGATAGTAGTTTTGGTTCATTACTAGTTTTGATGACC
>JARHVA010007400.1:230000-365000 GCA_037957365.1 Torreya grandis
ACTACCTAGGGGGATGGGGCATGATGTCTATCATGGCACCTAGGGAGGAAGGGGAGATGCATGAGGTCCCTCGTGGCATCTAAAATTGGAGTATGTAATAAGCAAGAGATAAGTGTCATGGCTATGACACATATATGAAAGCATACATACAACACACATGAGGTACACAAAAGAGGCCAAGGGGTCATAATACAAGTGACATGGGCACATGTCATTAAATCTGAGAAAATAAAACATATAATGACATGTTTAAATCTCCACATACGTAAAGAGAAAGTAAGTTAGATTAGAGACACATGGAAGGACATGTTTAGATCTCCTTCGACACAATCAAGAAAGTACACACAATTACATGGGTTCATGTCCAAAGAAAATATATAATGAAAGGAAGTGACTTAGAGCCATAGAACAATGGCATAATCAAATTCCCTTGAATAGATATAGAAGCCTAGATGCATAATCAATTATAAACTAATAAAGATATAAATGAAAGCATGTATGAGCATGTGATACAAATATGTATAAGTGCAAAGATGTACACAACCTGAATCTAGAGTAGTAGTAGTCAATAATAAATATGAGTAGTGTAGGATGATTAATATCAAGATATAACAATGTTGAATCTATGATATAGAGTATATAAAGATGTAACCTGATATTTAGAAATGTGTATAGGGTGCCCCCAAATGGGTAAATGTATAAAATGAAAAATATGTGTATATGTCTCCAGTAGGTAAATAGTAGCAAAAATGGCTCTATGTAATGGTCCTGAGTCCTGCAAGTATGTGTAAACATTTGAAAAGTAAAAGTGAATCATGTATGTGCAATAAAACTGATTCTACTAATGTAACTAGCATATGTATTACCTAACAAGTCTAATAAATGTAAACATGGAATTGTATACAACCTATAATTTTTATTTTCTAAGGAAATATTTAAATGTTTTTGTATCTTTCACATATTATATTATTTTTGTGTTTTTTGGATATAAACTATATACAAAAAATGCAAATGAAAATATATACAAGGAGGAAAAGTGAATGAAACTATGTGCAAGTAAGGTGGAATATACTAACCAATGAGTCTTTCTAGAAACTCAATATCAAGGTGTCTTATATTAAACAAAGGAAAATGATTGCACGTGTTGTGTGAAATTGTATTTGTGGTCTAGGAATCCACTATATAGAGTGATCTATAACTGACACCACCTATGGATTAGGGCAAGGAATCCAAGTGGATAATTGAACTAGCCTATGAACTATGCTATGAACTTGTGAAGTTAGATGAACTAGCCTGTGAACTATGCTACAAACTTATGATGCAGGCTGAATTATCCTATGAACTTTAAGGTTATTAGGGACCCATATGGTATAAGATGATGTATTTGATATGGATACTGTATGATGAAAACCTTGAGAACTCAATAACAGTGATATCAAAATGAAAGGGGTAGAGAGAGACTATCTAGAATCTATGACATGTCTCTGATGTATGGGTCTCTCTAATAAAGGTATTCATGGGAGAATATGAATACATGGTAAAATTATAGAATTATAACTCACTTGCTTTGGAAACAAACCTGAAATATGTGGTTTACTATTAAAATTTGTATTCAAAACTATAACAGGTGGTTGTTATATAATTATCTATGGAATAATTAAAGGATACTCATATGGAAGCCCCTCAACTATAACCACCTGGTTGACATGTATATACTTGAGGAATATGTGTATGATGGATGGAATAACTCAAAGCTTCTATATCCATGGCCTACCTAATAACGCGTCAAATGTTCCAGCATTAGGTACAACTAGGATCCTAGTGGCCACATGTGCTAGCCCAACCTATATTGATAGTACAATCTCCCTAATAGATATTTGAACATAGCCACTAAAACCATGAATAACTATATCAATCACATAAATGTCCTATTATGAATAACCTAAATGCTATACAAGTGTAATGGTGTACATGTTGACACTTGATCCATTATTAATCATGACACTCTTAATACAATGATGATCAATATAAGCTCATACAAAGAGTGGATATAAATATGAATCATCATTGATAAGCTCTTGCTTTGAGAAATTAAGGAGAGGTATATTTGGAATTGTAGTATGATATACCCAAATGTTTTTATATAGGTGTGAATAACCTTTGTAGTAGTACGATAGGATGCCAGTGGTAGATGAACCCGATATGTGTAGTGAACACTTGAAGTGCCTCCTTCCTTATTAGACATGTGTTTTAGAAATAGATCTAAAAATGTTTTCAATTCCTTAGCTTCCATTCATTTAACTTTAGGTAACTTTATAGGTATGCCCATATCAATGATATTGGCCTCTACCAAGTCTTGTATCTTATGTATCAAATTGATGCATCTATTTATAATGTGACTTGGTGCCTTTTGATAATCATAGAATGCATTAGAATCAGATCTCTTTGGAAGAAGCCTAGTCATATCAACCTCCTTAATGGGAGGGAGAGATATGACATTAAATTCTAATAGTTGATATAAAACACATGTCAATGATTCTAGAAGATTTGCGATAATTCTTTGTGAAGGAGCTAACAAAACCAAGCAAGGAGGTGGTTTTGAAGTTGCATTAACTATGACCTTTTGATCATTCTTATTTTCATTGGATTTCACCTTGTATGGATGGCTTATTAAAAATCTTATTAGTTGAATATGGTCCTATTGTGGACTTTACTTTTCCCATAGAGAGAAGCTTTACTTCCCATTATCTCACTGTGTGTCATAAATATGTGAATGTTGGAAACTTATTGAATAATATATCCTCATGAAATGCTGGTAGTATACTATGTTTGAATAAGTTTTGGTGCTTTCTATCTACCATGGGCTATTCATATTTGCCAATATAGTTTTATATTGCAAGACATATTCTACTATAATTTCATTAGATTTTTGATTAAGTTGTGCCACTTGAGAATATGAAACCTTATCATTGATGTTGATTGAAAAGTGTGCTAATAACATATCTTTCAATGGATTGAATGTAGTGATGGACTAATTTGGAAGATCCTAAAACCATTGTAAGGCATAGTCTTTTAGACTACATGGGAACAACTTAGTAAGGAGTCAATCATTTGACACATAGTCTAAATATGTTTCATAGAAATCTCATAGATGGTACTCAAGATCACCCTTACCATCATACAAAGTAATCTTAGGTGCCACTAATTTAGATGGTAAAATATTTTTTGCTATGTATTGTGCCAAAGGTGTAAGTAAAAGAACATGAGAATATAAGACATTTGATGGACTAGAAGTACTCTACTAAAGATTTAATACCTTAGCCTATAAATAATGGATCTCATGCACAAGGGATTATATATATGGAGAGGAAGAACTAGTCATAGGAGGTGTTGTCATTGTTGAAGGTCATTGAGTTAAAATAGGTTGTTGTGTAAGCTGTGCTGCCCCCAAAGTAGGTGTAACAATGTTGTTATCTTGGGAAGTGGAATATTGACCATTATTTTATTTTTGAAGTTCTTCATGGACAATATTGATAAGGTCATCTTTCATATATGAATGTTTGGAAATAAAATCTTGCAATTATATCTTATTATTTTCATTGAATTGGTTGTTGAATTCTTCAAGTGTAAGTTGGGAAGTAGGAAAATAAGCAGTTGTATATTTTGAACCCTTAAAGAAATTTAATTTCTTAAAGATTATTATAATTAAATACTGTAACAAATATAATATTTTTGAACTAATATCTTAGCATTTAAAATAAAAGGATACAAACCCTAAAAGCATTTAAGTCTAGGGTTTGGGTAGTATTTGAAGTAAGTCAGGTTTACCAAATGAATTAAATCTTTAGGGTTTATGGACTATAAGCCCTAGGTTATTAAAAGGTATGAGTATAGTAAATCAAAGTATAAAATATGTAATAAATACAACCACTGACTTATGAAAACACTGAGCTAAATAGATATTTCTAAGAACAACAATTAAGGAGACAAATGAATATTTGTCTATAAACTAACTAAGATGAAGGATCTAGAGGCTAAAAACTAGTTCATGAGCTAGTCTAAGTATCACAAATAAGATCCAGGTGTCAAATAAACAAAATCTCCCTACCTTAGATAGTAGCAATATGTCATTAGTGTCTACTTATGGCACTAGTGTCCTCTATGTAGGAACTATTTTGAGCTTGTGGGAGCACCTATTTTTGATTCTCCTAAGCCTATTCCTATGAAGATAAACCCTAACTAACTTTTTTTGACCTATTGTGATTGATTTTATATGAAAACCCTAGACCTCTATGTGATTATGGAATTTAACTTAGCACAATTACTAAATGTTTGGTGTTTTTTGGGTAGGTTGGACATCTTCAACACATCACTATGATGAGAGTTGCCTACATACCAATACTCTGAAGAGGGATCAAGCTTGATGTAGTTCTACCCACCTAAGTGCTACTGTAAGTGTAAGTGAAGCTAGTATGAATGCTAGTTTGAGTGTTTTAAGTGATGGTTTAGACTAGAAATTTGAGCATTTTGAGATTAGTAAGGCTATAAATGACTATATGCAAAAGTAGGGGAAAATAGTGATGGATAACCTTAATTATGTAAAACTTTTTTTGAGGTTTTTTATGTTTATTTACATCTAATTTCCATCTCATGGATAAGGGATAAAAGTGATTTATAATATTTATCTATTGCTTTTACGTGGTTTGAGATAAGTCTAGGCAGACCCTGTGTACTTTATGAATTGAAAATATATTTATTAGAGATTAAAAGAAGAAAATGATGCTATTTATATTAGTATATATATTACACACACACACACACACACACACACACACACACACACACACACACACACACACACACACACACACACACACACACACACACACACACACACACACATGGAGTTATAGATAGATTTGGAAATTAGATAGAGTTGGAAATATAGATCAAAAGAAGAAAAGGATAATAGCGTATTATTCAACTCAGATATTCTCTCTATTTTTTCCACATCCACTTTCTTTAGGATAAGAGTATTTAAATCTTTTATTTTCTCATTTAAATATTGAACCACATGTCAACATATTCTAATGTTTTACCATGTTGATTGAAAACATGTGGCATAATTACGGATCACATTGTTACATCTTTGAGTAGGCACTTTCACATCTCAATGGTATTCTTCCAATCTAAATTAGCCACTTCCAATACCTATTTAATTTGTTTTTGCACTTTTTTTAATTATTTTTCTTATTCTATTCATTTTATAAATTTTTGATCTCCTCCATAGAGGGTTGGGAATCATTAAATCTTGTGGTTAAAATTATTTTTGGAGTGTCACTTATCAACTTTTGAATGAATACTTCTGACTTAACCATTGGTTCCATCCCTTTTAAAATAATTATTTCTCACAACTATGGTTTTAAGTTTTTAATGGTGGTGATTTATTCATCCATATTTGCCATCATGCATAATGTTTCTCTTCTATACTTCTATTTTTTATACTCTTAAGGAAGTTTTATTTCATGCTCTATGACCTTACCTCCATTTTCAAACTGCACTACCCCAAATCAACTACTAGTTGAACCACTGCCAAACAAGATTTCATTGTATCCTTAGCTTTATTGATTGCACCTAATGGTGTTCATGGTGTTCACTCAATCCTAACATTTTCCCTCCATATTGATGCCCTTAGTTGGTATTTGAAATGTTGGATTAAATGCATGTGCATCTGACAAGTATGGAAGCCTTTTCTTCACTTCATCCTTCTTCTCTTGACCCTTTATTTGTTCTTCCTATTTGATGTTATGGCAATGGATAGTTATTGGTACTATGATGATGGTAGGACTCATCTTGGTCAAGGCTATGGTGTTTGTGTAACCTTGCCTCGTTTTTAATCACATTTATGGTTTTATGACCACTACATTCAATTTTAGCACATGTAATGTTATCATTTATCTCATGTAGAGCCCTAAAATTCTAGTTTTCATGATTAGGGGATTTGTAGAAGCTGAAACTAACACTCTGTAGTTGACTCACATACTTTTGAATAGGATGCCAATTAGAAGTGGTGTGATCACATGTGTGACATAACTTTCATAAGTCTCTCTTGATTTGAGGGAACTCTTTATGATATTTCCCTTCTTGTTCCCATTCAATATATAATATACCAAACTTTTGTTTTTTTCTCCTTTGAATTTCATCCATTATGCATAGCACGGCATCTATTTTGGCATCAGTTCTTAAACTGCTAGAACGATATTTTCCACAATCATTGATATGTTATACCCTTATCATAAATATTATAGCCTTAACTTTATTCTATAATTATTCTTGAGTTATCACAAACTGGATCTTGCTTCATAGTCCCTCAATGATGATGTAGCCTTATTAGCATACTAGCCATTAGGTCACCTATTTATCAATGAACACTATCTAAATAGCCATATAATTTGAGGAGGGCCTAATAAATATGTAGTTCTCCCCCTTATGTGTGTTTATGTGTGAACAATAATGATCTAATATGATATATGCAAGTGCATGAAATGATCTAACTTGTAACTTGATAAATACCATTCATGGGCTGCTCTTAAATGTTTTAAACTTCTAATAAGACTTCTCTTATGACTTATTTGGAAATAAGGAAGAATAGGGTAGAATAGCTTAGTTGTGTAATTAATTTTTGATAATGTATCTTAAGATTGAAAGGTGATTCCTAGATGAATAATGAGTGACTTAAACTTGTATTTATACCACACTTTTAAAATGATTTTCATGGGAGGATTAAAGGAAACAAATAAGTTAATTTGTACAAATTAAAAAAAAATTGAGTCTTTGTAAGGTACAAACACTTGTGTTGGAACAGGGACACTAGTGTCCAATTCTGAGTTATAGTATCCAAGTTTGAACACTAGTGTCTAAAAAGATAGAAAGTTGATGTTTTTTTTACTGATAGTGAATTATATGTAAGGTTTTAATCATATCATGGACTACATGTGATCTAGGTGATCATAATATTAAGGTCAGACTATATGATAAACATTTAGACACAATAAGATAGTGAACGTAATCCTTTCAGTTATGAGAAAGGTCCCAAACTAAAGGGTAATTCCTTGAGTGATATTTTTCAAGTGTGCAAGACTATTTTAACATATAAATCTAAATTTTTATATCTACAATATCATTACAAATAGATTTATAACTTCTTTACTATTAATTGAATGTTTATAAAACTTATATCTCAACAATCTATACATCATTACCTATGCTTTGATTTTTTTTTTCATGAAGTCAAGGTGAAAAAGTTTTAGTTTCAATTTTTTAGCTTTTTTGACTTTATATATATATATATATATATATATATATATATATATATATATATATATATATATATAAAATCTTCAACATTTTCTCTATCTATATATGAATTTTTATATAAAAATTCGTTTGTTTTCTCAAAAAAAATGTGTTTTTATATATGAAGTCTTATTTTTCATAAAAAAATACCATGCTATTGTCACAAATACATCAATTTTGTACACTTTTCTCATTTCTAGATTTTATAAAAATTATATATTTAAAAAATATATTAAAAATTTTATAATTAATATTCTTACATTATTATAAAATTCTTTGTCCAAATATTTTTAAAAATCTCTTTAAATTCAAATATTATTATTTTTCAAAAAAAAAAAAAAAAAACACTTTAAACCTCCACTATTGTCCCCATTACCCTACATCTACCCTTCCCTTATTCCATACATTAATCATTGTATATAAAGGTAACATGTTTCAACTGTTCAATGATCTAATTTATTCATATTAACTATTTTATACTTAATATTGTTTAAATATCTTTCTACACCAGCCAAAAAATTGCATTGTATTTTCTTCAATTTATTAGATGATTTCATCATTGATAAATTATGGACATATCAGTCTAATTTAATACGATCAATCATGGACATTCTTTAAGATAGTATTTATCCTTGAAGGATTATTTAATAGTTACTCTTGCCATGTTCGTTCATATTCTACTAATATTTGATCCTTTTTCTATATAGAGTATGGGCTTTCCTAAGCTTTAAAAAATATAGTCATTATATTTTATTTATAAGAGAAGTCATTCATCGAAAAAAATTTGATTATAACTAATCTATCAAATTATATCAATATTGATTTTACCCTCAAACATAAGTATAATAAATTTGGAGGAATTGAGTCTAAAATATTTACTTAAGCATTGATATGATACAACCACCTATTTGAGATCATTCATAAAACAATAAAATTAATTATAACTAATCTATCAAATTATCTACTACAACAACATTGATTTTACCGTCAAACACAAGAACATCTAAATTCACTAAATCTTTACTTGAGCATTGATATGATATAACCACCCATTTGAAGATTTCAACTGATATTGTATATTATGATTTTACATTTTTGATAAACTCTCTGCAAGCTTGCCGTTAGGGGTAAAGTTCCCTCCTCTAATCTTTGAAGCCGCTGAAACATGCAGAATAGCTGTTTTAGTTCTCTCAAGGACTTTATCAAGTCAAAGTGGCCAATGCAGGAACTCTCTGCGTTTGTCAAAGCACATACGATAACCTTTAACAATCCCAATCTTAAAATTTTCCCCATTTTCTTTATGATTTCAACAGAGGATCTTGAAAACATTACACAGGGCTACCCACATTGGATGAATCTACAGAAACGACACAAGATAAAGGAGGAAACTAGATTTGAACGGCACAGTGCTTTAATGAAAATACGCGGAATTAAGGGCTTGATTCTGAAGGAAGGTGGAAATGAAGTGAAACTTATAGAAGAAGCTGTGAGAGTTATTCATGAGCTACTTCCACCCTCATTGTATCCCCTTCCTTTTATGCTAGGAGGACTGCGTATGTGCCGGGTAAAAGCACTTCACAAACTCCCTTCATACCACTCCTTTCTGATTTTCTATTTTATACACTTGTGCATTTTATATAATGGTTGCAGGAGGTCGCAGATTTGGTCATGAATGTTAATCCCAACACAAACAGCATAAGAAACGCAGGATTGTACGGCATAACGGGCAAGGGGAAAACCACACTCGGCAAGGCTTTCTGCAACTACAACTCGCAGCAGTTTGACGGCAAAGTATGCCATCTGGAATTTTCTAGAGGTAATCCAATGCAAAGAGTAAAACATGCCTTGCAGTATCTCACTCATTGCCCTCAATCCCAACTCGATTCACTGACAACCGAAGAACAGGTGAGCAATATAATTCATTTTTTGTTTAGAGGATGTTCTTCCTTTCCATATAGAATTCTCAACAAAAACAAGTCCTAAGTCAAGCTCCCTTGCTTGGAGTTTTGGTTCCTGAACTGCGTTTGCACAACTGTTGTTCTATAAGTTTCTCTCTTTACAACTTTAGTCGTGTAACTTTTCCTTATTTTTTTAAACTAAAATTTACAGACACACGAAGTATTCTATAAGAGAGTCAGGGGCCAAAGGGTATTGTTGGTTCTGGACAATATCACAGAAGAAACCATCGACGAAGCTGGATATTATAGACGCCCACGCTGGCCAAGAAACAGTTGGATCCTTTTGACCGCACGAAGCGTGGAAGCTCTAAAGTGTTTCGATATTGAGGCGCAGTCATGCATGCCTGTCCCAAAGCTTACAGAGGAAGAGGTCATAGCCATCTTGTTGGAAACATCTATAGAACAGTCACCGTTGGGGGAAAAGGACCGAGGTTTTGCTTTGAAGTGTGCACAGAGATGCTGGTTTCATCCGTTAGCATTGAAAGCTTTTGGAAGACACCTTTTCTATAAATATCATTCAGATTTATAAAAATGGGTTGGTGAGATAGGAGGCTTCCCAGACGGAGCTGGAGATGGTCCGGATCGCGTGTTCACTGTGTTTGACAAACTTTTTAATGACCTGGATCCCAAATACCTACCATATTCATGCTTCTCACTCTATACAGGCTTCCGAATATGTCTCCCGACAAAGTTATTGAGTGGCTTGCAACAAATTGCAACGAAGAGGAGGATAATATTGAGAAAGCAGTGAGTTGAATGTTTGCTTTTAGACTCGTTTTCTTAATGATCGAATATAGATTTTTATTGAAAACCATTTGAACGTTTAATTCATTTGTGGGTTCAGGTTGAGGATCTTGTAAAATTGCAGTGGAATCTGCAAAATAAATTATAGATCTTGCTGGAAAAGCAGTATTAGATTGAAAACTTGCAGATTGAAAAACAGAAAAAAGGAAAAAAACAGAGCAGCTTCTTGAAAAAAAACTTAGAATTTTTCATTGACTTCAAAGATGCGTTCATCTTACATTATCTAAACCTCCTTTGTTAGCTTAACTCACACACATGCAACAGTTAGAGAGCATTCGTTAGCGGAAGCATGCAATTGTTAGATCCAAGATCATCCGTTATTCATGCGCAGCAGAGTTAACCGGCATAAGAAGTGGAGATAACTGGGAATAAGCAGAGATAACTGGGAATAAGTAGCGCTAACACCCCCCCTTAAGTCTAACTAAGGAGACAAAAAAAAGAAGAAAGAGGGAAAACCCTGTGGGAATAAAACCCCCCCTCAAAAATACACTAAGTGTGGATGGCAGCTACGGTGTTGCAGTGTTCTTCACACCAAGAGGGTCTCGTAGAAAATGAAACTTTTGCTCAATGAATGTCTTCAAGAAGATGTCGGCAATCTGTTCAGAAGTGGCACAGTACTGCAAGTCGATGACTCCATCATGTATCAATTCACGGATGAAGTGCATGTGGATCTCGATGTGTTTGGTCTGTTGCTATTGTATGGGATCTCTACAAAGCTTCAGTGTACTTTGATTATCACACCAAATGACAGTCGGATGATGAAAGAGGATACCAAGCTCAGTTAGGAAGTGTTGCAGCCAAATGACTTGAATGGTAGCGTTGACTGCACTTTTATATTCAGCCTCTGTTGATGATAAAGCAATGGTAGATTGCTTCTTACTTGACCAACAAATGGGCCCTGATCCCAAACTAAGAACATATCCTGAAGTGGACTTGCGATCAATGTTATCACCAGCCCAGTTAGAATCAGTGTAGCCAATGAGATCCAAAGCACAACTTGTTGAATAATGAATCCCATAGCAAATGGTTCCTTGGACATAGCGAAGTATACGCTTGGCAACCTTTCAATGTAGCTCATGTGGCTCTTGCATGTATCTAGAAACAACCCCCACTGCATATGAGACATCTGGACAAGTGTGAGTGAGATAAAGAAGACTCCCCACAAGTTGATGGTAGCGTGTGCAATCAACCAATGGTGTATTCTTGCCATCTTCAAGCTTGACCCCTGATAGGAAAGGTGTGATAGCTGACTTGCAGTCAGTCATGTGAAACCGAACCAAGAGATCTCGTGCATACTTGGATTGAGCAACTATGATTCCTGATTGATTTTGGCTGATTTCAAGGCCAAAAAAAATGTAGGAGACCCATGTCTGTCATAGAAAATCTATCATGCAAAATGGTTTTAATTGCAGCAATGGCAGTGGGTGAATCACCTGTTATTAGTAGATCATCTACATAGAGTACTATGAGCAACAAAGAATCAGATGTTCTTAGCATATAAACATTTGGATTAGATTTGCATCATATGAAATTTTGAGACAGAAGATAAGAATCCATTTTAGCATACCAAGCTCTAGGTGCCTGCTTGAGGCCATAGAGTGACTTCTTGAGTTTACATACCAATGAGGAATTTTGTATATACCCTTGTGGCTGCTCCATGTAGATCTCCTCCTCAAGATCACCATGAAAAAATGCATTCTTCACATCCATGTGATGAACCTCCCACCTTCCTGATGCTGCAATGGCAAGAGCCAATCGAATGGAGTCCATTTTTGCCACTAGAGCAAAAGTCTCATCATAGTCAATACCATGAACTTGTTGAAAACCTTTGGCGACCAACCATGCTTTGTATCTGCTCACATGTCCATCTGCTGATTTCTTTGTCCTATAGACCCATTTACGTCTGACAAGCTTGCGATTGGAAGGAAGTGGAACCAAATCCCAAGTTTGGTTTGCAATGAGGGAGTTGTACTCCTCATCCATGGCTACTTCCCAAAGAGGATTCCCTGTAGCTTCTGCATAAGTCTGAGGGTCAGATGCTAAAACCACATAGGCATGCATCGGCATGATGGGCTCGGTAGCTGAGAGTGCATGAGGGACTTCATATATATCAGCTAAGCTCCTTGTTCTTTGATTTTCCACATGGGATACTGAATCATCACTCAAATCCAAATCAAGGATTGGTTGTGGATCAGCATATGCATGATCATGTTCCTTTGAATCAGATTCAAAAATATCTGAAATAAGATCAGAATGATTGCATGTATCTCTGAGATTTGTAAGATGAGGAAGCATATAGGTGGTGGCATGTTGTACCTAAGATGCATGTGGAAGATTTTCATCAAAGTAGACACTCCTTTCAATGAAGAGTGTTTCTGTAGAAAGATCTAGTAGTCTGTATCCCTTTACACCATCTGGATATCCAACAAAGATGCATTCTTTGCTTTGAGGCTCCAAAGCCTTCCTCTTATCTGCAGGAATGCGTGCCCAAGCATGGGATCCAAAGATGCAAAAATGTGTGACTTTTGGTTGCTTGCCTCTCCATGCTTCAAAAGATGTTCATCCTATGACAGATTTGTGAAAAGATCTGTTTTGTATGTACAAAGCACAGTTGATTGATTCAGCCCACAATTTGAAGGGAAGGGACCTAGCATGCAACATGCAGCTAGCCATCTCTTTCAAAGATTGGTTCTTTCTCTCAGCTACCCCATTTTGTTGTGGAGTGTATGGAACTGTGTTCTACAATTGTATTCCTGCTTCATCACAAAGATGTTGGACATCATTGTTGACATACTCCCCTCCATTATCTATGCAGAGGATCTTGATCATTTTCTCAGATTGCTTCTCTGCATGGGCTTTGAAAATCTTGAGATTCTCAAACACCTCAGATTTGAATTTGAGAAAATACACCCATGTGTATCTTGTGTAATCATCAATAAATGTTAACACATATCTGGCTTTGCTCATGGAAGGTTCAGGAAATGGACCCATAAGATCACTGTGAACAAGTTCTAAAGGAGAGGAGACTCTCCATGCATTCCCCTTTGGAAACTTTTCTTGTGGATGCTTTCCAAGAGCACATCCTTCACAAATTCCATCAGAAAAGTCTATGGCTGGCAAGCCCTTAACCATTCCCTATTTGTTAAGTTGAAGCATGTATCTAAAATTTAAATGACCAAATCTTTCATGCCAAATTCTACTTTCATCATTTGCATGTGTTAGAAGTAAAGTAGAATCTGATTTAGCAACAAAATCAGAAAAACTGTAGAGATGAGATTGATGATTTGCCTTACCAACATCAATTTTGGAGTTGTCTTGCATGTCAAATATGGTCACCGAATCAGGGATGAATTCAACTCTCCTACCGGTTCCAGTATGTGTCATTTGATACATAGAAAGAAGATTAACAGAAATCTTTGGAATATGTAAGACATTCTCAAAACTTCCAATTCCAACCTCTATCTTCCCTATTCCAGTTGCCTCTACAGGAGAACTATCTCCCATGAGAATAAGAGAACCAGAATAAGGTTTCAAAGAAGAAAAAGCTTCTTTTGTGGCTGTCATGTGGTGTGAAGCTCCAGAGTCTATGATCCATGCATCTGAAGAAGAATGAATAGCAATCAATGCATGAGCATTGTCTCTTGTTTCAGGGGCTTTTTATTCCTGATTCTTCTTGGCACTCTCAGGGATAAGGCTACCAAGATTATGTTGTTGAAGTGTCTGAGCCATGAGATCAATGGTCTTCTTCATGCATGATGATTCTGGATGGTACCCACGGTTGCAATAGCTACACTTTGATTTGCCCTTTTTGTCCTTTTCTTTTGAGCCAGTAGATCCATCTGGAGGTTTGGGATTGCCTTCCTTTCTTGGATATGAATCCTTTTTTTCTTTGCCTTTGAATTGCTGGTTGGATTTGGAATTGTTCTTCCCACTTGCATGCACAACAAATGCATGAGCTTTGGAATTCTTCAATGTACCCATCTTTATAAGCTTATCCTGCTCATGTACTAGAGACTCAATGAAGGTATCCAGTGTGGGCATCTTCCAAGTTGCTCTTGTTGTGAGCCTAATTGTGTGGAAAGCAGAGACAAATACTGCATATTCTGGACCCAACTTTGATAGAATAGAAAGGATTAATTTGCTTTCTTCTTTGGATTTGTTAATACCAGATCCTTTGAGCTGAAGCAATATGGCCTTGAACTTTGTGAAGAAATCTTGAATATTATCAAAAATCCTTGGATCTAATGAGTTGAGCTCATTTTCAAGGATATGGCCCCGCATTTCATCTTGCTTTTCAAAAAGAGTCTCCAATGTATTCTAAACTTGGTTTGGAGTTGAACATGCCTCAACATGAAACAACAATTCTAGAGAGATGGATAAGCATAGCAAACCAAATGCTTCATCCATGCGGTTGAAGTATTTGGATTTTTCAACTGCTGGATTGGGTTCAACCTCTGTATTCATAACTATCCGATAGAGGCCTCTACTTCTGAGCTGAAGTAGAATCTTTGGCTTCCAATCAAAATAGTTGTATGGTGTGAGAATGGCAGAGGGTGAACATTCCATTTTTCAGCTCTGATCTTCTATATCTGCAAAAAAAAAAAATACTGTACTTCTTTCTGGCAACCAGGCTCTGATACCATGTAAAATTGCAATGGAATCTGCAAAATAAATTATAGATCTTGCTGGAAAAGCAGTATTAGATTGAAAACTTGCAGATTGAAAAACAGAAAAGAGAAAAAAAACAGAGCAGCTTCTTGAAAAAAAACTTAAAATTTTCCATTGACTTCAAAGATGTGTTCATCTTACATTATCTAAACCTCCTTTGTTAGCTTAACTCACGCACATGAGCTTAACTCACGCACATGCAACAGTTAGAGAGCATTCGCTAGCGGAAGCATGCAATTATTAGATCCAAGATCATCCGTTATTCATGCGCAGCAGAGTTAACTGGCGTAAGAGGAGGAGATAACTGGGAATAAGCGGAGATAACTGGGAATAAGTAGCGCTAACAGATCTAGGGAGTAAGGCTTTTATTGAAATTTTGAAATGAGAAATTCGTAGACATGACCTCTTTATTGAGTTCGCTCATTGGAAAGCAAAGAAGATGGAGTAATGGCTGTGGCGGAAGGGCGACCCACCTAATACACGTAGGTTTATTTCAGAAGACGAAGCTGGGTTTCAGTTGGTGAAGTTAGAAGATTGCATGTATCGGCACCAGATCGCTATCAAGTACCTTCGAAATTTATGGGCGCTTCAGGTTGTAGGCGTGCGGCGGATGCCAAACCTTCCCCTAAGTTCGATGGAAACTGTGAGGAGCATCACTATACAGGATTGCGAAGACCTCGAAGTTCTTGAAGGGATGGAAAATCTGCCAGATCTAGGGTGGCTTCAAATAAGCAGGAATCCAAGGTTAACACTTCCCTTGTTAAGCAGCTTCTTTGCCTTGCAACATCTTCAGATCGATATTCCAGTTAGCAATGGACTCAATCAGCTTGGAGATCTTACTCGTTGTGATTTTCAGAGGGAGATATATGTTCGTTATCCATCCCTTTCAGAGTTACCAATGGTAAATGGTTTGCTGTATTTGGAGAAAGTGGAGTTTACTGGCTGATCTAAAGTGATCCGGCCACTCGACTGCACAGGATGCTCAAAGCTTCAAAGCATTGTGATGAATTCATGTTCAAATATGGCTCATAATCCGCTCGTCTCTCGCTGTCTGAGGTTGTCCAATATTGTTTTGTGGGAATGTGATGCACTGACAGCATGTCCAGAAATAAATGCCGCGAGTTCTTTAGAGATAGTAGAGTTGTGCATTTCATCAGACGCTGCTTTGCAGATTTCAATTAAGGGTTCTGCACTTAAACTGAAAAATCTTCAATTGTGGAATATGGGGGGACTGAGGATGCTTCCGAGTTTCAGGGGTTTATCCAAATTGACTATGCTTAAACTTGTCAAGTGTGGTATAAGGGAGTCCCCCGATCTTACAGGCTGTCCTTTGTTGGAGGATGTTTATTTTTTCACATTGAAATATTTAAAAAGGTTCCCCAATTTTTCTGTCCTTGGGGCCTTGAAGAAATTGATTTTATCTAATTGCACTAGAGTTCGAGCTTCTCCTGATGTCGGCTGCTGCAATCAGTTAAAGGTATTACACTTGCTGTACAACGATAATATGGAAGGACTTCCAAACATTGATGGCTTCCCACTATTAAAGGAAATTAAACTGAGTTGCCATTCTCAGGACGCGGTCACTTATTCCGGGGACATTGATTTCCACTTGTATGAAGATAACGATCTCGAATCTTGTCTGGAATACTGGAGAGACGAGATCATCCCGAGCTTAAATGGTTTAAGTGTACCCGTCCAAGTGAGAAACTGTAGGTAGATGCAGGACAAGACAATGGTGGTGAAGAGGTATTTCCGTGGAGTGAAGCTCTATTACTCTCTCACAGCTCCATGCGAAACTTATACTTCAACCGGATTCAATGAACTTCTGATGCAAGAGTCATATCCATATGGTGTGCGTTTCGAAATTGGCAGTGGCACAGTCTTGATTGGGCCGCCAGGGTGCATAACTAATATTTATGCTCTGAAGATGATCAAATGGGATCGTGATTGGATGCAGAGAGTGGTAGACTACTTTTGTAGTTATAAGGGACTTGCCAACATTATTAAACCCTACCTAAGGGATCCCATTCCCCATCCACCGACGGAGATATTTGAATGGGAAAACGCCGCAGCTGAAATAGCACATAACTGCGCGTCGTTAGCAAAGGTACCACCTGAGTTTTTCGATCTAGGTATTTATGGAGATTCTGAGAGATGGTTGTATTGGATTCTGAAGCAAAGGTAATACGTGCAGCCACACGTATGAAAGTCTAGAAAAGTAGGTCCATGGTGCGATCAGTGATCAAAATTGAGCCTTTTGTGTAGCCATAGATATTAAAGTTTAGTCACAGATATGAAAGTTTAGTAGGTTCATGGTGCCATCAATGATAAAAATTGAGCCCTTTCCAGTTGCTTTAAAAGTTTTAAATTTTTGATAGAAGTGTAATTCAAAAATAGGGCGTTAAAAAAAATTCATAAGTTATAAAATATTTAAAAAGTTTAAAAGTTATAAAATATTTAATAAAACAGAAGTATATAAGCATATTAAAAATAATAAAAGGAGTATTATAAAACAAAAAGTTTATCAATACTAGATCACTATTAATGTAGGGTACAAATTTTGAAAATTGAAATTGTTTTATACGAGAAATTATGTTTCCTATAAATTTGATAAAAAAGTGTGACAAAAGTATTTTTAAATATTTATATTAAAATTAAATAAATTTCTTGTGATGGTGGTAAGAAAGGTACTTGAAACTTAGATAGATCACATTATAAAATTTGTAATTATTTTTAGTTTGCCTACATTTGTATTTTAAAGTGATTATGAATTCTATTTTCTCGTCTATGCTACATAATACACTCTAAAACTAAACTTAGATGTTAGTCTCATCAAGAGAAGATTGTGACTATCATATATGCCCTCAAACAACTTTGTACCACTACTTAAAAAATTATGATATGTGGTATTTTATTAATTGTGCTCCACATTCCACTTTTTGGTATGTTGTTTCCATTTCCATTTCATAATAGAACCATATGTCTTAATACATGGAGTGGATTGAGTATCCATAAGTCCAAAGTTATTCCATGCCAGTTAATAAAATTAGCGTTAATATCATTTTTGTCTATTTTCATAGCCACATGAGTTGTTTAATGTCATGTTTGAGGAAACATTGCTTCTTTTGCCTCCCTTATTATTTTTATTACTTCTGAACTTGTCAAGAATAAATATCTCTTCTCAATTTGTAAACCCATTTGAACATATGACATCCAAAATAATAAGTATATACTCTTAAAAATTATTTTTCTTATTTTTATTTAAAAAATAATAATTCTTGAACAACATGGTATGATTATAAATATGTTGGAGAAATTTCTAACATACCTATCATTTTAATATCCTTAATATTTTATTTTAAACTATCTCAATATAATGTTGGTATTTTCTTTTTTCTATAAAACCCAACATACTAAAAGAGAATATGTAAAAGGCCATAATTTTACCATTTTATTAGTGTTTTGAGTGAAGAGAAGAAAATCTAAAAGAGCATGGTTGGCACATGTAATAATATTTATATTTTCTTATTTGAACTATGAACCTTGTTACTTTTTAATGCATAAATAAATTCAACTTAATTTTCCACTCATAATATAAATATAAATATCTCAATTTTCTTGCCTCATCCATAAGCTAATTCCCTTTTCATTTGACAAATCCTTGAATATTATAAATCATATTATTACCCAAAAAATGTAAATGATATTTATATAAGTAATTTTCATTTTCAACTAATTAATTGATATAATGTTGGGTAGCTAATTTATTTTCCAAACACAAGATTTTGAATACTATTATATAAAATTATTATATTTGACTAAATGTTTATATAGGCATAATTTGATATATATATATATATATAATTAAATTTTATATCAATATTTATCTCCAAATATAGTAGTTTCATCCCTACCTAGTCTCCCTTGCAATTTTACAATCTTTGAAGAGTTTTGTTTCAAAATTTCCTACTCTAACTTTAATATTTATTGTGTCAAATAAAGTACAACTAGAATAACATAGGCATAAACACTCCAAGATGGTGGTACTTTTTTTATTTATATCTTATGTAGCTTAAATATGTTAGTCAATAGTATGTTTTTAAAATTAAAATTTTTATGGGAGTAGTTTTGTATCCTGTAACGGGTCCCTATGTGTTGTTAGTTACTAATTAATTTTGCTCTTCTCTTCCCAAAATTCATCCCCATTTATTTTGAAGATAAAAAATTAATCTATATACAAGAGTTTTAATGATTTTGGATTATGATACAAATAAACACAAAAAATATATAAATAAAGTGACAATTAAATTATTATAAAGAATTATAATTTTCATTTCCCTCATGGTAAATTTGATAGGCAAAAATAAGAATTATTAAAATCTAAATCTTGTTGATCATAGTCAATATTTAATTTAAAATATAATCATAATTATTATGGTGTAGTCTCCTATAATTAATGAAGTGTGTCTTCTTTAAGATTAGAGATAGGAGTTAAATTGAATAGTTATATGAAACTGTTAAATATTTTTAATAGTAAAATATGATAATTTTTTAAAATACTCAATGGGATGAAATGTGATATTTAGATATTTTATATTTTTTTATCTTCATAATCTACTTTATATTATTTTAACGTTACAAATATTTTATGTTTAATTAAATTGTATTATCTATAAAATCTATAATGGTCTTGTTGTAGTATTTTATATGAGTTACTAGAAGTGGTTGGGGAGCTCTCATCTTTAAAAAAATTGAATTAAAAAAATTACATTAAATTAAATCAGTTATCACCAAGATTTGGTTAGCTAATGGCTCTTACTTTTCTTAGTTTGAAAGGTTGAAGTATTTTTATAATTATTCCATGTAATTTTAAACAACTTACTTCATTAGAATATTTGAATTTGGATGCTTGATAGGAGATTCTAAGTTTGCCTTGTAATTTTGAGAAATATATTTTGTTAATATATCTAAATTTTAAAGTTTGTTGGGGGCTTCTTGATTTTTTTTGTAATTTTGAGAAACTTACTTTGTAAGAATATATAGACTTTGAAGTCTTGTTGAGAGATTCTTACTCTTGTTTGTAATTTTTAATTTTTTCTTCATTAGAATATCTAAACTTGTAATTTTGCTCTAAATTGCTTTTGCATCTAAAAATGATTTTAAAATTAAAATTTGTTAAAATAAAAAATATATATATTTTTTATTTAACATATATTTTAGTGGCATGTGTACTTAATTTAATCTCTTTATTAAAAGTGGAATTATATCTTGTAACTTTTCAACATGGAGGGGTTGGATGACCAAATACCCTTCAACATGAAATCAAGACCAACCTTTAAAGTTTGGTCACTAAAAATGACACAGATATATAACATTTTTTAAATAAAATGTAGCACGTCTTTACAAGTAAACTCCTATACCATTATTAAATGTTTTTGATTTAAATATATATATGAAGATGTATTTCAATAAAAAAATTATTACTAAATTTGATAAATTTTGATAAATTATTATTTTTAAAAATATTAAATATTTAATATTTAAAAATAAATAGAAAAATATATTTTTTAAATTAATAATTTTTTTTTAATATTATATTTTGTAATTTTTAAAAACAACTTTTATAAGTAATTTATTGTTGTTATTTCTATATTTTTTGGTTTTGATTGTTCGATAAAATTTTGAATAGCCACCAATTTCTTTTAATTTAAATATATTTTTAGTGTAAACCTTTGTTTATAAAGAGGGTGGGTGACAAAAGTATCATATCAAGGGACATTCAATAATTTTTCTAAAATATTTATAAATACATTTATTTATATTAAGTTTTAATATAAATATTCATAGGAAAATAATATGAGATAATATTTAATTAATTAAATAATTTTAGAATTAAAGTGCAATAAGATGTTACGTAAAGTTTAAAGATATAATTTGAATATCACATGATTTAATAATAATTGTTAGGATTTGATATTAAAAATATATAGTTAAATGTGAAATGGAGTTGTCTTATAAAAATTAAACTTCATAGATAAATTTGTCCAAAGAATTTTTATTCTTAAATATATCTAAATCATGTATATGTTTTTAAAAAATTACAAAAATTCATATTTTTTGACATCTATGTTTACCTAGTTTTATGTTTCAAAAAACTATGTGAAAATTTTATGGTAAAGATTAATCAACACACACAAGTAATGGTCTTTAATAAATAGAACAATCGACAAACAGATTTCAAAAAACTCATGCAATTGAAATGATTAAGTCATTGATTGTCAAAACAAGCAGGTTACAAGGTCAAAACCCGTCGATGGAGCAAATTCTTTGTATCGATAATAGTCGTCAATCATCATTTCCACATAATGGTTATGTTTGGGGGATTCTTATACTTTCATTCTAATTATTCACAAATAGAAATTCTTTTTTCACAATTAAATAATAATACAATAAAAATTATATGAAAAATAAAATATATTTTACGATATATGATAAACTAAAAAATATATTGAAATTATCTTAATATTTATCAAGCTTATTAATAATATTAATACAATTTAAAAATTATAATAATTTAAATATGTAAACTAATATCATATAATATATTTAATATAAATTTTAATACTTCAATAAATTCTTTTTCGTTGATAAAATACTTATAATTTTTCAATAAATTCTCTTAAATAATGAAATTTTTATATTTCATTTGTTTTTTAATTTATATATAAAAATTATTTCTGATTTAAATCCAATTGACACCCAAATTGATCTCTAATGCTCTATTGATGCTTGAAAATATTCTGATAAACAAATTAATTCAATCCACATTGTCATGAAAGTTAAAAACAAAACCTTACCAACATAATTGTAAGGGACTCAAATACAAATTCAAGTGTGGAGAAATACTTTAATTTTAAGTAAATTAAATTGTTCGTTAAATTAATTATTGAACAAATTTTAAGAAATGAGTCATTTAATTTATGTAGTAATTATTATTATTATTATTATTATTATTATTATTATTATTATTTTTTAGTAAAATTCTTACAAAAATACCTTCATGCACTAGTCAAAAGTGAGTTAATCATGTAATCGTGTTAGATTGATTTACCTTATTGAGTAAATATAACATATAGTAATAAGAAAAAAAACAAACCACTAAACTAAAATGTAAAATGTAATATGCTTTGTAATCAAGCTCAAAAATCCTTAAGATGAATTTTTGATATATAACTTTGACTTAACAACTAACAAACAAAAATTAGCGTAAGCATAGATGAAGTAATCGACAAAGAAATTATTAAGAACAAATAATCAAATGAAAAATAAAATAATTTTTAAGAAATTATAATAAGGTTGTATAGTGTCATGTTTTTGTAGGAGTGAGTATTAGTTTAAATAGATGTAGAATTGAATTAATTACAATTTAATTTGAGATACATCATCTCAATTTTTTATAAAAAAATTTAAAGAAAAATGTTAAACAAGTTGATTAGTATTTATTTGTATGATATATGTTATTTAAAGGTTAAAATATTTATGTTTCTATTTTTTGCATTTTTAAAAATGATATGTAATTTTATAAAAAATTAAGTTTGATTGTAAATTTTTGTTGTATGAATCATTTAAACAAATAAAAAATAAAGTATTATTTGCATGAAACTAATTTTTTAGCGAGTCAAATAATAAAATAGATTATTCCCATCAATTGTCCATAAATTAACTTAAATAAACACTAAAATGTGTTAAATATGTAAGTGATTTAACTATTAATCACGTCAATATATTACTAAGATAGTTTCTCCTAAAGATTAAATTTGACACTCAACTTCATGTATCATTAAAGAAGATTACAATAATTTTTTATTCAATATTGACATTAAATTTTTTATTGTAGTTTATAAAAGAAATAAATATTAAAAATAATATTTTTATGTATTATAATCTTTAAAGATTTTTCTACTATATATCCAAAATTTTATTTTGTATTTGATATGATTTATAGGAAAAATTAATTATATTTTACAACTAAAAATATAAATAGAATTATATGTCCTTCAAATTTAGTCCAGGATCTCTTATAAATCCATCCTACATACATTAAGATAAATGTTTAAAATCTTTAAGATATGCGTATAATAGTTAATCCATAAAAACTATTAAAAGAGGCTAGTATAAGTTATGTAATAAATGTAATAGTTAATCTATAAAAAATATTAAAATATGCTAGTATAAGTTATGTAACAAATGTCTCTTTTTTGGGTTAGTATATTATATTTAAAGTTTTTTAGGATATTCAAAGGAGAAAAATTCAAATTAATTAATTTAAATATGTTAAATGGTTTTTCTCTTCATCCATAAAAATTTAAAAAATATATAATTTATAAATAAGATATATATATATTTTTTAAATAAATATATTTTTTTGTAAGAATTTTTATAAATTTAAAATAGAAAAATATTTTTAAAAAGAAATTTAACAAGAAATAACAAAAAATAAATAAAAATCAGAGTATATGGTATAAGATGTCAATAATGTTTAAAAAAAAAACATTACGTAACATTTCAATTTTGATATATAATAAGTGTCTTGAAGTGGTTTTAGTACCTAATGCTAAGTGCAACACATTTATAAGTAATTGTGAGATACAAAGATACTAATATAGACTTAACCTTGTTTCAAGCCAATGATCTTTTGAATGCAGATGTACATATCAATATAAACTAAAGTCATCCTATTTAGTAAAAAAGTAAGGATCACAAGTGAGATCTTTTTAACGTGATTGCCAAACACAAAATCATTGTCTTAGCTAAAAAAAGGTGAAATATCAGCTTAAGAATGTTATCATTTCCTTCAAATCAATACTCTATCTTGTGCCACTAATTTTTTTTAACAATTCCTTATACTAGGTATTCTACCATTTTTTGTCTATTATTATGTGTTAAAGAAAGTGATAAAAATTAAAAAATACCATTTATTTACTTGTTGTTCTATTTAACAAGTGAAAAAATGGTATTTATTGTATCCTTTATCTCCGTAAACTCTGAGTAGTGATATGGTATAGGTTCAACATTGAACTTTATATATATACAAAAAAGTGATGAGATCAGGATTTTGCCCCAAATGAATTAATAGAATGGATACTCCTCAGTGCTTGAAACTTAAGACAAAGAAGCATAATGTGCACCTAATCTGTGTAAAAAGTAAGGTTTCAATAAAAAAAAAAAATAACAATTGCAATCACAAATATAGTGACATCATTATTACAGGGGATGAAGTTACACGACTTGCACCTATTGTAAAATGATTCACAATTTGCAACATGTTAAATTTTTTGATTAGTCATTTTTGATGGTCAGTGGTGAATGAGAACATCATGAACATTAATTTAATCATGATAAGGCTCCACATTTATTGTCCAATGCAAATTTGTATTACAATGCTATTGATGTCAGGCAAAAAAAATGAGGTCTTCATTTTGTAGATTTCATTCACAGATGGTATGAATATATAGACACAAACGAATTACATTAAGGTTAAGAACATATGTAAATGCCATGCTCAGAGATAAAAAAAAGGCAAGGCCTATAAAAACTCCCAAATAATTAAATATTCAAAAATGAATTAGGCGAAGAAGGTAAAGGACAATGACCAATATTTTAAATAATATATATTAAATATATACAATATAATAAATATTAATCTAATTAAATATAATTTTATATATTATATATAATACTTTATATATATATATATATATATATATATATATATATATAAATAAAGTATTATATATAATATATAAAATTATATTTAATTAGATTAATATTTATTATATTTTATATATATATATATATATATATATATATATATATATGAAATTTCCTTAAAAAAATTCTAAATTATCATTAAATTTTTATATATTAAATTATTTTTTATGTTAAAATAATTTGTACTCCATTTTTTTTTGATAAAAAAAAAAGAATTAAAAATATTTCCTACCATGTTTTACTAGAACTTTTTTGGAAGCAAGAAAATTTAATCTCATTACTTTGAAAAAGACCTGTGCTGACTTGAGATTAGACAATCTCTATCACATCAAAATCATACATTGCTTAAGGTCTGCCATAATCCAAAAACATCTATTATAAATTATAAAAGGAGTGACACCACTATGAATTTAGATCAGAGTGAGCGGGGACGGCCAATAAATGCCCAGTTGCCAATCAAATGATGGTTAAGCTTCTAAGGTGTATCTACTTTTAAAATATATTGGAAATTAAAAATTGTGAATTAAAATATATTGGTGTAGCTTCCCTTCAGCAATATTTTTTAGTGGTGTCGTGTAAACTCACTCCTATTCAATGGGTGGTTTACGATAGGATCCTCACTATTAATGATTTGTATAAAACATTATTTTACATGGATAATGATAAAGCCCCTAGCATTTATGGCTTCCCCTATGAATTCTATAAAAATCTTTGGGACTTTATGGGCAATGTCTTGCATAAGATTTATCAAGAAGCGTTTCATTTGTAATCGCTGGGTAAAACTATAAATAAAGGACATATCAAATTAATACCTAAGAATGGAGATTCTGAGTTGATATACAACTAAAAACCCATCACCATCCTAAATGTATCCTATAAAATCATTGCCAAAGCTCTGGCAATATGCTTGCGTAATATGTTGCTTTCAAAACAAACTAGTTTCATCAAAAGCTGTTATATTTTTGATAACATCACCGCAATCTGGGAAGGATGGATTGGGCTAGATGGTCTAAGCAAAAGGTTATGTTAATCAAAATTCACTTTGAAAATGCTTATAATCCCATTGAGTGGCCTTTTATTCTAGACATGCTTTGAGCTCTGGGCTTAGGGCACAACTTCATCCAAACCATCTAGATGCTTTTATTAGATGCCTCAATTGTCCTCTACATTAATGGATTCATCTTTGAGCATTTTGGCTTGTTCATTTCTATTTTTCAATGGTGGCCACTAGCTCTCACCTTGCATGTTCTTGTAGTTTAGGGTTAAGGATATCTTTTTAGCAATGCCCAAGCTAGGGGCCTTGTTAATGGAATTTATCTCTTGCCTGATGCTATGGACCCACACAAATATATTCATTTGATTAACAACCACTTTGTAGATGATTCCTTCCTTACTCTCATTGAGGAGGAAACCAATGTGGACAATGCCTTTCAATGTCTAGACACCTTCTGCCTAGCCTTTGGCTCTAGCGTCTAGTGGAATAAAACTCGTTGCTATAGACAATATTACTTCCCTCCGTTAGTGTGGGTTGATAAATTTGGTTTGAAGTGGATCCATCATGATGAAATATTTAATTTTTTTAGTATCCACTTAGTTTTTGATGACTCACCACCTTCATTATGGTAATATGTTGTTGACAGAGTTGCTAAGAAGTTAGAATACTAGGTTAAAAGGTCTCTTTTATTAGCAATAAAATTTTTGATATGCTAAAACATTCTTGCATTCACCCATGTGTACTACTCATCATGTTGGGTGCCTTTTAAGAAATCTTGCTAGAAGTTGGAAAAATTAAACAGAGATTTTCTTTGGGCCAATTCCCCTTAAGGTAAATAATTTCATTGGGTGGCATGGGAATAATTTTACCTCATGCATGATGCTAGAGGGGTGGGGCTCATCGACATAGCTCATCAAGGAACTACCTTATGTGCTAAATGGATTGTGGGGGCCACTGAGTGCCAAGAAGCTTGGAAGGTGTTGTTCAAACAATGTATCTCTTGAGGCTTACTTATGGGTAAGAAGGTTTGGAAAGGGCTCGACTTCCCCATTTTAGTCTTCTTAGAGTCTCCTATCCAAATCACTGGGTCCTTTGTATCCAAAAGAATTTGAAAGGCCTGGGAAAAGATCAAGCCATGGCTACTCTAGAATGGCTCTAGTTTCTATAATGGGCTCTTTGTTAACTTCCATTCTCTTTAGTGATCTCCCATTTTCTCTTAAAATGAAGTGCCCCTAGCATAAGTCCCTTAGGTCAATGTTCTCAACCTTTATTTCAAAGAAATTCATATCATCCAAGATATACTCTGTAGGTAATCTTGCTCTTGGCTATCCTGGGAGGAGGCAAAATCTAAATTTTAGTTAGCCAATGCAGAACAAGAGTACTACCAGGAGATCCTCAATGTTATCCCATCTTTCGCTCCATAAAATATTGATCCACTCCTCTCATTCATGGTGGAAGGATTGAAAATTGTATGCTGAGACCCCTTTTCGCAATTACACTCCTCAACTTGGTTATGCATGGTTCACCCCCCATTTGCCCATGGTTGATAAGCTTAACTCCCATTGGGAGATAGTCTCATCTATTAAAATGTGGAGCTTTCACTTCAACACTATTTGGGGTGCTTGTGTGGATCCCAACTTGCTCATTTTTCTTGATGTATACTATACCAAGGCTTACCTATTGGTAGAAGACTCATCCAGCTCAAAGTCCACCTGCCTACTTGCCCCTTCTGTGGCCACCTTGAGATGTTTCCACATCGTTTTTGGTACTATTCCAAAGCTCAAAGAGTCTGGACTTAGATCCATGATCTTTACAAGCCTTTCTAGTTCAAATTTTTTGTTTGGCAATACATACTCCTTAGAGATAAACCTGTGATGCCCTTCAAATACACAAAAGTCTGGCATAGTTTCAAAGTTGAGATTCTCTTCTAACTTTGGCAAGAAAGAAATAATTCTATGTTTAATAATGTTTCTACTGATTGTAATATTTTTTCTTTACACAAGTCTTCTATCATCTCTAATGTTGTTTTGTAGTTTCAAGTCCAAGACAATAAAGTGGCTATGGAGCTTAGGCATCTTCAAGTTTTCTTCTCCCATTGGGGAGATGCTCCTTATGCAATGGCTCAAGTTTCACTTTCTCCTCCCAAGGATCCTACATTGGATGATAAAGTGCCTCAGCTATCTCATGGTGGGCATCATCATAGCCATTCTAGGTGTTTCTCTCACACCAACACCCCATAACAACTCATCTCCCCTCCTGGGTAGACACAAGGGTGGTAGCCACTGCCTCCTCCTCATCTATGCCTAGATGCTTGTCGGTGCCACTTGGAGGCCATTCTGATGTGTTGGATAAGTTATTCCAGCTTTCTTTGGCCATTTTGCCCACTTGAACATAACCAGAAGATGATGATAGGGACACTGCTCAATCTAATGGCTGAGAGCCTATTCCAAATGGCAATAATTTACTAAGCTCGTGTTAGGGTCCTGATGATGATATGGATCCTCCACCTTTGACCTTGCTCTTTTTTCATAAAAGTTATCTTTGTTTTATGGCTTTGTGACTTGTTTATAGACTTTTCCAAGTTTGTTATGCTTTTAGTCTTGCTTCTAGGCTCTGCCTAATGTGACGTGGGATGCTTTCATACATCCTATATTTTTTGTGAATTATTTGTATATTTATATTGAATTAATATAAAGATTTATTTCATTAAAAAAATTATGAATAAAATATCTAGATTATGAATGAAGTCTAATATTAGCATTTCAATAGATAATGTGAATAATATTTTTAAATTGATAATAGAGTTATTTTTTAAAGAAAATAATCTTCTCATTTTATATATATCAATCAAAATTTAGAAAAAAATAATTTTTTAATTTTTAATTTAAAAAGTACAATACATATAATTTTTCTAATATAAAATTTTTAAAGAAAAATCTATTTGATTTACACATTTTTAATGTAAAATACTAAACTAATAATACAAAATGATTAAAACAGTATTGCTACAACAATTACTAATTTTTAATTTTAAAAAGTTAAAAACTATCGAGGTTGTTGAATTGAGTGTAGGTAAGAAAAGGGCAGATGCATTACACGACATTGTGCATCTCGTCTTCGGAGTAAACAACACATTGCCTAAAATTCTATATAATTGGTCTTACTGTATTTGCACATTGATTGAGCATTTGATAGGCCCACGTCTCAATTTAAATGTTATTTAATACATCAAAAGACTTTCAAGTAGATTTAAAAGACAAAAGAAGAAAAGAAAACTGTTAATCATATTTATGTATCATTAAATATTTTGTCTTTTTTATTTAGATTAAAGGGATCTTAATTTAGATTTAAGGTTTAATTATTACACAACGCAGTAATTGTCAATGTTTTATTTTAGAAAGCCTAATAAATCTAGTATATTAATTTATAAAAAAAGTATGATAGTCTTTTCAACCGAATTTGTTTTTCAAATATTTAAAATAAAATTAGATTAATTAAATTGTATAGCAGCAATTTCATATATATATATATATATATATATATATATAACAATGGCATTATGTATTTTAAAATATTAAGAGAAATGATTAAATTTAAATGTAATATTCATTTCATTATCATTGCATAGTTTTTACTTAAAATTTGATATCTATTTAATTGTAAAAAAGGAGATATATATTTTTTGAAGCTTAATGTAGTGTTATACAATGAGTTTGTTGTTATCTATTACCTCTTAGCAAAACTTACTAGTCATTAATAATCAATATGGTATGTGAAAATTTTAATATAGGCACTCAAAAATGATGTAGTAAAAATAGGTCAATCTTCTGGAGGCCATAACTTTTGACCCATAGCTTCATTTGAGCTCTTTCATATGCTAAAATGACCGCTTCAAAAATTTTGATGTTTCCCTAAGTAGATTTATCCACTTAAAATTAATTTCAATATTTTTAGGAGGATAAGAGTGATCATCTGAGGGTCTGAAATTAATGTTTAATGATTTTTTATGATCCATTATTTGGTATCAAAGCAAGTTCAAATCTTGGAGGAAAAAGACATGACAAGAGGATGAGGATGTATTGCCTAGTGAACTAGACTATACAAGAGCTGTAGAGGCAAGTTAAAAAATTAATCGAAGTTATCACCAATCAACAAATAAGATAAGGTGGTGATGAGGAAGACACAGATTGTGATGAATGTGTTTGACAAGAAGAAGAACAATAAGAGCAGCCACCATCAATGGATGAGAGGATGGTTCATGATTTAGAAGGAAGGAATGAATAAATCAAGGTTGATGTTCTATATTATGGAGTTAATTTAAAACCAGAGGAGTTGATAGATTAGATGAATAGCATGGAGAAATTCTTCAAGTGGAAGACTATGAGATAAGACAAGAAGGTAAAGTTTGCATGAATGAAATTGAAAGGTCATGAAATGATTTGGTGGGATCACCTAGAGAAAGAGAGATAGAGAAAAGGTAAAGAGAAGATTAATTCATGGAAAAATATGGAGAAAAAGTTGAGGAAGAAATTTCATCCTGTGGATTATGCATAAACCTTATACAAAAAAAATTAGAATTTGAGGCAAAAAGATCACAGTAGACAAGAGTATACAGATGAATTTTATAATATTTTCATATGAGTAGAGCATGATGAAATAGAAGAGCAAATGGTTGCAAGTTATGTAAATGGTTTAAAATTTTCTATTCAAGATGAATTAAGTATGCATAGAATAATTTATGTGGAGGAGGCTTATCAATTAGCTTTGAAGGTAGAAGAGAAAATAATAGATAGAATGTTAGAATAACATCTCTTGGTCCAAGAAAATGTGGATCCCATCCAAATAGGGGATGAGGTGTACTTAATACTACTAGAGGTGGGTCTAATACCAATAAAGGTGAATCATCAGGTGGTGCAAAAATGTAAGATAACAATAGATAAGGGTTTCAATACCAATAAAGAGTAAGAGGATTTTAGAGAGGATGAGTTTACGATGGTGCTACAGGATGGTTTCCAAATCAATACAAATCTCATGTCTATTATAATGTGGATAAGAAGGGCACATAGTATTTGAGTGTCCAAACTATCAAGATCAAGAAAGGAGGTAAGAAGATTGCCCACAAATGAATCTATTTGAGGTTGAGATAGAAGTATAGAATACTAAAGTTGCACCAGTAGATGTTGAAGAGAATCTCATTATGAGAAGAACTATGATCACTCCAAGGAAGGAGCAAGTGCAGAATAAATGTGGTTATTCATGGATGCAATTAAATATTTTTTGAACAAGATGTACTTCAGGTGGAAAGGTATGAAAAAAAATTATAGATGGTGGTAGTTATGAAAATATAGTTTCTAAATAAATGATAGAGAAATTAAAATTTCAATGTGAAAAACACCCTAATCCTTATCATATTTCATGGTTTAAGAAAGGGAATGAAGTTATAGTAGATAAAAGGTGCTTAATCAAGTTTTCTATAGGAAAAAGTTATAATGATGAAATATAAAGTGATGTTATTCTGATGGATGCATGTCATGTGGTATTAGGGAGACCATGTCAATTTGATAGAAAAGTAATTTATGATGGAGCTAAAAATAAATACACTTTTTGGAAAGGTCGTACAAAAGTAATTTTTTACCTTTTAAAGAGGAAGAGAGGATAGAAAACACGTTCTCTACCAAAGAATTTATCCAAGACATGAAGGTAGCAGGTTGTTATGCATTTATAGAAAATAATGAAGAAACATAAATAGTATGAATACCAATAGAAGCAACAAGAGTGTTGAAAGAATATGTAGATGTTATGCCTAATGAGTTACCAGATGGTTTACCACCGAAGAGAGATATACATCATTACATTGATTTGATTCCAAGATTAGCTCTACCCAATCAAGTAGCTCATAGGATGAGTCTAACAGACTATGCATAAATAAATAAATAGGTTACTAAATTACTAAGGAAGAAGATGATAAGGGAGAGTATGAGTCCATGTGTAACACCACTTTTGCTAACTCCAATGAAAGATGGAGGATGAAAAATGTGTATGGATAGTAGAGAAATTAACAAAATTATAATAAAGTATAGGTTTTTTATACCTTGTTTAGATGCTATGATGGATGTTCTTATAGGAGAAAAATATTTTACCAAGATTGATCTAAAAACTAGTTATTATCAGATTCAATTTTGTGAAGGAGATTAGTGGAAAACTACATTCAAGACTAGGGATGGCTTATATGAGTGGATGGTGATGCCCTTTAGATTATCTAATGCATCTAACACATTTGTTAGGGTGATGAATACAGTGTTACAACAATATATTAGTAAATTTCAAGTTATTTATTTTGATGATATTTTTATTTTCACTAAGACTAAAGAATGCTTACAACATTTGAGAGTGAATCTAGATTTGTTAAGAAAGGAGAAGTTGTATGCAAATTTGAAGAAATGCAGGGTTATGCAAAACATTCTAGTATTTTTGGGATTTTTAGTTTGAACAGAGGGTGTGAAAATGGATGAAGAAAATATGACAATTGTTGAGTGGCCTATTCCAAGAAGCATTATAGAGGTAAGAAGTTTCCATGGTTTAGAAACTTTTTATAGAAAATTTATTAAATATTTTAGTAGTATTATGGCACCAATAACATATTCCATGAGAGGGAAAGAATTTACATGGAATAGAGCAACCATAGAAAGTTTTAAAATTTTGAAGAAGAAGATTACAGAAAGACCAATTTTAGCATTACTAGATTTTAACAGAATGTTTGAGGTTGATTGTGATGCTTCATTTGTGGGAATTAGTTTTGTACTAAGTCAAGAAGGAAAACCAAAAACATATTTTAGTGAGAAGTTAAACAAGGTAAGGACAAAGTATTCTACTTATGATGTTGAACTTTATGCTATTATACAAGAATTAAGACATTGGAGGTATTATCTGGTGTCTAAGGAGTTTATACTAGTTATCAATCATGAGGCTTTGATGTATGTGAATACACAAAAGAAGTTGTATAGTAGGCATGCAAAGTGCATTTATTTATTCTAGGGGTATAATTTTGTCTTGAAGCAAAAATTTAAGAAAATAGAATTAGGTAGCTGATGTATTGAGTAGGAGAGTAGCATTAACTACTATGGTGAGTGAAGTGGTTGGATTTGAAGTTGTCAAAGAATTATATGACACTGATCCATATTTTCGTAAGATAGTTGAATAGTGAAAGAATCCATTAGTAGGCAGGACATATATTATTCATGATGAGTATCTTATATAGGAAGGTTATCTCTTCAAAGGGAAATAATTATGTATTCTAGTTGAGTCTCTATGAAACAATATAATAAGATAATTACATAGTGGTGGGTTGACTAGACATTTTGGTAAGACAAAGACAATAGCTTTAGTGGAGGAAAAGTATTTTTGGCCAAAGATGAAGAAATATGTGAAAAAGTATGTTTCAAGGTGCAAAACATGTCAAGTGGATAAAGGATATGCATAAAATACTAGACTATACATACCATTATTAGTTTCAAGGGGACCATAGATAGAATTGAGTATGAAATTTGTGTTGGGATTGCCAAACACATAGAGAGGTAATGATTCAGTTCTTTCTATTGTAGATATATTTTCTAAAATGGTTCATTTTATTGCATGTACGAAGACCAATGATGCCACTAGAGTTGCAAAATTATTTTTTAAAGATATTGTGGGATTACATGGTGTTCCAAAAACTATTGCTTCAGATAGGGACATGAAATTTATAAGTCATTTTTGGAGGAATTTGTGGAAGAATATGTTTACTAAACTATAATTTATTAGTGCATATCACCCACAAACATATGGATAGATAAAAGTTGTAAATAGGATCTTGGAAAATTTATTGAGATGCATAGTGGGAGAGAAACACAAGCAATGAGACTTGGCTTTTCCGCAAGTTGAGTTTGCATATAACAGTTCAGTGAATAGATCAACAAGAAAGTCACCATTTAAAATTTTTTTATAGGATAATCCTATGGGTATTTTAGATTTGGTATAGTAAAAAATTGTAGATCAAATTAGTGATGATGCAGAAGCGTTTGTAGAGCATAAGAAACAGTTGTAAGGAGTAAGAAGAAAGTTACAGGAAATTAATAAGAAATATAAAGTAGCAGTGGATGTTAGAATAAGATTAGAGGTATTTAAATAAGGAGAGTTGGTAATGGTTTAATTTAGGAAATAAATATTTTCAAAAGGCACATACAATAAGTTGAAGTACAAGAAAATTGGACCATGCAGAACTATGAAGAAAATCAATGACAATGCTTATGAGGTGGGTTTACCATAGAATTTTGATATATCTCCAGTATTTAATGTTTAAAATTTAAATGATTTTCTTGGAGAAGATGGTGAAGGTGATGAGAATAAATAAATAAATTGGGAACAATAGGTTCCAAAGAAGAAGAAATAAAAAATAGTGCAGGTTTTGAATATGAAGATAATGACCAAAATGCAAGGGAATTATAATATGTATTTATTGAAGTGAGAAGGATTGCAACAAGAAAACAACACTTGGATTAAAAAATAGGAGCTGAAGAATATTGACAAGGAAAAATGATAACAGTACAATCAGGCTAACTCATAGGAGCTGAGTTGTATTCAACCAAAGGAGAATGATGTAGGCAAAATAGGCCAATCTTCTAGAGGCCGTAACTTTTGACCCGTAGCTCCATTTGAGATATTCCATGCACTAAAAAGATCTTCTCAAAAATTTTGATGCTTCCTTAAGAATATCTATCCATTTAGAGTTGATTTTGATATTTGTCTAAGTCTAAATGTGATCATTTGAGTGTCTGAAATTAAAGTTTAATGATTTTTTTGGGTTCATTAAAAAATAATAACTTCTGACATATATATATATATATATATATATATATATATATATATATATATATATATATATATATATATATATATATATATATATATATATAAGTCTAAATATATCTTAAATATTTTACTTTGAAAAATGTTAACGGAAGATTGATTTATCATAATACCATACTAATGATCAATGATTTCATTATCTTCTCCATTAATTTTTTGTTCACTAGTCATAAAGGGTTTCAAGTTAATTATGCCACATGGTCAATGTTAAAAAAAATTGAGAGAAAAATGTAGCTACAAACTCTATTGTATGTTTAATATATTATAATTTTTAAGTTGTATTTTATAAGCAAGAATAATAATTTCTATGTGGTGATTAACTAAATATCTAATTTAAGATTGTAATTGATAAATATAATAATTTTACAGTCATCAAATTTAAAGTTGGTCATATTTACTAATGTATCACACTATTAAAAAGAGAAACTTTCTAATATGATATAATTTAATTTTTTTTTCAATTTTCAATTTTTTGATATTTTTTCAATTGTCCTTTTTCTATGTTTATTATAGAGATAAAATTTTCAATCTGAAATATTTAAAAAATAAATAAAATAAATTCTAAATAAGTCAGGTCACACTCATGACCATTAAATAAATATTCACATATCATTATAGTTTTTTATGTTAATTTATTTCCATCATAAACCAAAAAAGAAAGTAATTTATATGGTCTTCTCAGGGATAATAAGATATATTTTTTATTTGTTAAGGTAAAACACTTTTGACCAAAGCTATGAACTAGCAAAAACATAACCAAGGCCCTAGTCTTTAGGATAATAAGATATTCATTTATAATTTTAATAAACTGATTCAATTACTTGGTTAATTTATAATTGAATGTGATATTGATACATCATCACGACGATCATATGGTTGTAGATCACTTTGTACATTTAGTAGCAACAATCTTGACTATGACCTAACCATGACCAAATAAGCTTTTCATTTAGAGAATTAATAATCCTAAAAAAAAAATAACAAATGCCTCTAGCCAAGTTATAGTTCACTTTGATTCATGATCTTTGAATTAGAGCTTTAATTCAAATAAATTTGCAAAATTATAATTGGTGATAATGATTTACTAATGCCAATGAATTAACCAACTATACATTTTTTATCATTTAAACTATTCAAATTATGATGGCAAGACCATTTTATACATCATACAAGTCCTATTCCTGATCCATAATTAATATACTCCTCATAGTGGAGAGTGTCCAAATCAAAGTTGGATGTATTCCATTACACCCAACCCTATGGATGAAGATTGTCATCTAGAAAAAATTGCATGAACATAGTCTAAGAGTACTCTTTCCATGGCCTATTTAGATATGTTCAGAAAGAATTTTTCATAATATTAAATTCAAGGGTAGAGATAATACTGTAGTTATGGATAAAAAACTTGGTATTTTGGTTGGGGTCCTTTCTTCTATGATCAATCATGATAATCATCTTATTATCTAGGGGTTTCCTTGCCATGAATAGGTAGCTTTTGAAAACTACTAAGGCATTGCCAAAGATGAAGTCTACTATACTATAAATATTACATTCTCTATAAAAATATAAAATACAATGAGTATAGATAGTGTACTGATAGCATTTCATGTCACAACGATAGATGACTAATTGACCTGTATCCACTTGAAAGATCAAGACTTTAGTATTTGTATGGTACAACCATGTTATCAAAGATCATTTCATTAGCAATAAAACCCATGCCTTTCATCACTGCATTTATAAAAGCAAGTTTGTACATACATGTATCTCTTTATAACCCATTTTCATGTTCTTTGATGAATTAATCTAGCATTCAATGAAAAACCATTAAACTATGGAACCCACATCACGTGAATAAATAAAAATTTTAATGCCAAATCAATTCAAATTTATCGATCCAAGTGAAGCAGGGGATAACAATTTTTTTTAGCCAATCAGCTTGCACCAAAAAATATTATTTTATGTGGTTCATTAAAAACATGGTTATTTTCATTTGTAAAAAGGGTTATATATTTCTTGGCATGATAACTAATGAAATTTTATTTGCCAACAAATACTAAAATAATTCTAAATTTAAGGGTATGTAAGTCCAATAGTTTCCCTTTAGAGCTAATAAATATAATAGAAGACAAAGATAAACATTGTACATATTGAAGAGAAATGAGAATGAAATAATAAATATCTTATCAAGAATCCTTCCAAGTAAATAAATATCAAATTTCCTAAAATTAATTAATATATACACAAGAATAAAATGAAGGTAAAAATATATTATATGTAGAGTCACATAAAATATCCTTGAAGGAAGGGAAAGGTACAACGATTGTGGATAAGCATATAACTGCAACTATAAATCATTCAATTATAAAATGTTCCATCTTAAAATAGTTTTAGATAATTATAATAACTCTTAAATGAAACTTCCAATTCTAAAAGGAACAATCTCTCTTTACCTTAAAATTTACACAAAATAAAAGAATTATATAATCTTTATGGTATATCTATAATATGTTCATTTTTTTGGTTTTTAGGTTGTGTAGAGATTCAACAATTTGATTTTCTTTTATAATTTTTTTTTGAAAAATCCACATCTCCAAATATTCTTCATGATGAATATACATTTTTTGGATTTTTTAATTTTTTAATATATATAATAGGTACTCTTCTTACATTTTTAGATTTATTTTGATTGTTGTTGTTTTAACATTTTATGGTTTTACGAATTGTAAATATGATGCTTGTTTAAAAGTTTGAGTAGTCTAAATTAATTAAATAATATGCATAATATAGCCACTGATTTGTTATAAATTTCAACTAATTTTAACTTTCTAGAAATATTCATAAATATGTGAAACTACAAACATATCAATAAAATACTTGATACAAAATATATGAGTGCTAGAAATTGAGATATGAACATGTCTAAGTGTCACTAACTAGATCCTTATATCATAACCCCTCCTAGATAATAACACCATATTTGGACATTAACATCATGTCATTCTAGTGTCTTGATAGTGAAGCTAGTGTTATCTATGTGAGACTTCACTAGACTTTTGGGTGCACCTGCATCTATATTTATGGGTTATGTTCATACATGCATAAAGTATAAATTTTTTTATTGTGCATATAATAGTTGATTTATAATACAAACCCTAATCCTTATTGCAAGTAAGGAAAAAGCTAAAAAGTGTGTTCATTAGTAGGGTAGGCTAAGCATCCTCAACACCTTGATGTGAAGAGAGTTTCCTACATACCAATACTTCAAGGAGGGATCAAAACTAATGTAGTTATCCTCAACTACACACTGGTAAAAGTGCAAGTGATGATAGAATGATAGTTATTTTGAATGCTTTGAGTGTGCTTGAGATTGTAAATATGGAAAACCTAAGCTTAGGGTAGGTGTAGATGGTAAATTATACATAATCAAGGTAAGATAATGATTGATAACATTAATTTTTTTAAACTTATTTTGTGTTTGAATAGGTAGTTTTAATCTAATATACATCTAGTGGATAGAGGTCTAAAACTCATGTATTTATAATGTTATATAGCTTTTGTAGATAATAAAATATGTTTGATCCAACCTTAGGAGGGTTTTACTTTTGAAAATATATTTGTTTGGGAAATATAGGGTAAATGGCATAGATGCCATTTTGGGGACATTAGCACCACATGGCTTTAGTGTCCTTAATGTGATGCTAATGTCTAGTTGGGAGACTGTTGGGCACAAAGCGTTAAGATCAGGAAATGAGGGTCTGAGACTATATTTAATATGACTAGGGATACTTGTGATCTAAACAAAGGCTGGAAAGTGTGATAATAGGATCTAGGTTAAGTCTAGGGCTAAGTTAGGAATATGTAGTCTCAAATAACACTCTTAGTACTCAAATACCACTTTTAGGTGATTACATTAACACCTCCATTTTATGCTAAAAATGTAGCAAAGGGAAATGATTTTTATAAAGGAAAATGAAATGTACCTAAATTTACTTAGGAAGTGAATCTCGTGAAGCTAAGTCTGAGTATGTGAAGTTGGGTTTGCATATGTGAATCATGATCCAATGCATGACTTATAAATGATACATGCATAAATGATTCCTTACTTAAGAGATATCAAATGTAATAGATCATACTGAGTAAATAAGTAATTGATTAAAATTGAGTAAAGATATGGGAAAGAGAAAAAGAATAAATAAACCTCATTTGGTACACAAACCAATGCATGAATTTGCTGATAAACTATGTGTGTGCATGTATATAGTGATCAATCATTGAATATCTTAGATTGAGATGATAGATTTCTTAATCCTCATGTGTGGGTGGATCAAGAACTCAAGTAGGCTATGACTTCATCATTTCCCACCCATGTGTAGTAGATGTTTTGCCTTAGGTGTTTAAAGAGTAAACAATATGTAGATTAGTTCCTTGTTAGTTTAATTGACAAAGATCAAGATTAGAAATATACCAGGACTAAAAACTCTTGCCTAATAACTAGGGAAATCATAACATAATAAGCAAAATCATAAATTAGAGATAAAGATAATACATTTTTTTACCTCCTTTGTGAAATTTGATGCTTACTTACTAAGATAAGGATGTTCATGCTCAACCTATTACAATTTGAGTCTGATATAACTACTCTTCCATGGTGATAACATGTATCCAATAGTCACTTATGGCTGGGTGTGAAGATTGGCATAAATTGGGCATTATAAAATTACTCTCAAAGGACTTAAGAAAGTATTCTAAAAAATAACCTTATACAAAAAATATTGTTGGCACTTGTATTTATATGTCTAAGAACTAACTCTAACCCTAGGTATGTTAGGATAAGTTCTAATTTTCATTGAGTCTAAATTAACCTAGGTTAAGTCAGCATAACCATGGGTTAGGTCAAAGCACTCATGAAATCTTGACACCATAGTTTCATATATTTGTGAGGCATGGCAACTCACTTAATATATTTATGAATTTTTGACTCATATTTTTAGAATATTTAGGAGATAATAAATCACTTTAATAGATCCTTTGACCTTTTGATTTCATATTTGGTTAAACTTTCCTTCTTTTGGTAAATGAAATTCACTAATTTGATTTGGAATTTTTATTTAGAAAAGTTAATTAATATTTACAATGTAATTAATTTTTCTTAGTGATTTTTGGATTTTGGATTTTTTTAAAATTTTATGAATTAATAGCTTGACAAGCCAAAAGTGTCAAACTAATAGGTCATAATTTGATTAGAATTTAAATTGAAGTACTTTTTTGGTGCATATAGCGTAATACACGAAATAAGCTAGCCTTTTCATGTTTTTGGGTAGTTAATTCCCTCACAGATAAATCTGAAAAATTCAAGTGATTTATAAGCTTGAATTATTTTAATTCCTATAAATTAAATTGAATCCCAATTTCGGCATGGATGTTGCCAAAACTAAGTGTTTATAATTTCCCCCTATTTGAGATGTTGCAAGACATAACCATAGTAATATTTTTTCAAAGAATGAAAATATCGTTAATCCAAATGGCTCATGCCCCAAAGGGTAGTTGACAAGCCCTTGATTCTCCCTCAAGGGAGTGGGTAGTAAAATAAAGTCATCAAATGTTCCCTCAAAATGAAAAGAATGACACTATCTAGTGGTAATGGTGGTGGAGTTACTGAATTACCCAAAGATGGTTATAAATAGTAATGGATGAAGAGTCACTAATTTTCCCAAATTTAGTTATAATTAGTAACATAAGGTATGATACTAGTTTTCTCAAAAGTGGCTATAAAAATTGGCATGGATAGTTACCTTGGTAGGGCAGTGAGATAGATATTGATTTGCCCAAATATGGTTTAATTAGTAATGAAATGAAAAACACTGATTTTTCCAAAGGTAGTCATATATACCCTAAATTGGTAACTAAAACACACATATCATGTCTTTTTATAGGAGAATCTGACTAGAGAATATGAGCTTTTATTCATATTTAGCCATGTCGCTTTGTCTGACTTATCTTAGTCTTACCACATTCCCTAGACATCTCTTGGCTTATTCCTAGTCATCCATAGCTTTTCAGACTTAACCCTTTTAGATTTAGGTACCTCTTTTAGGTTTAGACCCATCCCTCTAGATCCCATATCCCCTAGACAATAGTGCCTAAATAGGAATATAATGCTGAAACCCAAGGTGCTCAGTTTTTGATGTTTTTGTCCAAGCATAGTTTTGGCTCTAATGGACATTTTTCTCTACAGGGTGGGTCTTACCCATTTTCATTCATTCATTATTATGTTATTCCATGTTGGAAATATGTGAATAAAGCTCTCAAATTTGACATAATGAGTCGCCTATATAGAGGACTACACAAGCCATTTTATATCTAGCACTTACTATTTTGGCACATTAGACATAATAAAATCAATCAATAGCATAACTTAGTTTCTTTGCATCACATAAATATTTTCATGATTGATTAAGGAAGGGCCTAGGTGAAATTCATTCTTACATCAATCATGCACATTCCCTAAGGAAGAACTACATTGTATATGAGAAACTAGCTTGATGGTTAATATAGGTAGAAATGAAAATAGCAAGGGTTCTTGATTATGTGATAATTATTCCCATTGCCAAATTTTTCCACATTTTACTTTGATTCTATCTATTGTTTCCATGTGTGCAGACTAATACAAGTATTAAATATTGAAATAAATTTATAGTCAGCTCCAGTGGCTTCCAAGACCTAAAATTTGGTTCACAAGTTTATACTAAGTAGATGAACATAACCCAAAAATATTTTAGCCTCAAGACAATAACGCTAAGAAAGGACCTAGCACCAAACACTAGGGTCTCCTATTTTTGACACTATTGTCCAATTAGAAAATGAAGATGAGATCTAGAATTTAGACACTATCCTAGTCCTATTCCTCTAATTCCATATTTAGAATCATCAATTTTAGCATAAAACCAACTAAGTTAATGTTTCTTTGTCTTCTCTTTCCTATGTAAGTTAATTTTATCAAATAAGCATAAAATTGTATTTTACTACATAAAACTAGGATTCTCCTTATATTATAGACCTTATTACTTACAAATTAAACACCTAATTTCTTAAAATAATAAAAATATTTGGTGAACTTGACTTACTTTGAATAAACCTAAATCCCTAGCTACACTTAGGGTTTTTCCTTCATATCTTGTGCAAAAAATTAATTTTTAAAATTATATTTTTTTGTACATTAATCCTATTCAAAACTATTTTTAGAATTTAAAATTATTGCATGGTTTTTAAAAATTCTAAAACCCTAGCTCAAAACCCTAGATTTCAAAATTAGGTCATCAAACACCAAGCCTTTCCTCACAAATTTTAGAAAACAATTTTAGAATATTTGAAAATTAATTAGCTTGTCAAAAATTATTTCAAAATTTCAAAATTAGTAGTTTCTTGTGCAAAAATTTAATTTTCAAAAATCTGATTTTTGTATTAATTTTTGTGCATTGATCCTATTTCAAATAATTTTTAGAATTTAAAATTATTTCATAATTTTAAAAATATCTAAAACCCTAGACTTCCAAACTATGAGCTAAAACCTCAAATTTCCCTCGCTTACAATTTTTAGAAAAATAATTTGAATTTATTGTAAATTGTTTGGGTTATCAAAAGTAATTTTCAAAATTCAATGTTAGTAGTTCTTTATGCATTTATTTTCTTCATAGTACTTTTAAATATTCTCTTTGGTGATAAAATGGCCACAAAGGTAATTCATTATTCTCATCTGGTAGATAAATTTCTCAATTTTTCTTACAATTATGTCAATGATTGGACAAATTTGCAAAATTGCACACTAGCTAAAACTATAGAAAATGATTTCATTTACAAGGATGATAATGAATATTATTGTAATGAAGGATATGATGATGTACATAATGGTGAGGGTGAATAAAAAATAGATGAATCTCTTTCTCTTAAACCCTTCTCTTTTATTTCTTCTTCTAAATAAAATACTTTAGAAAATGGGAAATGTTCTTCTCGCCTAAATATCCTACACACAATACACCAAGTGCATAAATTAGTCATATAATTCAAATTAAACCTCTTATTGGTGATAATTTGCTTCCATGTGAGCCTATCTCTCTCTCTCTCTCTCTCTCTCTCTCTCTCTCTCTCTCTCTCTCTCTCTCTCTCTCTCTCTCTCTCTCTCTCTCTCTCTCTACTTCAATGTTCAAAATACAACAATATAAATGCAATAAAACCAAATTACCAAAGAATAGTTTAAATGATGCATTACATGTTCCTAACTCTACTCTCTCAAAATAATGTTCAAATGATAACTCTTCTACTCTTACTTATTATATGGAAAATAAATAAAATGCATATACTCCATCCATGGATAGCATAGATACACATGATATTCCAAATTCCAATGATAACTTATTGCATATTAAAAATAAATTAACTCTTTCTCTTACACATCTCTCTAGCAATGATTGAAGTGATAATTAATATGATAATGAACATGCAAATGAATATTAAAATAAAAGTGAATATGAAAACGATACTTCAAATTATTCCATTTCAAATGAAAAAAATGTGGAATGTGATAATGCATGGAATAATGATGACTACTATGCATATATAGTCAAAGAAAATGCATCTCTTGCTTCTAAATCTTGTCTCACTCCTCTCAAATCTCATACATGTACAAAAGTTTCTCGTAATTTTTTTCATGGCTCTATTCCAAATGATGTTTATACTTCTATGAATGATTCTATTTTGAATAATGTACATCTTACTATTAATAGCACATCTTCTATGAAATAAGAATGTGGTTCAATAAAACAAAAATATACCAATGAATCTCCCAATCCACCCCTCACTACAATAGAACCTAGCTCTCACTCCTCACCTAAAGAGAATGGTAGGCCACATCCCTTTAGTAAGGTCCAATCTACCATTACTCCTATGGTTTAGGTGAGCACACCCCCTCTTTATGATCCAGTTTCTAGAAAAAACATTCCCATGGTAAAAATTAATAATCAAATCTAATGATTAAATGAACCACGTCAAGATAATAAGGTACCATCTTAGGAGATCATCTCTTTAATGAATGTAGTTGGTGAATTACAACACTAAATACATCTCTTTGCCTTGGAAAATAGAGCTTATAAATATTGGATAGATGGAAGTGATCTACATGTTAACCCTATTCCAAAGACATTCATAAAAGCTTCATTGCCTAAGCATTTCCAGACACCATCATTACCTCACTTTAATGGAACTAGAGATCCGTTCAAACATACTTAGGCCTTTTGAAAGGATTTGCCACCTCATGCAAGCCCTTTGATTATAATCAAGTTATTTCAACAAACATTAGTGGGGGATGCATAAAATTAGATCTTTCGTCTACTCCCCATCGGTTCAATACACACATATGATGACTTAGAGGAGGCATGCCTCAAAAATTACATCATAAACATGGGCCCTCTTGTTACATATGAGAAATTTGCCACACTAAATCAAAATTCTTCATATCCAGTTAGCGAGTATATCTTAAGATTCAAGACTCACATGTTAATATTGATATACAAACCAATAGATCTAGAGATTCAACATATCTTCATCAAGGGCCCTTGTCAACCTCTTCTCGAGTATTTACTATATCAACTAGGGCCTTGTTTGAGACATTTGTGTTAGATAGTTATATCTTTGGAAAATAAATTGGGATTAATTAAGGTAGATTCAGTCGATTAGATTACTTTAGACTTCACAGTAGCACCCTTAGATATAGCTCCTACTACTCAGCATCCACCATGTCCTAAATGAGATAGGAGACCACAACTAGAAAATCAACCAATCAAGAATAAAAAGAAAGTTCAAAAAACACAACCTACAGTATGAACTATAAAGAAATACCAAAAAACACCATTATAGTTTGATTCAAAGTGAGATAGCCCATCTATAATTTTACCAACACTACTATATAGGAGGTTAATCACAATACCTTCTATTCACCGATGAGATCCACATATCTTCCATAGACAACCACATCAACCCTTTTTTGATTATCATTGTATCCATGGACACAATGATGATAATTATTATGGAATAAAATATTACATTAATATATGTGTTGATCATGGCATTATCACATTCACTTAGGGGGCACAAAGATCTCCTCCATTATGGAACCCTTGACCTCATTCTTTCGTGACTGAGTTATCCCAGGTCATTCCTCTATATGAATCATCAACCACTAATTGTGAGCATAATGTAGGTTTTAGGATAGAATCTCATAAGAGATCTCCTACTCCAATTATTCAAAAGGTTTGAAAACTAGCACATCACAAAAACCCACATATAGCAGTGTAGTCCATGGAATACATAGTGCAGTTCCATATACATGTCCATCAAAGTCATAGGCATTATAGAAGAGTACTATTTCATATAGATATTCATTACAACTGAGCTTCTAGGGTCCTATCTCATGTATCAATCTACTATGATTAATACTAGTTAGACATAAAGTACAGAGTAATACTATTCCAGAGAAATATTCATTACAACCAATTTTTTAGTGTCCTATCTCATGTAAAAATCTATTATGATTAAGATTAAATAAGCCCTCAACATAGGTTTTATCTCTATCTCAATATATTACATAGTCATATACATCATAGTAGAGGCCGTCGAGTATTCAATTATAGACATATGAGCCTTCTTCACAATAGATAGTATCAGCTATAGAGCACATTCCTACATAGCATAAGAAATATGGGCACTTATTTACTTGGCTGATGGGGTTCAAATATTGATATAGTATAGTGTGATATAACATACATTCCTTTCAGCCTCAATTCATAGCTTTACTTAGGAAGGTAATGATAGAGCCAAAGGTCTAGCTAACCTTTATATTCTTGAGCCAATCTTGGGAAGGTGGTATGCACATAGTGCTAACTTAATTTCCCCTCCTACTAACAACAAACATTCCTAATTATAGATAGCTATCCCTAACTAGAAGCAAACTATCAAAGTCTAGATATTGCCAAATTAAACTTATCTAAACACTTTCCCAATCAAATCAAATAAAACATATCTAAATCTTACTTTACCAATCCCAAAAACCAACTCAAATTTATCTAAATAGTCTACCAATTATCACAAATGAACAATTTGTTTACATAGGATTACACTTCAAAATCAATAAGCCTAGCATAATAATTATCAAAATATCAAATCCCATATCCCAAGTATCATTTACCAAGCACATACAAATTCAAAATCAATACTAGATCAACCATTTCTAAAATCAACCACTTACAATCAATATACCAACATATTCTAGGATCCATAACACAAATACACATGAATTTAAAATCAAACTAACATCTATATATATCTCATGAGGTTCTCCAGACATATACATCATGTCAAGGTACAATAAATCATGAATGGGAATCATGCCACCACTCTTAATCTCATTCTCTCCTCTAGTGCTAGTCCCATAATCTTGTCTAGAACTTGATCAACTTGTACCTCCTCAAGCTCCCAAATGCCTTTCATTGACTATCCCACTCTAACAAATGACCATGCTCCTCACATAAATTTTCATACCATTACTAAAGATCCAAATAGTCATCTATAATATTCATGATTAACATGCCATAATTAGGTGGAGGCATTCTACACTTGTCCAACATAGCTCTAAGCTCATCCCTCTCTCTTGATACCATAACATATGCAACTGTAGCTATAATAGCTTGGTCAAATAAAGGAGCATAAACACTAACTGTAACAGTCACTCTCTCTATTAAATCCTCCTCTATAATATCATCTGATACATGTTATGTAAGCTCACATAGTGTAGACTTAATAATAGTCTCCCAAAACACATCATATCCACCACCTTCTTCAATAGGTGCCTCATCCTAAAAACCTCCATCTCTACCTACACATAAGGATACAAACATTGTGTTAAACATACATTTTAAAACCAAATCCAAAGAAACTAAGACAAACTCAAACTTATACACAACTCAAGCATAATCACAACTCACCTCCCATCATGTAAATCAGAGTAACATCTTCATACATGGGGGCATCCCCTCTATCAACAAGATATAAGAGTGCCCACCATGTGGTATATACATTGGTACAACCAACATCATCCACATCAGGTATATCTATATCTGCATCCCATGTATCCAAAGTTAACAGTGCCAACTTAGCCTTAGTAGGTCTTGCATGAGCCCCTACTCTTGTTGGTGCCTATGCACTCCTTAACCATACCCATCCAAGGTGGTAATCAAATGCCTATCCCACTACATAGTACCTAGATCATAAATGTGACCCAGTCCAACTCTATTCATCATAACCCTCTCTTTAGTTGATAAAGAAAACAATATTAGAGTCTCTATTACTTAGCCTCTATATAACTCTCTCATCCATACCTCGCCTTATAATACACCAAAAAACAACATATATACCAATCAACCATGCCTAACTAAATAACTAAGATAAACAACAATAGATCACAAGTCAAATATCCTAGAAAATAGCAAATACATTAGTTCAACATGCCAAATCAATTGCCAATAAATAGTACAACAACTAAACTAAGAATTAGCCCATAAAATCTATCCTCCAAGATAACAGTGCTGAGTATAGGATAGTAGTGCTGCAACCTAGATAATAATGCTAGAACTACTCAAAATTTCCTAAAAACACCATTTTCCCATAACTGGAGCTCTGTGGCTCCATTTTACAAACCATTTTATTCCTCAAAATCATGAAAATGACACCGTCAACATAAAGCACACCTCACTCTCTTACTACATCATTTTCCTAACATGGAACACACATTTATATACCCTTCTTATAACTAAAAATACAAATTGACCCCTACCAATCCACACTTGTTCAAATTTCATTCAACTTGGTCCTCACCATCTAACATTCATTCAAAACATTCAAACCACCTAACCTATTTATTCAATTAACCTTTCACTCCATTAAATCTATTATTACCTTATTTGCCTACCATGACATGAACATTTTTATATCTCTATTATACCCAGATACAAGTTTGATTCTAATCAATCAAAGATATCTTTCAATCATAGTAATTCAAACTTAACAATTCAACAATAGACTTTTGATCTATTTAATACATACCCACCAAGTTCCTATACATTCCACCACTAGTCATCACTGCTCGCTCAACCTCCTCTATAACAAATTTCATCCCTCTCCCCAAAAGTGGGGAACCATTCCTACTATTCCCATTCTTACACTTATCCAACTCACCTATCCACTCTCATAAATGGATACACTATGGTTCTCACACCTCTAGCAGTCAAATTATCAAAATCAACTTATATTAGTTAAAATATATAGTTATTCAAACTACATGGGTCACTGAGTATGGTTTTTACACCTCTAATATCTAGATTATTAACATTACTCAGTTTAGTTTGGTCAAGATTTTATGGTGATTTAGATTACATTGGGTCACTCAAAATGACTCAATACATTTAGAGGGACACACCTTCAATTTATAGATATACAGACTATCTAGATACTGGATATAGGGGCATGTACATTCTTACACATACAAATTCATACAATATGACATAGTCACATACCAAATAGTAGATTATAGGCAAAGTGAAAAGTAAATTATTTTTTGATCTCCAGTTTTACACATGGGACATGACATGATAAATCATATTACATGTGGTTATACATATTTTTATATTATTTAGATGCATCACTCACATACCATATATGGGGGCATAACACAGATGTTCATGTCTTTCATCTTTTAGGGTTATATAGATTGGGAAGGTAGGACATGCCATTTTAATCTTACATATTTACTAAATTTTTTATTTTAACCCAAGAATTACTTAGGTTGTCACCAAGTTGGATCACATGATTGTCTACAGTGACTGGCCTATTGTATTACTCGAACTTAGACCTAGGAGTTTGTGTAGGATAGAAAACATACATTGGTTCTTGAGCTCTGAGCACTTCTGAAATCTAGTTGAGATTATTCATATTTAGTACAGGGGGCATCTATTATAGGTATTCCTTTTTTTCTAGGCACTATTTAGATTTAGTTTAGGGGGCATATATTACATGGATTTTTTATTTTTATAGGCACTATTCAAATTCAATACAAGGGGCATCTATTATAAGGATTCCTTCTTTTTCTAGGCACTATTTAGATTTAGTACAGAGGGCATCTATTACAAGGATTCCTTATTTTCCAAGCACTATTTATATTTAGTACAGGGGGCATCTATTACAGGGATTCATTTTTTTTACAAACACTATTTCATCTTTTCATCCACTTCCCTAGCCAGGAATTTGGACCATTTTATTTCAACACAGTTATCTTCACATAGTAAGTTCAGGTATGCATATTCTTTTCTTTGTTTTACGCTACTACTTCATTGCATTGCATTAGTAGATTAAAAGGGGGGGAAATTGTATACACCCTAAATTGGTCAAGTAAACACAAATATCATGTCCTTTCATAGTCTTTTCATAGGATACTCTAACTGGAGAATATAAGCTTTTATTCACATTTAGCAATGTCCCTTTGTCTGACTAGTCTTGGTCTTACTATATTCCCTAGACATCTCTTTGCTTATTCTTAGTCATTCATATATTTTTAAACTTAACCATTTAAAACCTAGGCACCTATTTTAGATCTAGACCCATCCCCCTAGGTCCCATACCCCTTGGAAAACAACACCCATATAGGACTACAACACTGAAACCCAATGTGTCCAGTTTCTGATGCTATTGTCCAAGCATATTTTTTGCACTAATGGTTAGTTTTATTTATAGGGTGAGTCTTACCCATTTTCTTTGCTTTGTTCTTAAGTTTTATCATGTCAAATTAATGTGAATAAATCTCTCAAATTCAAAACAATGAGTCTCTTATATAAAGGACTACACAAGGCATTTTATATCTAGCATTTACTATTTTGGCACATTAGACATAATAAAAGCAATCAATAATAGAGCTCAGCTTATCTACATCACATAAATATTTGCATGCTTGATCAAATAAGGGACTAGGTGAAATTCATTCTTGTATCAATCATGCATATTGATTATACACATTCCCTAAGGGAGAACCATATCGAATCTGACACCCTAGGTTAAGGGTTAATGTAGGCAATAATCAGAATGGCATGGGTCTTGTTTGTGTGATCATTCTTCCCATAATCTAATTTTCCCCCTTTTTATTTCATTCTATTTATTTTTTCCATGTAATCAGACTAATATAGGTAAAAATAATTAAAATAAACTTATAGTGATGTCGAGTGACTTTCAAGACCTAAAATTTGGTACATAGGGTTTCACTAAGTAGATGAATAAAACCCAAAAAGATTTTAGCCTCAGTACAAAAATGCTAAGAAATTACTATAACACCGAACACTAGGGTGTCCTATTTTTGGTACTCCTATCCAATCAAGAAATAGAGACCAGATCTAAAATTTAGAAATTGTCCCAATCTTTCTCCTCCAATTCTAGATTCAGAATTATCAGTTTCAACATAAAACCAACTAAGTTAATCTTTCTTTGTCTTCTCTTTCCTATGTATGTTAAGTTAATCAAATTAGCATAAACCTGTATTTTAATACATAAAACAAAAATTCTCCTCATATTCTAAACCATTATTACTAAGCAATTAAATGCTTAACTTCCTAAAATAATAAAAACAATAGTTATAATCAAGAATGGAAAATGGGAACATTGATTTGCCCAAAGGTTATTATAATCAATAACACAAGCATTTGCCTCAGATAGGCAGGTGGAGTGGGTAAAAATAATGATTTTCCCATGGCCTTTATAATCACTATCACAAGACATAAAAACTATGATTTACCTAAAGGTGGTTCCAATTAATCACATGTTCACATTGAACGATTTAAAACATGAATAGCCTAGAAAGGCAAGATATATATCATTGATCGATCAAAAATAATTTTATACAATGGGGAAAATAGGCAAGGGTAACTTATGTGAAAAAATCATAAAATAGATTTCCGATAAGCTTATAAAAGATAGAAACACATTTTTAGCCTAAATGTGAGTTTGAAGATGCACATTCAAACAAACATGGGATACATGTTGAGAAATCATATTGTTAAATAGGCCTTAGGGGAAGCCAAAAAAGATGGTCTAGTGATAATACAATTGAAAAATAACATACATAGGATGAAATTACATGAAAAATATACCATTGTATGGGCATACTTATGTATTTATGAGACATCATCCTGATATGTATATATCTTTTATAATTTAGCTACATTGACATTCAATTTTTGGTCATTCAAGGTCGATGTACATGTATATGATATTCCCATGAAATATATATGATGCCATGCTTATTATCTTATTTTATCTCATGTTTAACATTTGATTATCATTGATTAATATTTTTGATGTTTATGCTTATTTAAGCTTCATTCATGTATTACTTATGCCATAATTATGAGATGTTGAGTTGGTTATCATCTGATTATGTTGTACGATTAATATTTATGTTTATTCATAGATGATTTTCTATATAAACACATAATAAATCATTTGTTTCTCTTATTTATTACTCATGGATTCATGCATGTGTTTGGGTACTTGATGGTTTTTGAACTACTGGAGTAGTGTTGCCATTGCATTTATAGAATACATTCCAAGTGTATGTTTTTATTTTAACTTGTGTCATTATGAATGATAGTTATGTATAACCAAAATGAAAATATATAATCTAAGAATGGAAAACTTAATTTATATGTAAATATAAACAACTTAAGAATAATATATGCATAATCAGATCTTAATTGTAAATATATCAAATAAATCAAGTGTAAGACTAAATACAAAAAATTAAAATCAAAGTACATGATATGGATAATCAAGATTTAAGTGCACACAAAGTGTAATAACATTATGGCAACTAAGAAATAAAATCCAAAATAAATAACAAAACAAACAAAAATATAAAAACAAACAAAAATGCTAACAAACTAACATTATACAAACTAAACATTAAACAAATAGACATAGAATGAAATATAAAAAATATATATAATAAAAAAAAACTAATAGACAAATAAAATAACTAAACTATACTAATAAAACTAACAAACAAAGTACACAAAATAATCCAAACAAATAAACAATCCAAAGTAAAGAATAGTGTAGTAAACAAACTACTCTAAACACATAAAAACTAAAAACTAAAGATAAATAGATAACAATACACAAATAATGGTTAATCATGATGTTAGTGCAATTAAATAACAAATTCTTCATCCATGTGTAATAGATGTGTTAATCTTGGTGACAGGGTGACCCCTAAGTTAGGTGGTAATGACACAGTTATAACAGTGCAAGAACAAAAGACTAATAAGGTTTCCCTAGACTATAGGGAACAATGACACAAGCAAGAACAAAAATGGGGGGAATAGAAGGAAAGGAAGTGATAGTCGAGCTGACTCAAAACTAGGTAAGTGGGCGCTATCTACATAGTTTTATGGATGTAAGATTCAACATGAACTTCAGTCCAAATGAAGTTCTCTTAGGGTTTCGGATAGAATAAAATGAATGATAAGAGAACATGATTAACATGTAGAAGAAAATAGGAATGGTATCAAAAATTGGTGAGTGAATGATAAAATCCATGTGGTTATTATTATATCAAAGCCAAACACATAATGCTCACAACATCATCTCTCAAAATGGTGAGAGTATACGGCTAAGGCTAATAAGGATGGATAAACTAAATTATAAGTGGTTACTCATGAGATAGTTATGAGTACCAGGATATTTAAGGCAATGAAGTGGTCAAAAAATAAAGGAAGGTGTGGTTGAGCTAACCTGAGATACCTCATGTATCTAAGTGCTACCTACATAGTTCATGTAGACATCACGTTGATGTAGTTCCCACAAAAATGGGAGTAAAAATACCAAGGTGATCTAGAAATAAATTAAATAGATAAGATGACCCATCTAAAAAAAATTATTAGCTTTATATCTTGTGTGGAAATTCTAAGCGAAGTTTTTTGATTTTATGATTTTTAGGATTTTCCTAGATCTTTCTAAATATTTAGAGATTTTTGAACTATTTTAATTTTTTTGAATTTTATAGGAATCTCAACTCAATCAAGAGTAATGAGATATATCATGGTCTAACTCAAAAAATGATGAAAGCATGGATTATGTTTCTCACAAAATGACAAAAACACTTAATCTTAAATTTCTTAAAAAATGGTGAGACCGTGGCAAAGGAATGATTGAGCTAACCTCAATGTGAGTCCATCACTACCTACATAGTCCCACAATATTTCAAGTCTATGTAGTTCCACATTCAACAATGAAGATGGTAAATTGCTTCCAATGTTTTGGTGTTTTTGGTATCTTAAACAAATAGAGAATTACAAGATACAACATGGTCCAAACTCACAAATCAAAGAGAGCATGGCAAAGAGGTGACTGAGCCAACCTGAATGTCAATCAAACACTACATACATGGTCCTGAAGAACCTCAAGTCACTATAGTTCTACCTTCAGTGGTGAAGGTGGTAAATTTCTTATTATGTTTATTATTTTTGGTTCTCAAATCAATAGAGAATTATAAGATATAACACGGTTCAAACTTCTAAAATTATAAGATCATGGTAAATGGGTGAATGATCTAACCTTAATGTAAATCTACCATTGCCTACATAGTCTCATAGGACCTAAAGTCATTATAGTTCCACATATACAAAAGGCATCCAACTATGTACCAACAGGTTTAGGTAAAGTCAAATGGTAAAAATAATGGCAAGGTGTTGTGGTAATGCATGGTAAAGTTGTTGTCCCTAATTTTCCCATAGGTGGTTATAATTAGGAAGCAACGACAAAGGGTTAATGTTACTAATTATTCCATAGATGGCTATAATTAGTAGCATGAGGTGAGAAATAAATAATAAATGAATGATGTAATTCTCAGGACCACTGCCGTACTTATTTCATATACCTCTATTTAAACATTTGATTATGAAACAACTACTAAAATTGAATCTATCATCAACTCCTAAATTTACCTAAAGTAATAAATAATCAAAACTAAGGCCAAACATGATAGGTTGGGCTAGGTAAAAATAATTAGCTAGAAAAGAGTTAAGCATATGTTAAAATGGTAAGGGTTATAGTATAAATAATAGGTATAATGTGGTATAACTTAGATGATTCTTATAGAAAATAATCTGAATCCCTCAAGAGTAAAAACATTTGAGGTACATTATATTAATTGGTTCATTAATTTCTTCTCCCTATGGCATAACAAGCCTATATGCTTCAAAACTATAGTTAGAAACAACTACCTAGGTCCCTAACCAGTTTGGTTAGAACTTTCCTTTTTTCTTGGTTTTATTATTTACATTTTTATGCTTTTATTTTAACACCAGGTCACCTAGATCAAATTCATGATGCTTAATGCACCTATTGTATTGGCCCTTTAGTCAGTTTTGATATGCCTAAATATTACTCTAGGCATCCAAGAATTTTTCATCAAGTAGATATAGCTATTGTAAGTGAGCTACTATGTATTCTTCATCATCAATGATGTGTTTCAATGAAATTTAGAGTGAAGGTAACCCAACCTCAATAGAAGATTGGCTTCCATTCCATAAATAAGTGAATAGGGTGTAACTCCTATTGGAGCACAAAATGTGGTATGGTATGCCCAAAGGAATTAAATAGATGTAAGTGTCAATTATAACCAGTGTCATTAACAATATTTTTAATAATGTTAACAATGCTATTATTAAAATCCTCAACTTGGTTATTACCTTGAAGATAGTAAGTGATATGGAAATGTTGTTTAATGTGGTATTGAGAATAAAGTGTTTTCACATACTTATTCTTGAGTGATCTAACATTATTAGATATGATTTTGGAGGGGATGCCATAATGGCTGATGAGATGGTTGAATACGAACTTAGATTTCTAGTTAACAATGATGTAAGTGAGTGGAATGGATTCCACCCACTTAGTGAAATACTTGATAGTAGTCACGATGTGTTTATGGCCATCTAAATTTTTTGGATTTATCTTCCCAACATGGTTGAATCCACACATTGAGAATGACCATGGTGTTGTTAAAAGTTTGAGTGTCTTGGATAAAGCATGAATTATATTGGAATGCTTATGACACTTGATACACATCTTTACATATGCAGTTGTGTTTACTTCCATCATTGGATAGTAATAACCAGTACGTAGAAACATTTTGGATAAGATTTCCCATTTGGTATGGGCTCCACACACTCCTTCATGAACTTCCTTCAATTCTAGTTCAGATTATACTGAAGGTAAAAAATGAAGTGAAGTTACATCATAGCTTCTATGATACAATATTGGTCCAAGTAGGGTATAACGAGAGGCTTTGTGGGTGAAGTTTTTTTTTACGTGATAAATTAGGAGGCATTTTTTGGTCTTGAATATATGCATATATAGATGAGTACCTAAGATACATGGGACCAACAATGCCACAAACCATCTCAATAAATGATTATTTATGTGCTAGTGTTAATAAATGTTCAACAAAAAATTTATAATCCCTTACATTGTTTCTGATTTGGATCATCGATCCAATATTGGCCATGGCATCAGTTAGTCTTTTATTGGCATGAGGTATTCTTTCAAATTGAATGTGGGAAATCTGCTACTTGAGAATATCAACCATCCCTTTATAAGGTACTAGCTTCTCATCCTTGGTCTAGTGCTCATCTATGGCTTAGTTTATGGTTAATTGAGGACCATTATATACCATTAAATTTTGAATGTTCTATTGAACTAATTGATGAAGTAATGAAATGAGTGCTTCATACTCGACTATGCTATTGGTATAAGGAAATCCAATGTGAAATCACTTGGGAGTGAGATCCACTTGTGGCATAACAAATAATATTATGATTCCTAATTCACTAATCATAAATGATCCATCAAAGTACATATTTCACTATTCAACCTCAAGAAGTCCATATGTTTATTTAATTATCATAATGGCTTCATTTGGAAATCCAAATGTAAGAGGTGAAATATCTTGAAGAGGAAATTCAACAAGTTGATCTATGAGTACTTACCTCTTAATGGATTTTCGGTAAGAACATTCAATTTCAAACTCACTCAATAGAGTGATCCATTCTAAGATACAAGCTTGGAGAGTTGATTTGGAAAGTAGATACTTGAGTTGATCTACTTTGCCTATAATAATGGTCTTATTGTTTAACATATAATGACACTACTTTTGGGATGTAAACACCATTACTAAACATGCATTTTTAATAAACATATAGTTATATTCATACACAAATAATATTAGGTTTAGGTGACACACAAAATATTCCTTTCCTTGTTCATCATGTTGTTCCAAAAGTTCCCCCAGGGCATTCATAGTTTCTAACAACTAAATAAGTAATGGCTTATTTGGCATTGGTGGAAACAAAATAGGTGGGTTGGTAATATACTCTTTATGTTGATCGAATGCTTTTTGACACTCTTCATTCTATGAGAATGTAACACATTTCTTCAACAAGTGCATAAACAGATGGCATTTGTTAGCTAATTATTAGATGAAGAATATGATAGATTTAATTTTTCCCTACAAACTATGGAGATACTTTAAAGTAGATGGTGGTGGCATTTATATAATTACATGAAATTTTGTTGGGTTGACTTTAACTCCCCTATGAGAGATAATAAAACCTAATAGTTTTCCAAAAGTTACTCTAAATACATAATTCTTTATAATAATCCTAACATTATGCTTGCAAAGGTTCTCAAAGATACATTTTAGTATGAGTGGATGATCAAGATGGGATTTTGATTTACCCGAGGTGTCATAGGTATAGTCCTTAACAATGCCATGAATCATGTCGTGGAAAATCAATGTCATTGTTATTTGATAAGTGGCTCTAGTGATATTAAGTCCAAATGAAATTAACTAATAAAAAAAAATTCTCCATGGAGTGGTGAATTCTATCTTGTAATGGTCTTCTGGTGTTATTCTGATCTGATTATAGACTAAAAAGCCATCCATTAAAGAAAGCATTTCATAGCTAGTTTTTTAGTCAACTATCATGTTAATATTAGTTAGAGGAAAGTCATTTTTTGGGAAGGCTTTGTTCATATCTCTAAAATTAGTGTAAATTGTGATACCTTTTGGTTTCTTACTTATTAATGTGATGTTTGAAATCCACTCTGAATAGTCAATCGGGATGATGCATTTTACATCTAAGATTTTTTCTAACTCTTTATTGACTAGAACAACAATCAGAGGATGTATATTATATAAATTATGTTTAATAGTTTTGACATAAGGATATCTAATAAGATAATGTACAACTAAGGTGGGGTCTAAACCTGGCATGTCTGAATAGGCCCATGCAAATATGTCAACAAATTTATTCAAAAGGGCCATAAAAACTTCACATTCCTTCCCAGTGAGGGATGTACCTAGTTTAATCCACTTATGGTCCTTTGGAGTACAAATATACACCTCTAAAGTTTCCTCCATGAGAAGGGTATAACCATCATGTAGAAATTTTAGAACTGAGTTAAACTAATTAGCAATGGTAAAGTCTTCTAGATAGACTGGATCTTCTAATTCTCCTAAGCAAGATGAATTAGAATCTCCTAATGTTGACATTGGCCATGAAAAAAATACCTTTAAGCACTCTTGAATAATTTATGCAAAAGTGTTTCAATACTTAGTAATGGTATATGATCCATAAATAGGATTTGGGATATAGGTATCATGTGCTTCATAAGAAGAGGGATGAACATCCCCATTTAATGGTGCCAAAAATTGGTTTTCACAAAGAGACTAAATTTTCTCTTTACTTTCTCCTTGATCAGAAAGGGCCTTAAAGAGGTTATCACTTTAGACCTCAATGTTTGATTTTATTTTTGTTTTTTTCTAAGTGAGTTCGCTTGCTCTCTGAAGTAGGTATCAGGATCTAATCTAATAATAAATCCCTACTTGTGATCTCCAAGAGGAATGTGAATCTTTAATCCTAAAAATTACTATATGACCTCATCATTTTCAAACTCATCTAATGACATTGTTGACTCTTCCTAGTTGAAATATATCAATTATAGATAGCAAAGGTTTAAATATTAAGGTTGATAAAAAGGGCTAATGCTGCAAATCGAATGGGGCTATAACAAATTTATATTGGCTAGGCCATTGTAGATGTTATAATAAGACCCTGTGTCACTATCAATACCATCTTCACTAGATGTTGGTGTTGGAACATAAAAATGTTTGTGGGGTAACCCCTAAGTGATTTAAATCTAATACCATGGGTCCCCTTATAATTGGTCATTGAGACTGATTCGATCATGCCTTGTTGATATATCCCTAGGCCTTTGACTTGATAAGCTAGGTGCTCCATGTTCTAGATAGGGATAGGATATTTTTCGCTTTGGTAATAGTCATATAACTCATCAGTGTAGATCCATGAATCATCTTCTCCTATGGGGTCCTACACTAGGCTAGAGGTTGGTTTGAAAATAATAAGATTGTTTTATTGAGATTTTCTTTTGGTTTCCCACTCCATGTGCGTAGTTTTAGCCTTAGGTCTCCCATAAGATTTTAGATTTTAGGCAATTTGGTGATGTGGAATGAATTATGGGTATTGTATTCTCTTAGACCTTTGTCAATTATATAAAAGTGGTTCAAAATTTCTAGTGGAGGCATGAATGAGGTAGAGGCTAATTTTTTATGGTCAATGTAATTAGCTTCTAGTTTCTAATCTTGATTCAATGGCTTTTCCATTGTCATATTTTTCTCCATCTAATTTGGGTAGAAAATTCATGCCAAATTGGTAGTTATAGATTTTATATTTGACCTCAAGTCATTTACAATATTGATATGGATAAAGATCAACTGGTATAGTCACTTCTATCCCTAAATGTGGAAATTTTATATACCAATGTAATGTAGAAGGTATAACCCTAATTTTATGGATCAAGGATTGGCTTAATAACATATCGAAACGTAGTTTTAGGTCCAAAACATGGCATAGAGTATCATGGGTTAATGTCTCAATGACCACTGGTAGGATGATGATACCTTCATAATCTTATTATTCATGATCATATGCCTTGATATTGATTGTATTTGGTTACAAGTCATATACAATATATCCAAGATGTTTGACCAACTTTAGAGACACAATATTAAGACCCAAACCATTGTCTACAAGGAAACATTTATATGGTTCCTTATAATAACCTCAATATACAATGGGTTATTATGTAGAGGGCCTAGATAAGACCTATCACTTTGGTCAAAGGTGACACATTGGATAGGGTCCAAATGTCCTATCATGGCTTAGAATTTATCTAGAGTGATGTCATCTAGCATGAGGGATTGGTTCAAATACTCATTCAGGATGTCTTTATGGATGGTAGATGTATGTAACAAATCCATGATAGATATGTGAACATGTATTCTTCAGTTATTCTATAATATCATTGGTCTTCCTCTTGAATTTATCAATTGATTTATTTATATTAAGCATTAAAGGCAGATTAGGCTCATTTTTAGTATTTAGCTACAATCCTTTGAGAGTGACCCTAGCTCATCGAGTTGTAATTGCACAATCTCAATATACTTATTTGCTTTGGTAGTTTCTTGGGTAGGTAATAGGGCTTAGAATGATGATTGTTAGATGATATAGATCTTGGTTGTGAACATAGTCTGGAGAAGAATCACCAACATAAGGAGGTTGGTAAGATTTGATTGATAAATAGGATTTGTTGGATGAAGGTTTAGGTCTATTTGTAGTTTGTCTAAGGTTAATAGTGATAGTGGAAACATGACCACCTAAAACATGTCCTACATCATTTTTATAGGTATATGAAACAACATGATGGCCTCCTTTATTGGTTTAGTTGTTATGTCCTTGATTTTGACCATTTTACTATTAGTGTTGTGGCTAGCATTATTGTTTTCAATTTTTTGGTGGAGTTTTATGCCACTATTATTGGTGATATTGGTAATGCTACTAGTCATTGTCACCATTATATTTGGGAAATGGATTCTTATAGATAACCAAGTTATAATTATTCATAGGAGCGTGGATGTTTTATCTCTCTTAGTTTTAGCATATTCTCAATCAAATTGTTGAGTTGGATACATTGCATTATGTAATCTCATCTTACATGATGGTACTCAAAAAATTCATGTTCCTTGTACCAAGTGGAAAAAATAATCCCTTTAGGAAATAACTTCAATATCGACCAAATGATCATATTTTCTTGAACTAATCTTTTGAACTCAAACTCAATAGGCTTACCAAGATCACTAAATGGTCTAGCAATGGGTAGTCTTCTCCTCAGACGATAGGATTTTTTTTTTTTTTGATTTTGTGGAGGTATTGGTTGAATTTATGGAAGATGTGGTTTTAAGTGGGAGGAGGGTAAATAAACAATCAATATTTATACCATTAGTTCTAGCCTTAGTTATAGTTCTGGTTCTTATTACAATTGGATAACTTTATTATCCCTTTGTTGAAAAGGGATTTATTAGTCTATATTATTTTCTATATAACCTCTTCAAATGTATGAGCACATAATAATGTGATGTGGTATGATATCTCACTATGTGGTCTCATAGTAAATATTGTGGCCAACTATTTATCTATAAGAGAGTAAATCAGCTTGCTAGTGCTCTCCAATGTTACAAGTATACAACATAATTTTCACCAGTATTCTATTTAGCTTGGCCTAAATCCACAACAATAATCTTGTGCTCAAGATTATATGCAAAGTGATGCACAAACTTTTTAAAAATATCATTGAAGTCAGGTAGAAATTTCTTTGGTAATTTTAATAGTGAATCCAAGGCTTGTCTAGCTATACTCCTTGGAAAGAGTAGAAGCAAATATATGTTTTTATAGGCCATTGGCTGGTAGGAAACAAATAATTATTTCAATTGATCTTTAGGGTCACCTTTGCCTTTGTATTTGTCAAATTTAGGTGACTCATAACTTGACAAGAATGGTATTTACATAAATTTCATGTTGAATGGGTAAGGACATATCTCGTCTAGTTCAAATTTATTTGTTTATTTTCCAATTTGTATAGATTTAATTGAATCATTTATTTTTTACAACTTTTGGGCAAAGAAATCATAAGGAGTGGCCCAAAATATTGCTATTGAGGTTGTGCAATCAAAGGTGGATTACCTTGACTAGGTAGGCATATTATGGAATGTAGGTTAAATTGGTTGGATGATAAGGTACATGTATTAGTGCATTAAGATTATACTATGGATATGCAATAAATTTAAATTGAAGAACATTTTGGTTTCGATTGGATACATAAAATATGATAGAAAACTATAGTTGTGGTAATAATATTTGGTTTTTCAAAATGTGGTGGTATTAATGGGTTTAGGAGGGAACTTGATGCTTGCTTATCAAACCCTATTATATATAGGGAACATGTTATTGACTAGATCCCTATTTTTAGAGATGTTGATAATTGGATCCTTGTTGCACATGCAATACCCATTAGGTGAAAGGAAATTGTTGCCTAGCACCTAATACTTACTATACATAAGAACATTGTTCTGGTTGAACACCTATTATTAGAGTGGCACTTGCTATTAAATAGGCACTTTTTGTTGGTTAGGAAACTATTGTTGGTTTGGTATTTTTTTTTGTTGACCAACTCACACTTTATAACCAATAGAAAGATATTGTTGGTTAGACAATGTTTTTGATTGATAAGGTATATTATTTTGTTATTATTGTGGTAGAACATTCATTTTCACTTGTTGAAGTGGCATAGTGTTATGTACTTTTTGTAATGGTAGGTTATTCTATTGTTCATTTCTTTCCTCCCATTTCACACTCAAATAAGTAGTCGATTGAGGAGTGGAGGTTGCTTGTTGATATTTTGAAATAGGCATTCCTATCCCCTATTATTGAAATCCACCCATGGTATTTTTCAGAGTAATTTATTGTGTATTGCTTGATGATAAACTAGACTCAGTTTGATTTAAATTATAATGAACTTGTGTACCATCTACAACATTTTGAGCAAGGGCATCCATTTTAGTGGTAATCTTTTCCATTAAAATAGGGATATTATACATGTCACCAACCAATGTTCTCTAGTTAAACGGGTCTATGTCATGGCTTACGTATCTTATATCATCTATTTGTTTCCATATTGATGAATTTATCTCAATAAATGGCATGTTAGAAACATCAATTGTATTAAGATTGTGAGTTAAGTTGAGATAGTTTTGGTATGCTTATTGTACTTATTCCATTTTTTCATCCATAAGGCCTTTCCATTTTGAATGTGTATTTTAGTCTTACTGTGGAATTTTAACTAGAGCTTGGATATAACTAGTTATGCCTATTTAAATTTATAAATTTAAGGTACATTATTGGGAGTTCTAGTCAAACTACTTAGAATTATATGTGTTGAGTCTAGCACAAATTTGGCTCTTACTTCGATAGCTCTAACAAGAACTTTGTCTTTGTTCTCTGATAAATGAAATTCAAATAATTATGGATCATAACTTGTCTATGTTGGTGTTATAGCTAAATAGGGATCTTATTGTTGGCTTTGTTCAATGTTGGGCATCATTTAAACAAGGTACTATGCCATTTGCTATTATTCTTATCCTAGATAAGGAGGTACAATCACCAAATACTACACTAAAGGGCCATTCCTTTTTTCAATGTATGAAATGTTATAATATTGATAGGGATTTGATTCATAAGATAATTTTCATATAACTCTTGAATAAAATGGTCATTGGTCACAAAGTTATCATAGCCTAGATTATACATGGTCCCTCTATGGGTGTAATGGGGCATGTTCAAATCTATAGATAGGTCTCATGAAAAATAAAGGGTCTAAAGGTAATAGAAAATTGAGTTCTAAAAATAAACCACATTTGGATTTGTGAAGCAGGTCCAAAGGGTAAAACAACTAGACTAGGCAAAGGTAAAATAAAACAAATGTGGAACTAGTCTAACATAACAATAGTGATTTTACCAAAGGTAGTTATAATCAATGGAAAAAGTAACACAAGATCTTAAAATGCATATATGCACTAATTTTCCTAAAGGCAATTATAATCAGTGATAAAAGTATCTAAATAAAGTAGAATAATTATGAACTAGGATCTAAAGATAGCCATGATTTTCTCAAAGTTATTTATAGTCATTCTAATGCAATAAAAAGGCTAGACTTAGAAATAAATAATGAACATAAGAAATTAAAAAAACTAAACTAAGGAAATTGGCTCATACAACACTCAATAATTAGATCACTAACACTCGATATTTGACTCACAAGAGACTTTTGAAATAATGGAACTAAGACATTTAGAATTTTGGCACAATAAACTTCAAGTAATGCATTTTGTAAAAACCTAGCTCCAAACAAGGTACAAGATAAAAAAATTTGATAGGTATAGGCAAGGGGTATTTAAAATAGGAAATTAACTTGAGTAACAAAATTTAAACATAAAAGGTAGACTACTTAATCCAAAATTAGATGAGGCTTTGGTGTAAACCTGATTCGTTTAGGATTTACACTTCAAAATCTTGATTTTTGGATTTAATGTGATAAGAATTAAATGTTATAAGGCAAAAAGGCTAAACCAAAATGGGCAACATAACCACATGTTTGAAATAAGAGAGGTATAACAATGGTTTGGAACTTGGTTTAAAAAGTGATGAGAGATCTAAAATGATTTAGGTAGCATAAAAGTGTTCCTTCAAATAAATGTCAAGATAATGGGTTTAGACTAAATTATTACAAGTAAAATATTTGAGATGAAATAAGAAGCGTAATGACACCCAATTTCATCAAGTGACACACAAATGGTTTTTGGAAGATAATTCTAAGGCAAAAAGTGTGACACAAAATAGATAGAGTAACACCTCTTATGATGAAGAGGTCTGAAAATAACATAATATTTTGGACTTGTTTTGATGTGACAATACCAAAAAAAAAATTTAATCTAAAATACACATGTAAATCAAAGAAAAATAGAAGTAACACCAATGTATTGTGCTATATCTAAATTTAACACGTGTGTGCGTAGTTTTTGCCAAAGTTTCCACTGATATACCAATGCTTATGAGGAATTAAGTGTCAATTTAAAAATTAACGTAAAAGTGTAGGTAGATTTTTTACACCCCCTATATCTCTCAAGCATTAGTACATGGCCCAAACATAGAGTAAATAGCGCTCATCATTTGGCAATAAATTCCATGATAAGTGGGGTAGTGACTAAAATATATAAATTATGAACATACTAAATGGTCCCAAGTGTGTCTAACATAAGGGACAAATCATGTCAATTGAGGCCAAACCACAAAGATTGTTATGTAATGGTCTAGTCCTTTACATAATTTTTTTTTATCAATGTACTTATTAGTGAATTCTAATGTCTAGTGTATAGGTACCTATTGGGATGGTTAGGCTAACCACTCACCACTATTCCATCTAATAGTTTGACCAATTTATATACTCCATCATAGAATGGGGTTGTTAAAATGCTATGAGGTGAATCCTTAGGTCAATGCACCCCTAAATAACTTATGGGTAGGTGATGAACTACCACACACAAGCCAAACACAAAAATAAATAAATGATACTGGAAAGACTTTAGAGGTCACTTTTGATTCACCCAAGTCACTCTAAGATTGGGGAGAGCATACATGACATTATTTCCAACACAAATTTACAAATGGAAATAAACTCAACCCTTTTGGTCACCCTAATTCCCTAAGAGGGATAGGGGAGAGCATACACACAATAGTTTCTAATTTACCACAAACAAGGAAACTAGCCTAAAAAGCTTTGAAATTTTGCTAATAACAAAACATATATATAAATAAAATGAAAAAGCTCTTAAGATATATAACTAAAATGTATGTTCCTTTTAATAACACCAAATGCAAAGTGTGATTGAAATATTATCCCCTTGGTCTTATTTTTCACTTGTTTAAAAAAAAAAAAAAAAAAAAAAAAAAAAAAAAAAAAAAGACAAGTATGATTGAGTGGGTTTCAAGCACGAAACAAAAGTGTGTGAGATTTTTAAGAATTCCTAAACCTCTATCTCTCTCTCTCCACCTTAGGTCCTAAAAATTGTTATGGGGTTTGCTTTCATATAAGACAAAAAATTAAGTGAGCAAATAATAATCCATTTTGAGCTCTCAGGTTTATGTTTTTATCTTAAAGAAATTATCATTGATTACTACCAAGATCATTGTTGTTACTTTTAATCGATGTTGATTTGATTAGATCATCGGTGTTTCTTGCAACCACACAAAAAATAAATGTGTTTAAAAATAAAATCACTTGATAAACAAGTTTTAAACTCAAATTTATCATGACCCTATAATAAAAAGGTTATAAAGGCACTAAATAAATCACTAAGCACAAAAATTAAAGTAAGAAAAGTTAATTTTTGCTATGTTTCTATCTTACTCCATTTTGACACATAGATCATCATATATTAATGCAAAGATCATAGCTACTTCCTAAAATCATTAATGATTTTCTACAATTGTTATCGATCCTTGTAAGTCTATCAAAAAATGACATGAATTTTAAGCATAAAATTATAAACTTGAAGAAATAAATGCATTTTTTAGTAAAATTAAAGCTAGCATATCAATTGTTAAGTGGTGGAGCTAAAAGCTTCAATAGATGAGTGAATGCAAAAGTTGCTAGAGTTACATAGTCGTCAATGATGGTCAAGAGTGGACTAGAGGATGCTGACATCAGTTATGGATCAGCTGACATCGGTCATGTGCAGGTAGATAGGGACCGACGTCAGTCACCTGTGCATCCAAAAAGTCTATTTTCATGGTAGAATAGAGTGTTTGCATGATAAGTAGAACTATTGGTATTGAGTCTGCATTTCTATTTTTGGTAGGACTGATTTGAACCTTTGATTAGGAGGTATATCTAATGGTGGATATTGTATGCTCATGAATTCTAATATTATATAATAGGGTTAGATCTTCTTAGCTTGTAAGACTTGAATAAGTTGTAATTGAGAGAGAGAACTCTTGAAGGAAAGAGATATGTACATCGGAGAGGTGTGAGAAGAAAGTGTGATTACTTCATTGTATTTATTTAATTTTGAAAGAGTTTAATACAAGTTTTTGTGTTATTTCTTGTATCTCATATTCTTTGTTGTTTCTGATTTCTAGTTACTTATTATTCTAGTTTAATTTCGTGTTTAGTTGCTTACACAAAGGTAATCAATCCTGTTGGTTGATCCCCAATAAGTGGTAGCAGAGCCAGGTTCACAAACAGGTGGTTCAGATCTGTTTAATGTGTGTTGATTACAGGTCACTCATAGGGGTTTCTATTTGAGTGGGAGTACAACAATGGTAGAAGAAAGTAAACTAAGAATGGAGAAGTTTAATGGCAAGAATTATCAATTATCGAGGATGCAGATAGAAGATTATTTGTATCAAAAATATTTGTACTTACCGTTAAGTGGGGTTTCAGGTAAGCCCACAAATATGCAAGATGAAGAATGGAATGTTCTTGATAGAAAGGCTCTAGGATCTATAAGATTGAGTCTGGCATCTTCTGTGATTTCTAATTTATCACAGGCAAAAATAATGGTAGAGTTAATGGATACTTTAGCAAATTTATATGAAAAGCTCTCAGCTTCAAATAAGGTATATCTTATGAAGTAATTATTTAATTTGCAAATGTAGGAAGGTGGATCTGTATTTAATCATCTAAATGATTTCCATGCAATAGTAAATCAGTTAAATTCAGTCAAAATAGTTTTTGATGATGAAATTAAGGCTCTATTAATCTTATGCTCTTTACCTAAAAGCTGGCATAGCTTGATAATGGTAGTTAGTAATACTGCATCTGCTTTAAATATCTTGAAAGTTGATGATGTTGTAGGTGTAATCTTGAATGAGAAAATTTGTAAGAAAAGCATAGAGAAAACATCAAGTAATGCTTTAAGTTTTGAAAGTAGGGGAAGGCAAAAAGAGAAGGGCAAGCAAGGGAGATCAAGGTCTAAGTCAAGGATGAGAGGTAGATCTAAATCCAAAAATGGAAGAAAGATAACCTGTTGGAATTGTGGAAAGATAGGGCATGCAAAGAAAGATTGCTAGTTGAAAGCTAAAGAAGAAAATTAGCAAGAAGGTAATAAGGAAGCAAATGTTGCAGGTATTGTTGCACAAGATGCTCTTATATTTTCTTTGGATAATAAAATATAATCTTGGGTTTTAGATTTTGGTGCCTCTTTCCATGCAACCCCAAATAGAGAATATTTTAATGCCTATGTCCATGGGGATTTTGGAATAGTTTATTTAGGGGATGATGAGCCTTGTAAAATTGTTGGCAAAGAAAAAGTGCAGCTGAAATTGTAGAATCACAACACATGGGTGTTGAAAGATGTCATGCATGTTCCCATCCTGAAGAGGAATCTAATTTTTATAGGAAAGTTGGGGGATGAGGGTTGTATAGTAACTCTCACAACTGAATCTTTTAAGGTTTCCAAGGGTGCACTTATATTAGATAGAGATAAGAGAGTAGGTACTCTCTATTTATGTAATTATATTACTGATAATTCTCCTTTTGTATTATCTACTTCAGATGTAGATGTAAAGTTGTGGCACTGTAGGCTCGGCCACTTGAGTGAGAAGGGAATGACTATTCTTAAGTCAAAAGGTAAGCTTTCAGATTTGAAATGCATAGATCTAGATTTTTGTGAGCACTATATTTTTGGGAAACAGAAGAGAGTGAGTTTTCTCAAGACTGAGTCAACAAAGAAGAAGCAGAAGTTAGAGCTTGTTCACATAGACATGTGGGGACCAGCTCAGGTAACTTCTATTAGAGGATCATGATATTATTTTTCTTTCATTGATGATGCTATAAGAAAGGTATGGGTTTATTGCATAAGGAAGAAATCTGATGTTTTTGACACATTTAAGAAGTGGAAATCTCTAGTTGAGAATGAAATAGGCATGAGATTGAAGTGCCTTAGATCTGACAATGGTGGTGAGTACTGTAGCTATAATTTCAATAGTTACTATTCTATGAATGGAATACATAGGCAAAGGATGATTCCAAGGAAACCTTAGCAAAATGGAGTTGCTGAAAAGATGAACAAAACAATATTAGAGCATGCACAAAGTATGAGGTTACATACTGGTTTGCCCTTATAGTTTTGGGCAGAAGTTGTAGATACTGTAGTTTACCTAATTAACAGAGGACCCTCTACTGCTCTGGATGGTGTAATTCTAGAAGAGGCTTGGACAGGTAAAAGGATAGATCTTTCATTTCTCAAAGTTTTTGGTTCTAAAGCTTTTGTGCACATTGATAAAGAAAATAGAAAGAAGCTAGATGTTAAATCTATGCAGTGCACTTTTATTGGTTATGGCTCTAGAGATTTTAGATTCCAGTTGTGGAATTTAAGAACTAACAAAATTATTAAAAGCTGTGATGTTGTTTTCAATGAGAAAGTGATGTACAGTGATCAGCTCAAGAAGCTAAATAATACTGAGCAGAGAAATGTTAATTTGGATGAGGAAATGATCCAAAATGAGCTCGTGGGGAAAAATAACCATAGAAAAAAAACACAAAGATCGACATCAATTAGTTAAGAACGGACATCAGTCAGGAAGGAATCGATGTCAGTCAGATAGAAACTGATGTCGGTCAGGTACAGACCTAGAGATGACCAAGATCGATCACTGACAGATAATTTGGGTGGACAACAAGCTGTGTTTGAGTCTTAGATGCCCATCAAGAGGTCAAAAAAGGTAAGTAAACCTCCAATTCAATATTCCCCTTCATTATTCTACTTATTACTCATAGATAGTGGAGAACTAGAAAGCTTTGATGAGGCAATGCAGGTAGGAACCTAGAAACAGTGGGAGCTTGGCATGAATGAGGAAATTGATTCCTTTGAAACAGAACCAAACGTGGGATTTGGTTGAGTTGCCAGATGTAAAGAAGACACTAAAAAATAGATGGGTTTACAAATTAAAGGAAGGTGAGAATGGACAAATGAGACATAAGGCCACGTTGGTAGTAAGGGGATTTGCATAGAAACTAGGTATTGATTTTGGTGAAATATTTTCTCTTGTAGTTAAAATGACTTATATTCAAACTATATTGTCTTTAGTTGCTATTGAGGATTTGCATCTTGAGTAGCTTGATGTTAAGACATCATTTCTTCATGGAGATTTGGATGAAGAAATATATATGGATCAACTAGAAGGTTTTAAGGTCATAGGTAAGGAGAAACTTGTGTGCAAGTTGAAGAAAAGCTTATATAGTCTTAAGCAAGCTCCAAGACAATGGTATTTGAGATTTGATAGGTTTATGATAGAGCATGGCTTTTGTAGATGTCAATCTAACCATTGTGTTTATTTTAAGAGATTGGATAATGGTAGATATATTATCCTGTTACTATATGCAAATGATATGCTTGTTGTAGATTCACACATACAGGACATTAATGAGCTTAAGGTAAAATTAGCTCACACATTTGCCATGAAGGATTTGGGAGAAGCAAAGAAAATTCTTGACATGAGTATTAAGAGAGACAGGAGAAATCACAGGTTGATTTTGTCTCAAGAGGATTATGTGAACAAGGTGTTGGAAAGGTTCAATATGCAGGATGCAAAACCGGTAAGCACACCTATGGCTGGACACTTTAAGTTGAGCAAAGAATAGTGTCCTAATTCACATGATGAGGTAGAGTATATGAGTAGAGTTCCATATGCTTCCATAGTTGGGAGCTTAATGTATGCAATGGTATGTACTAGGCCTGATATAGCCCAAGCAGTGGGCATTTTTAGTAAGTTTATGGCCAATCTAGGGAAGAAACATTAAAAAGTAGTTTAGTGGATTCTCAAATTTCTGAGAGGGACCAACAGTAAGCATTTATGCTTTAGAGGGTCAAATATTTCTCTACATGGATATGTAGATTCGGATATGGCAGGTGACTTGGATGGCAGGAGAAACACTACAGGAATGTGTTCACTATTGGTGGAATGGTGGTTAGATGGATTTCAAAGTTGCAGAAGGTTGTTGCCTTGTCTACTACAGAGGCAGAATACATTGTAGTCATAGAGGCTAGCAAAGAGATGATATGGATGACATGGTTCATGGAAGAGTTGGGAAAGGAGTAAGAGAGTTGTAGATTATATAGTGATAGTCAAAGTGTAATTCATTTGGCAAAGAACTCAGCCTTTCATTCAAGAACCAAACATATATAGCTTAGGTACCACTTCATTAGATAGGTATTGGAGGATGGTGAGTTGAAGCTAGAAAAGATCCATATAGATAAGAACCCTACTGATATGTTAACAAAGCTGGTAACAAAGGAGAAGTTGAATCTTCATTCAACTTTTATTGGTCTTCAAGATTGAGTTTAAAGATGGAGAAGCTAGAAGATGTTGTTGTACAAATTAAGGTGCAATTGTTTATCTCCAAGTGGGAGATTGTTAATTTGTGGAGCTAAAAGCTTCAACAGATGAGCGAATGTAGAAGTTGGTGGAGTTACATAGTCACCGATGACGGTCAGGAGTGGACCAGAGGCTGCCAACATCGGTTATGGATCAGTTGACGTTGGACATGTGTAGGCAGACAGGGACTGACGTTGGTCACCTGTGCATCTAGAAAGTGTATTTTCATGGTAGAATAGAGTGTTTGCATGATAAGTATAACTGTTGGTATTGAGTTTGCATTTCTATTTTTGGCAGGACTGATTCAAACCTTTGATTAGGAGGTATATCTAATGGTGGATATTATATGCTCATGAATCCTAATATTATATAATAGGGTTAGATCTTCTTAGCTTGTAAGACTTGAATAAGTTGTAATTGAGAGAGAGAGAACTCTTGAAGGAAAGAGATCTGTACATCTGAGAGGTGTGAGAAGAAAGTGTGATTTCTTCATTGTATTTCCTTCTGGAAGAGTTTAATACAAGTTTTTGGGTTGTTTCTTGTATCTCATATTCTTTTCTATTTTTTATTTCTACTTACTTATTATTCTGGTTTAATTCCGTGTTTAGTTGCTTACATAAAGGTAATCAATCGTGTTGGTTGATCCCCAACATCAATCTCCTTGGACATATAGGATGCTTGGTCATAACATGCATGCCATTATGTACATTAGGTTTTATAAGAGTAAATAATATGTAGATTAGTCCCTCATTAGTCCAAATGACAAAAATAAAACATAACAATACACTAGGGCTGAACACTCTTGCCTAAGAATTAGGGAGAGTATAACATAATAAACAAGATAAAAAAATAGAGATAAAGACAATATAAATTACTTATCTTTTTTTAAAATTTGATGCCTAATTATTGACATAAGGATGTTTGTGCTCAGCCCATTATGATTTTAGTCTTTTATCAATGCTCTTTCAGGGTGGTAGCATCTATCCAATAGTTACTTGTGGCTTGGTGTGAAGCTTGGAATAAATTATACATTATAACACTAATCTCAAAGGCTTCAAGAAGATATTTCAGTAGAATATCCTTACACATAAAATATTTTTAACATATGGTGTGGTCAGTTTTATTTATAAATATAAAAACTAACTCTAACTTTACGGAGGTTAGGTTAAATTCTAACTTGGGTTGAGTCTAAATTAATCTAGGTTGAGTTAGTCTAACACTAGGTTTGGTCAAAACACTCATAAAATCTTGACACCTTAGTTTCTAATTTTTTTAAGGTATGACAACTCACTTTAGATATATTTGAGGTGATGACTCATATTTTTGGAATATTTAGTAGATAATAAATCACTTTATTAGATCCTTTAACCTTTTGACTTCATATTTAGTTAATTTTTTTTTGGTAAACCAAATTCACTAATTTGATTTAGAATTTTTTATTTGGGAAAATTAATATTTGTAATGTAATTAATATTTATTAGTGATTTTTGAATTTTATAAATTATTTTAAATGTTTTCAATTAATAGCTTGATAGGCTAAAAACTGTTAAACTACTAGGTCATAACTTGACTAGGGTTAGAAATGAACTAGTTTTTTGGTACATATAAGGTAATATGCCCTTACCATGGTGAATGTAGGATTTTGATCACTCTTGCTCTTACTGGCCCTTACCATGTATGGAGTCTTATTTTAACTCTTAACAATTGATTGTGATCCATTGATATACTTTAATTTTCCCATTGATAAAATATTGACCTTTCTATCTTTTACTATGTTGCACAAATATGTGAATGTAGGAAACTTCTTAAACAAGATAGCTTCATGTAATGCTGGTAAAATATTGTTTAGATATGTCTTGTAGATCTTTGTCTATCATGGGGCTAGTCAATTTAGCTAATATAGTATTGTATCATAAGATGTACTCTATGATAGTTACATTAGACTTTTGTTTCAACTATACAACTTGGGCATATGAGATCTTGTCACTAATATTGATGGAAAAGTGTGCTAAAAACATGTCTTCTAAAGGATTGAATGTTGTTATAGATTGATTCAGTAAGTCATAAAATCATTTTAGGGCATAATCCTTTAAATTATGCAGAAATAACTTCATGAGAAGCCAATTACTATACACATAATCCAAACATGCTATGTGATAAGATATAAGAAAGGGCTCTGGGTTACCCTTGCCATCATATAATTTAAGATTAGGTGCCACAAATCCAAATGGAAAGTGATTTGTCACTATTTAATATGTCAAAGGTGTATGTAAGAGATTGTTAGAATCCAACGCATGTTATGGCCTAATGTCTCTCTTCTCAAAATGTAACACCTTATCTTATAGAGTATGAACCTCATGCATAAGGTATTATATATATGGTGTAGAGGAACTATCCATAAGAAATGTAGCTATCACTAAATTTTATCAAATTACAATTGTAAGTTGTGCTAGATGATTTGGTCCCACTCTAGGTGTAATAATGTTATTATATTTGGGAGTTGAATATTATCCATTTTTTTATTTTTCAAGTTCTTCCTGAATAATAGTGATGAGGTCGTCTTGAATATATACATGTTTGGACATAAAATATTACAATTATTTATTATTCATGTCATCAAATTGAGTGTTAAAATTTTCCATTTTTTCTTATTAGTCTCATACACATATTATCATATAGAACCTGTTTGATGACTAAATGTTTGTGTTAGCATTTTTTTGGAGGCCACATGGCATATGGTGGTGTATACACCCTAAATTGGTCAAGGAACCACACATCATGTCTTGTCATTGTCCTTTCACATGAGACTCTGATTGAATAATATGGCCTTGTTCACATTTATTTGTCTTTTATTTTACTCATCTTAGTCTTATTAAATGTTTGAGTCACCTTTTTCCCTATTTCCAGTCATCTGTACACTTTCAAAACATCATTCTAGCTCAGCTAGGATCCTTTTTCCATAATTATTACATCCCCCTAAGTCTCGATCTTATAGGATAGGCATGTTGGGATTGGAATATAGTGTTGAACCCTAGGGTGTCCATCTCCAATGCTCCTATCGAAGGTCATTTTGAGCTCCAATGGTCAACTTTCCTCAATGAGTTATATCTCCTTTTCTAGCTTCATCTTTAAGATTTATAATATCAACCTAATGAGAATAAAGCTCCCAAATTATAAATAAATATTATTATATATAGAGGACTACATAAAGCATTTTATATCTATCACGTACTATTTTGTCACATTACATAATTAAAAACTAGTTAATAGTATAGTTTAGCATTCTACACCACACATAGACTTGAATTATTGATCAAAGAAGGGCGTAGGTGAAAGTTCATTCTTACATCTACCATGTGAATTGATTATACATGTTCTTGAGGGAGAACTACATTTGATCTAAGATCCTAGCTTGAGGGTTAATGTAGGTAATGATTAGGACAACAAGGGTTCTAGATCATGTGATCATACTTACCCTAACTCATTTTTTCCCTTTTTGCTTTTGATGTATTTTTTTTTGTGTGTATATAAAAAATTATGGTTTAGAGATTTAAATGGACCTATAGTGAGATTTTTTGACATTAAACCTCCAAAATTTTATATATACAGTCTCACACTGAGGTAACAAATAAAACCAAAAAATCTTAGACCTTTGAGACAATAGTGGTATAAAAATACCATAGCACCAAACACTAGGGTGTCATATTTTGATGCTCCTATCCTTTCATAAAATGAAATCCAGATCTAGATTTGCAACACTGTCCCAATCTTGTGTAGCATATTTTAACTCCTAAGTCATCCATTTTAGCCTTTTTTTATATAAGTTCACTTCTCTTCTGATGTAATTAATTTGACTAAATTGATCAAAACATGTAATTTATTTTATTTGATTGGATTTTCCCACTTACTCCAAACCCTTTATTGTTTAGGAACTAGACCCTAGTTTCCCAAAAATAATAAAACATTTGGTGAACCTAACTTGCTTCAGACAAATTTTTAATCCTAGGCACCCTTAGGATTTTTCCTTCATATTTTGTCTAAAAATTAAATTTTAGAATTTTAATTTTTGTACAATTTTTTTGTGCATTTATCCTATTCAAAATTATCTTTAAGAATTTAAATTATTGCATAATTTAAAAAAATTCTAAAACCCTAGATTTCCAAACTAGGTCCTCAAACCCTAAGCTTACCTCTATAATTTTTAGAAAAATAGTTTATAATTTTTGCAAATTTTTTGGACTGTCAAAAATATTTTTAAAATCTCAATATTAGTAGTTATTTTGTGAAAAAAATTCAAAATTATGATTTTTGTATTATTTTTTTGTGCATTTATCCTATTTAAAATTAATTTTTAGAATTTAAATTATTACATAATTTTCAAAAATTATAAAAACCTATCCCAAAACCCTAGATTTACAAATCAGGTCATCAAACCCCAAGCCTTGCAATTTTTATAAACATATGTTATAATTTTTGTAAATTATTTTGGTAGTCAAAAGTATTTTCAAAATCTCTATGTTAGTAGTTATTTTTTCATTTATTTTCATAATAATAGTTTTCAATATTTTATTTGGTGAAATAAATAAAATGGATACTAAGGTACTTCTTCCATCTCATCCCATATATCAAGTTCTAAATTTTTCTTATAATTATAACAATAAATGGACACATTTTTAAAATTGCACATTAGCTAAAAATATGAAAAATGATTTCATTTTCAATGATGATAATTACTATTGTTGTAATGAGGAATATGACGATACATGTGAAAATGATATTGAATAAAAAGTAGATGCATCTTCTTCTCTCAAACTTATCTCTTTTATTCCTTCTTCCAAAGAAAATAACTTTGACAAATAGGAAAGATACTTTCCACCTCATTCTCCTATGCACAATGCATCAAATAAATAAATTAGTCATGCACTTCTAAGTGAACCTCTTATTGGTGATAATTTGCTTCCTTGTGAACCTTCTCTCTCTCTCTCTCTCTCTCTCTCTCTCTCTCTCTCTCTCTCTCTCTCTCTCTCTCTCTCTCTCTCTCTCTCTCTCTCTCTCTCTCTCTCTCTCTCTCTCTCTCTCTCTCTCTCTCTCTCTCTCTCTAATTCTATTTTCAAAATATAACAATATAAACACAATAGAATCAAATTGCCAATGCATAGTTCAAAAGATCAATCTCATGTTCCTAACTCTACTTTATCAAAATAATGTCTAAATGAAAAATCTTATTTTTGTACTTCTCATATTACAAATGAAAATAATTCATACACTCCATCCATTGATAACATAGATTCACATTATATTCCAATTTTAAATGATAGTTTATTACACATTCAAAAGGAATTGAATTATTCTCTTACACCTCTCCCTATCAATGGTGGAATTGATAATGAGTTTGATAGTGAAAATGCAAATGAATATGAAAATGAGAGTGATTATTAAAAATATTTCTATTATGATAATGCATACAATAATGATGATTATTATGAACATAGTGAAGAAGAAAATGCATCTCATATTTCTAACTCTTATCTCACTCCTCCTCTCAAACATAATGCTCTACCAAATGTTGTTGCTACTTTCATGCATTGATTCTATTTCGAATAATGTGCATGTTAATGATAACCTCACATATTATACTCAATTATAATGCGATTCACTAAAACGTCAAGATACCAATGAATCTCCCACAACAACCCTTACTACATTAGAACCCATTTTTCACTCTTCACCTAAAGAGAATGGTATCCCACATCCTTCTAGTACGGTTCAAGTTACCTTTACTCCTAAGGTTCAAGTGAGCACACCCCCTCTCTATGATCTAATTGTTAAATGTAGCATTACCATGGCTAAAATAAATAATAAAATTCAATGATTAAATGAACCACTTCAAGATACTAATATACAATTCAAGGAAATTATCTCTTTCATCTGTGTAGTTGGTGAATTACAACACCAATTACATATCCTTACCTTGGAAAACAAGGATTATAAGTTTTGGATAGATGCAAATGATTTACATGGTAACCCTCTTCTAAAGACATTTTTAAAATCTTCATTGCCTAAGCATTTTTAGATAACATCATTACCTCAATTTGATAGAATTAGAGATCCATTCATACATTATATACACCTTAAATGGGTCAAGCAACCACACATATCATGTATTTTCATAGTCCTTTCATAGGAGACTCTGACTGGATAATATGAGCCTTGTTCACATTAGCTATGTCCTTTGTTTTTACTCATCTTGGTCTTCTTTCATTCTTGAATCACCTTTTTACTTATTTCTAGTCATCTATAAACTTTTAAAACATCATTCTACCTCAACCAGGTCAGATTTCCCATAATTAATTCATCCCCTAAGGTTTCAAGCCTATAAGACAAGAGTGTTAGGATTGGACTATTATGCTGGACCCTATGGTGTCCATTTGCAACTCTCCTATACAAGGTCATTTTGAGATCTAATGGTTAGTTTCCCTGACTTAATGAGTCCATTACCTTTATTATCTTCATCCTTAAGTTCTCTAATGTCATCCTAATGTGAATAAATCTCCCAAATTCAAAATAAAGAGTTTCCTATATAAATAATTATGAAAATAATCGCTAGCACTTTATACTTTGGCATAGTACATAATTAAAATCAGTCAATAGTATAGCTCAACATTCCACATCACGTATATCATTTCTTACTTGATTAAGGAAGGGCTTAGGCAAAATCTCATTCTTGCATCTATCATGTAATTTGATTATGCACATTTCGTAAGGGAGAATTACATTTTATCTAAGACCATAGCTTGAGGGTTAATGATTAGGACAATAAGGTTTCTTGATCATGTGATAATACTTCTTCTGACCCAGTTTCTCCCCTTTATGATTTTGATGTATTCATTGTTTCATGTGTGTATATAGACTTACAGTTTAGATATTGAAACAAATGTACTGTGAGCTCTGTTGATATTCAACATCCAAATTTTCATATATAAGCTCACATTGAGAGAGTAGACAAAACCCAAAAATCTCATATATTTAGGATAATAGCGATAGAAAAAGACTATAACACCAAACACCAAGGTGTCTTATTCCAATTCTCCTATATTTTCACAAAATGAAAGTTAGATATAGATTTGTGACACTGTCCCAGTCCTGTACAATAGATTTTAACCTCTGAATCATTTAATTTAGCCTATTTTTCTAGATAAGTTTATTTCTCTCCTTATGCAATTGATGTGATTTATTTTAATCAAAATATCTATTTTATTATGTTTGATTGATATTTCCCTTTATTCTAGACCTTTTATTTTTTAGGAACTATACCCTAGTTTTCCCAAAAATAATAAAATATTTCGTGAACCCAATTTACTTTGAACAAATCTAAAACCCAGGGTACACTTAGGGTTTTTCCTTCAAATTTTGTATACAAAGGGTTTTTCCTTCAAAATTTGTACACAAATTAAATTACAAATTTCTAATTTTTATATAAAATTTCATCACTAACTCCATTAAAATATTGTTTTGGAATTTAAATTATTTTAATAATTTTAAAAATTTCTAAAACCCTAACCAAGACCCCTAGATTTTCAAACTATGTCCTCAAACCTCAAGCCTACCTCCTTTACAATTTTTAGAAAAATATTTTGGAATTTTTGTAAATTAGTTAGAGTGCCAAAAATATTTTCAAAATCTCAATATTAGTAGTTATTTTATGCAAAAATTAAATTTCAAAATTTTGATTTTTGTGCATTTATCCTATTCAAAATTAATTTTAAAATTTAAATTATTAAAATAATTTTAAAAAAATTATATAAACCTAGCCCAAAACCTTAGATTTCTAAAATACGTCCTCAAACACCAAGCCTACCTCATTTACAATTTTTAGAAAAATATTTTTAAATTTTTGCAAATTGTTTACAGTGCCAAAAATATATTTAAGATCTCAATATTAGTATTTATTTTTTGGAAAAATTAAATTTCAAAATTCTGATTTTTGTATAACTTTTTGTGCATTTATCCTATTCAAAATTATTTTTAAAATTTAAATTATTGACATAATTTTTAAAAAAATTCTAAAAACCTAGCGGAAAACCCTAGATTTCCAAACCAGGACCTCAAATCCCAAGCCTACATCCTTTACAATTTTAAGAAAAATATTTTGGAATTTTTGCAAATTATTTAGAGTGCAAAAAATATTTTCAAAATCTCTATGTTGATAGTTATTTTTGCATTTATTTGGTTAATAGTACTTTTACATATTCTCTTTGGTGAATGAAATAAAATGGCCACTAAGGCACTTCCTCCCTCTCATCCCAGAGAACAATTTATAAATCTTTCTCATAATTATGATAATGAATGGACAAATTTACAAAATTGCACATTAGCTAGAAATGTGAAAAATGATTTCATTTACAATGAAGATAATTACTATTGTTTTAAGGAGGGATATGATGACACATATGAAAGTGATAGTGAATAAAAAGTAGATGCATCTTCTTCTCTCAAACCTATCTCTTTTATTATTTATTCTAAAGAAATAATTTTGATAAATGGGAAAATTACTTTTCACCTCATTCTCCTAGGCACAATACACCAAATTAAAAAATTAATCATGCACTTCCAAGTGAAAATCTTATTGGTGATAATTTTCGTCCATGTGAACCTAATATCTCTCTCTTTTGCTACTTCTATGTTCAAATTACAATAATAAAAATGTAATAGAATCAAATTTCCAATGCATAGTTCAAAATAGATTTCTCATGTTTCGAACTCTACTTTATCAAAATAATGTCTAAAGAAAACTCTTCTTCTCTTACTTATCATATTATAATTGAAAATAATGCATATACTCCATCCATGGGTAGCATAGATGCACATTCAAATGATAATTTATGACATATTAGAAAATAATTAAATTCTTCTCTTACACCTCTCCCTAGTGAGAATGGAAGTGATAATAAGTATGATAGTGAACATGAAAATTAATATGAAAATGACAGTGACTATGAATAATATTTGATCTATGATAATGCATTGAATAATGATGATTATTATGTCCATTGTGAAGATGAGAATTCATCTCATGTTTCTAACTCTTCTCTCACTCTTCCTCTCAAACAAAATGCACTACCAAATGTTATCTCTACTCTTTGCATGATTCTATTTCAAATAATGCACATGTTAATGATAACATCACATACTCTACTCAATTAGAATGTGATTCACTAAAACATAAAGATACCAATGAATTTACCAAGCCACCCCTCACTATAGTAAAACCCTGTTCTCACTCTCCACCTAAAGAGAATGGTAGCCCACACCCCTCTAGTAAGGTCTAAGTTACCATTACTCCCAAGATTCAAGTGAGCACACCCCCTCTTTAAGATCCACTTACTAAATGTATCATTCCCATGGCTAAAATAAATTATTAAGTTCAATGATTCAATGAACCACTTCAAGATGCTAATATACCATCCTAGGAGATTATTTCTTTGATGCATGTAGTAGGTGAATTAAAACACAAAGTAAATTTCCTTACCTTGGAAAAAAAGGCTTATAAGTCTTGGATGGATGCTAATGATTTACATGGAAACCCTCTTCTAAAGACATTTGTACAAGATTCATTGCCTAAGCATTTCTAAATACCATCATTGCCTCACTTTGATGGAACTAGAGATCCATTCATACACCTTCAAGCTTTTAAAAAGGCTTTGTCATCTCATGTGAGTCCATTGATTCTACTAAAAAAATTTCGACAAACATTAGTAGGGGAAGCACATAATTGGTTCTTTCATGTACTCTCCACTGATTCCTTGCACACATATGATGATTTCAAGGAGTAATTTATCATACATTACATAACAAACATAGGCCCTCGTGTTACATATGATAAATTTTCCACATTGCATCTGAATACGTGAGAGCCATTTAGTGATTATATCTTACAATTTAAGATTCACATGTTAAGATTAATCTACAAATGAATTGATTTCAAAATTCAGCATATCATTATTAAGGGGCTTTGTCAACCACTCCTTGAGAATATATTATATCAGTCAGAGTCTTCTTTTAGGCACTTATGTTATATCATTATATCCTTGGAAAATAAATTGTTATTTATTGAGGTAGATTCAATTCATCACATTAATCTAGATTTCATAGCAGTCCCTACATCTACAACTCCAAGCACACACAATCTACAATGTCCTAGATAAGATAGAATACCGCTACTAGAAAAATAACCAATTAAAAATAGAGAGCTAGTCTCTATAGCACAACCTATAATATGCATGATAGAGAAAAATAACAAGGCACCATTATAGTTTTATTTAGAGTGAGATAGACCATGTGTCATATTATCAACACTACTAGATATGAGGTTAATCACATTACCTTCTACTCATTGATGAGATTCACATCTCTTATATAGATAGCCACATCGGCTCTTTTCTAACTATCATCACATTCATGGACACAAAGATAATTATTTTTATGGACTCAAAGATTGTATTAATATATGCATTGATAATAGAATCATATAATTCATATAGGGGGCACCAAGATCTCCTCCATCATGGATTCCCAATCCTCATAACTCCATGACTAAATCATCCCAGAACATTCCTTTACAAAAATCATTAGTCACTCATCATGAGAGTAATGCAGGTTCTAAGATAGAGCCTCATAAGAGATCTCCTACTCCACCTATTCAAAAGGTTTGAAAACTAGTACAATGAGAGAAACCTAGATATAACACTATGGTTAGAAGAGTATATAGTGTAGTTCCATATACATATCTAACACAGTCACAAACATCTCATCATAGTACCACTCTAGAGAGATATTCACTATGGCCATATTTTTAGGGTCCTATCTCATGTAACAACCCATTACAATTAATATTAAATGAACCCACATCAAAAATTACTGATCCAAAGAGATATTCACTATAGATAGATTTTTAGAATCCTATCTCACATAACAACCCATTATGATTGAGATTAGATGAGCCCCCATCATAGGTTTTAGCTCTATCTTGACCTATTGCTTAGTCATATGCATCACAACAAATAGCTTCAATTGCATATCTAATAAGGCTACATTTGGTAGAGTCTCCACACATAGCTACAATTAGTACACAATAGAAAGTATCAGATATAAAATATGTTTTTACATAGCATGAGAAGTATGGGCACTTATTTAGTTGGAAATCAAGGTTAAGATAGGGATATAACACAAAGTGATCTAACACATATTTATATCGGTATCAGTTCATAGCTTCACTTTATAAGGTAATGATGGAGCCAAAGGACCAACCTTTGTATTCTTGAGCCACTCTTAGGGAATTCAAAACAAAATGCTCTCTTTCATCCCCTTTGACTAACAACTAACATTCCTAGATCTGAATAAACATCCCCAACCAAACTAAATTATCCAAATCTAGACCTTAATAATATCCCATTTTACCACTCTTAAACCAACTCACTTTATCAAAATAACTTACCAGTTAAAAAACCAACCAAATTTATTTCTCATATATGATTACAAATCAAGCCTACCATAACACTTATGAACATATCATGAAAAATCAAAATCACATCACAAAAACCATTTTTAAAAACATATGCAACCTCAAAATCAATACCAAACCAACCACTTTTAAATCAATCATTTTCAAATTAATATACCAACATACTTCAAATCCCATACCACAATTTTCATGAGTCACAATCAAAATAATATCCATATATATAACACAGTTTTCAAAACATATATATCATATGAAGATATAATCAATCATGAATGGGCATCATACCCCCACTCTGAATCTCATTCTTTCCACCAGTACTAGTCCCATAATCTAACCTATCACTTGATGACCCTGCACCTTCTAGAGCTCCTGAATGCCTCTTATGATGACTATCTCACTATAATATCTAGCCATGATCCTTGTGCAAGTCCTCATATTACCATTGAAGATTAGCTTACTCATGCATAATCTTCATACTCATTAGTATAAAATTAGGTGGAGACATCCTATGCCTATCTATCTCATCCTTCAACTCATCTCTCTCTCTTGTTACCCTAACATATGTATCTATAGATATAATAGCTCTATCAAATAAATGAGCATAAAAACTAGATGTAACTATCACTTTCTCTATCAAACCCTCTTCCACAACATCATTAGGAACATGTTGTGTAAGATCCTAGAGTGTTGAATGAATGATGGTCTCCCAGAACCCATCATCTCTGCTCCATGCACCAACCTATGCCTATCTTGAGAACCTCCGACTCTGCTTGCACATAAAGTAAAACACTAAATTATATATATGATTTAAAATATAAAAAAAATAAGCATAAATTCATAATAAAATGAAATGTAAATTAATGCTTAGCTCTCATCATTTGGATTGGTGTATGATCATCATACTTAGGAGCATCTCTTTTATCAATATGATCTAATGGAATCCATCGATGCCTCATCCACCATGTAGTATATGCCTCTGTGCATCCAATATCATCTAAATCAAGAATATATATAGCTATATCTCATTCATTTAAAGACAATGGTGCTAACTCAACCTCAGTAGGCCTCACATGAGCTCTTTCCCTCATTGGTGCCTATGCACTCCTCACCCACACCCATGCTACAAGGATCACATCCTGTAGTACCCCAAACTAATTCATCATGAATTCATATTAAAAGTGCTCATATAGTCCAACCATTGATCATGTAACCAAAAATTGACCCTCATATATTACAACTCCACTCACAGCACCAGCTTCCACTTGGGCTACTAACTGCTCAAACTAGGTCATGGTAGGTGCTCATTTCCTCAACATATCTCTCGTTCTAAAAATCTAAATCTCAAACTAGTCAATACATAAATAAATCAAAAGTAAATCCAATTTTACTATATCAAACAACTCTTTCATTCAAATAAAAATACCATTTTACCTATAACTAGAGCCTCATAACTTCATTTTACAAACCATTTTTTTCAATTGAATCATGACAATGATACCTTTGACATCACACAAGTTTCATTCTCTCAGTATCTCATATAGATATTATAGAACACACATCTCTATATCTATATTACACCTAGAAATACAACATAGTCCTAACCAATAAAAAGATCGTTCAACTCTCAAATAGACTCAGTCTAATCAATCAAATAACCTCTTAATTAATTCAACATATACCAACTTTGTTTCTATCACTACGCCACTAGTCATAAATTTTATCTCAAACTCCTCTATCATGGATTTTGTCCCTTTTTCAAAAAGGGGGAATCATTCCTACTATTCTTATTTCTACACCTCCCCAACATACCCATCCACTCTCATAGATGGATGCACCATGGTTCTTACACCTCCAACAGTCAGATCATCAAATTCAGCTTATATCGATTGAAATATACAATGATGTAGGTACATAGGTCACTCAGCATTATTCAAAATATTTAGAGGGATATAACTTTAGCTTATATATACACAAAATATTTAGATACAATGGTTCAGATCATATGGATCCATAATGATTTTAGCTTATTCACATATAGTGGTTCAGGTCATATGGATCCACAATGATTTTAGCTTGCAGGTACATAGACTATTCATATACAATGGTTTAGATTATATGGATTCACAATGACTTTGATATATATTCAGACTCAGATACCAAATTTGGGGGCATGTACATTACTACATATTTCACACATACAACATGACACAATTACAAGACCAGATAGTAGATTATGGGCATAGTTCAAAGCATGATGTTTTCATCTCTAATTTTACACATCAGGCATGGAATGGTAGGTCATATCACATGTGGTTATATAGGTTATTGGATTATACATATGCATCATTCACATAAAATATTTGGGGGCATATCATAGATGTTCATGTTCTTCATCATCTAGGATTATACAGACTGGAGTGACAAGACATGCCATTTTATTCTTGCACATTTATTAGAGTTTCATATTATACCTAGTTTTACCCAAGTTGTCACCAGGTTAGACTGCATAGCCATCTACAATGGTTGGTCCATTACATTACCCAGACCCAGACTACATGATTTTTTTCAAGACAAAAGATAAACATTAGCTTTGGACCTCTGAGTACTTCTTAGTTCCAGTTCAAATTATTCAAAGTGGGGGCATGAAATTTTTTTCTCTTCATATCATACAAATTTTATACACATATTCCGTATTACATGAGTTTATGTGGGATAGAGGGTAGACATTGGTTTTGGGCCTCTGATCATTTCTCATTCTAGTAAAATTTAGCATAGGGGGAAAGCATTGCCCTCCTCTATGTTACATGGATTCCACTTCTAGATTTAGTATATGGGGCATCTATTTTAGGGATTCCTTCTTTCTCTAGGCACTATTCAGCTCTCTATCCACTTCCCTATCTAGGAAGTGAGTTGGATCTTTTGTATCACATTCATTTCCACGTAGGTAGGTTCAAGTACACATTTTATTTTCTTTCTTTTAATCTATTACTTTAATTCATTACATCATTTAAATAAAAGGGAGGCAAATGTATACACCCTAAATTTGTCAAGTAACCACACATATCATGTATTTTCTCAATCCTTTCATAGGAGACTCTAATTGGAAAATATGAGCCTTTTTCACATTAGCGATGTCTTTTGTTTTTACTCATCTTGGTCTTGTTTCATGCATGAGTCACCTTTTATCTTATTGTTAGTCATCCATATAATTTCAAAACATCATTCCACCTCAGTCAAGATAGATTTCCAATGCTTATTCCATCCCTTAGATCTCAAGCCTATAAGATAGGAGTGTTGGGATTGGACTACAACATTGGACCCTAGGGTGTCCATTTCTAGCACTCCTATGCAAGGTCATTTTGAGATACAATGATTAGTTTCCCTCATTTAACGAGTCTTAGCCCCTTTCTTAGCTTCATCCTTAATTTTTCCAATTTCAACATAATGCAAATAAAGTTCCAAAATTTGAAATAAAGAGTCTCCTATATATAGTAATACACAAGGAATTTTATATTTAGCATTTACTACTTTGTCATAGTACATAGTTAAAAATTAGACAATGGTATAGCTCAGCATTTTTCATCACACATAGACTTGCATGCTTGATCAAGGAAGGGCCCAAGTGAAAATTCATTCTTGCATCTATCATGCATGTTTATTATGAACATTCCCTAAGGGAGAACTACATTTTATCTGAGACCCTAGATTGAGGGTTAATATAGGCAATAATTAGGATAATAGGGGTTCTCGATCATGTGATCATACTTCCCTTAACCTAGGTTTTTCCCCCTTATGATTTTGATGTATTCATTGTTTCATGTGTGTAGATAGGCTTAGTGTTTGGATATTGAAATGGACCTACAATGAGCTCTATTGAGATTAAACCTCCAAAATTTCATACATAGGCTCACACTGAGATAGCAGACAAAACCGAAAAAGCTCATACCTTCAAGACAATAATGGTTGAAAATGACTATAGTGCCAAAAAATAGGGTGTCCCATTCTATCATTCTTATACTTTCATAAAATGAATGTTAGATCTAGATTTTTGACACTATCCTAGTCTTGTACAATAGATTTAAACCTCTAAATCATCCACTTCAGCCTATTTCTCTAGTTAAGTTTATTTCTCTCCCTATGCAATTGATATGATTTATTTGTATCAAAATCTATATTTTAATGTATTTTATTGATATTTCCCTTTACTCCATACCCTTTATTTTTTAGGAAATATACCCTATTTTTCCTAAAAATAATAAAACATACACCTTTAATCCTTTTGAGAGGCTTTGCCATCTCATGTGAGTCCATTGATACTACTCAAGTTATTCCAACAGACATTAGTAGGGGAAGCAAAGAATTGGTTCTTTCATATAATCCCCATTGGTTCCTTACACACATATGATGAATTGGAGGAGGCATTTATTAGACATTACATAACAAATAGGGGCCCTCGTGTTACATATGAGAAACTTGCAACATTGCATCATAATACTTCAAACCCAGTTAGTGATTATATCTTACAATTTAAGATGCACATGTTAAGATTGATCTATAGACCAATATATTTAGAGATTCAACATATATTTATTAAGGTTATTTTCAACCTCTCCTCGACCATCTATTATATCAGACATCATCCTCTTTCAATTACTTATGCTATACAGTTCTAGACTTGGAAAGGAAATTGAGATTGACTAAGGTAGATTAAGTAGATTGGATTACTATAAATTTCACAATAGTATCTACATATATAGCTCCTAACACACGTCATCCACCATGTCATAAACAAGATAGTAGACCAAAACCAAAAAAATAACCAATTAAGAACAAAGAGCCAATCTCTAGAGTACAACCTATAGTATGCACTAAATAGAACAATAGTAGGGCACTACTATAATTTGATTTAGAGAAGGATATCCCATGTGTCATATTATAAACACTACTAGATATGAGGTTTATCACATTAACTTCTACTTATCGATAAGATCCACCTCTCTTACATAGACAACCACATTGGCCCTTTTGTAACATCATCATATTTGTAGACACAAAGATAATGATTTTTATGGACTTAGGGATTACATTAATAGATGTGTTGATAATGAAATCATAGTATTTACATAGGAGGCACTGAGATCTCATCCATTATGGCACCATAGACTTCATTCATCCACGACTGAGTCATCTCAAGACATTCCTTCACATGAATCATCAGTCACTCATCATGGGAGTAATGCAAGTTCTAAGATAGAGCTTCATAAGAGATCTCCTATTTCACCTATTTAGAAGGTTTAAAAACTAGTACAATGAGAGTAGCCTATATATAGTAGTGTAGTCTGAAGAGTACATAGTGTAGTTCCATATACATATCTAACACAAACATAAGAACCACAATAGAGTACCACTCTAGAGAGATATTCACTACGATCAGATTTGTAGGGTCCTAACTCATGTAACAACCTATTAAAATTAATATTAAATGAGCCCACATCATAGGGGATTGATCCAAATAGATATTGACTATAGTCAAACTTTTAGGGACCTATTTTATGTAGCAACCCACTACAATTGAGATTAGACAACCCCCCATCATAGGTTTCAACTCCATATCAATATATTGCTCAATCATATGCATCACAATAGAGGCCACTAGTTGTTATTTAATGAAAAAATCCACTACTATTATGGATAGTGAGGCTTATTCATAGCACATAGTTTTAGTTGCACTTCTAGTGAGGTTACATTTTATAGAGCCTCCATGTATAGCTATAGTTAGTGCATCATAGATAGTATCAGATACAAAGCATATTCCTATGTATCATGAGAAATATGGGCACTTATTCAATTGGCCATCAGGATTTAGATAGTGATCTAACACACATTCATACCAATATCAGTTCATAGTTTTACTTATCAAGGCAATGATGGAGCTGAAGGGTCAACCTTTGTATTCTTGAGCTACTCTCGATGAATTGAGAACATAATTCTCTCTTACATGCCCTCCTAGTAACAAATAAGAATTTTAGTACTAAATAGCCATCCCTAACCTAACTAAATTAACAAACTCTAGACCTTACCAATATCCTATTTTTAAAATCTAATCCTGAACTAATTCACTTTACCAAGTCAATTTGAAAATTAAAAAACAAATAAAGTTATTTACTTACATATGACTACAAATCAAACCTCAACATCACACTTGAACATATCATGAAATTATCAAATGACATATACCAAGTCCTATTTTACCAAACATATACAACCTTAACATCAATAGCAAATCAACCATTTCTAATCAACCATTTTCAATAAATACAATAATCTAGTCCAAAATCCATAACACAATGTGTATGGATCAAAATAAAAATAGTATACATATATATAATGAATTTTTAAAATCATATACATCATATCAAGGTAAAATCAATCATTAATGGGTGTCATACCCTCAGTCTTAGTCTCACTCTCCCTACCAAAACTAGTCCCATAATCTACTCTAGCACTTGATGACCCCGCACTTCCTTGAGCTCTTGAATGCCTCTTATGATGACTCTCTTGCTTTAGTATCTGACCATTCTCTTCATAAAAGTCTACATATCACCACTAAAGTTTCATGTACTCATTCATAATCCTCATATTCACCGATCCAAAATTAGGTGAGGGCATCCTATGCCTATCTAGCTTAGCCCTTAGTGAATCTCTATCTCCAACTATCCTAACATATGTAGCTATCACTATAGCATCCATATTGAAAAAATGATCATAAAAACCAATTTTAACTATTACTCACACTATCATACCATTCTCAACCACATTTTAAGGAACATGTTGTGTAAGCTTGTAGAGTGTTGATTCAATGATGGCCTCCTAAAACCCATCAATTCCACTTCTTACCCTAGCTTGTGCTTCATCCTAACCACCTCCCACTCCACCTACATGTAAAGTACAACACTACATTATATATATATATACTTTCAAATTAAACAAAACCACACATTTTTACATAATTCAAATTAAATTGCTACTTACCTCCCATCATCTAGATCAATAAAGGATCCTCATACGCAGTAGCATTCCCTCCATCAATAGGATATAATAGATCCCATCAATACTTAATCCACCATGTTTTATATGCCTCTGTGTATCCAACATCATCTATATTAAGAATATCTATGGCCAAATCTTGTGCATCAAAAGGCAATGGTGCTAACTTGGCCTCAGTAGGCCTCACGTGAGTTCCTATCCTCACTGGTGCCTGTGCACTCCTCACCCTTACCGATGCTATTAGGGGCATATCTTGTGGTACCCCAAACTATCTATTCACATGCTTATACTAAAAGTGCTTGTACATTCTAACCCAACAGTCATGTAACCAACAATTGGCCCTCATATACTTCAACTACACTCCATCCTCAACTCACTGAGGAAATCCTCTATAGGGCCTTCATATGATATCACGAGACATCAATATATCTAAAAATCATCTACAGTGAATTATTCCAAGAGACTAAATAGCCAATATACTCATCCACCACTTGTAAAATAGCCATGGATGTGCCCACTCTAGCGTACGTAATGCAATTGGATACACAATTATAATATGCTCATAAGCCCAATAGTGAAATAAAGTAGTTGAACTCACACCACCACTAAAAACCTCTTGAGTAAACCTATAAATATCCCTATATAGGTGGGAAAATATAGTCCTACCCCATATAAACATAGTACCATACACCTCCACATATTGAATGATCATATTCATCATGTATGTAAGTGACACCCTACTCCCATACACAATAAAAAAACAAATCCAACAACATGACAAACCACTTTTACAGATGTAAAACACTAGGTTGTATTATAAATGATATCATCACATCACTATCACTACCTCTCCAATGTATGCCCGAGGACACACTAGCAAAATACAAGGACACATGATCAATAACATCAGCACCCATGTCATCGTACAATGTCACCCACCATCTACTAATAGATAAATGCAAAATATTATACACATCCTCCAGTGTCATAGTAATCTCCTCAATAGAAAGCCATAAAATACATGTATATGCATTCCACCTCTCACATAAGGCAATAATCAGATACCTATCCCACTACATAGTGCTTAGGTCACACACATGACCTAGCCCTACCCTATCTCAATAGATAATGGTAACATCCTTAATATCTTCATCACTTGAACTCTAAAAAACTCTCTCATCCATACCTCACCCTATAAAATACTAGAAAATAACATATATATCATTTAAGCATGCCAAGTAAACAACCAAGCTACAAAATAATAGGCAACAAAGTAAAATCACAGAAAATCAACCCCAGTGGACAAAAACACTATAGAAATGACACAAATGCTAGACTTGTATGTTGGAACCTAAAAAATAGCGTTGCACACTAGATATGAGTGTTGAATCCTAGATAGGAGCACTGAAATCAGTCAAAATTTTTGTAGGACTCTTAAAATAGCTCAAAAGAGTCAAAAATAGGTTTTCCAAATAGATAAAAATCAAGCATTTGGTTACTTACTAGGCTAGCATCACCACCAGCCTCAACCTAGGATGCTAACTACTGAAAACAAGTCATGTTAGGTGCTCATCTCCTCAGCATATCTCCTACTCCATAGCTTCAAATTTCAACATAGTCAATGCAAAAGTGAATCAAGAATCAATTCAATTTTCTTATATCAACCAACTTTCTCATTCAAAGTAAAATACCATTTTACCCATAACTAGAACCCTATAGCCTTTTTTTTCAAACAATTTTCTTCCATAGAATCATGATAATGATATATTCAAAATCATACCATATTCTCACTTTTAATATCTCATCTACCAACTATGACACATGCATCTCTATACCTCTCTTATACCTAGACATACAACTTGGTCCTAACCAATCAAAAGCTTGTTTAACTTTCAAACAACTCAGTCTAATAAATCAAACAACTTCTCCATCAATTCAAACTATACCAACCTCATTTCTATTGTTGCACCACTAGTCATCAATTTTGGCTCAAACTCCTCTATCACAAAATCTCATCCCTATCCACAAATGTGGGCCATCATTTCCATTTATTCTTATTTATGCACTTATCCATCATGCCTATCCACTCTCATAGATGGATACACCATGGTTCATACACATAGAATAGTCAGATTATCAAATTTAGCTCAGATCAGTCAAAATATATAGTGAATTAAATTACATGTGTCACTCAACATTACTTAGCACATTCAAGGGGATATACCTTCAGTTTATAGATACAATGGCTCAGATCATATGAATCCACAATGATTTTATCTTACAAGTACATAGACTACTTAGATATAGTGGTTTAGATTATATGGATTCATAGTGACTTAAATACAGATTCAAACTTAGATACCATATTTGGGGTCATGTACATTACTATACATCTCACAGATAGAGCTTCATACATGGCATAGTAACAAGACCAGATACCATACTATAGGCATAGTATAGAGCACAGTGTTTGGATCTCTAGTTTTTCACATGAGACATGGCACGATAGGTCATATCACATGTGGTTATACAAATTACTAGATTATACATATGCATCACTCACATACCATATTTGGGGCATGGCATAGATGTTCATGTTCTTCATTATCTAGAATTATATAGATTGGAATGGTAAGACATGCCATGCTCTTCTTGGATATTTAACATAGTTTTAGATTATACTCAATAGTACTTAGGGTGTCACTAGATTGGACCACATAATTGTCTATAGTGGTTGGTCCATTATATTACCTAGACCCAGACTACATGAGTTTATGTGGGATAGAAGATAGACATTGGTTTTGGGTCTCTGACATTTCTCAGTTCTAGTTCAGATATTTAGAGTGGGGGCATGATAGATTTTTCTCTACATAACATATAGATTCTATACACACATTAAATATTACATGAGTTTATGTGAGAAAAAGGGTAAACATTAGTTTTGAGCCTCTAAGCATTTCTCATTTCAATTTGATCTGCCACAGTGTGTAAACATTGCCCTCCTTATCCATATTACACAGATTTGAATTTGAGATTTAATATAGGGGGCATCCATTTTAGGTATTCTTTCTTTCCCTAGACACTATTCAGTTCTCCATCCACTTCTCTGGCCAAGAAGTGAGTTATACCCTTTGCAACACATTCATCTCCACACAGGTAGGTTTATGTGTGCATTTTCTTTTCTTTCTTTTACTCTAGTACTTCATTTCATTGCATCACTAAAATAAAAGGGGGGAAAATATATATCCCTAAATTGGTCAAAAAACCTCATATATCATGTCTTCTCATAGTCCTTTCACAAGAGACTTTGACTGAGGAATATGAGCCTTGTTCACATTTAGCCATCTATTTCATTTTACTTATCTTAGTCTTATTTCATGTTTGAGTAACATTTTTGCCTATTTATAGCCATCCATAGAATTTTAAAACCTCAATTCAAGTCAGCCAAGATCTTTTTTCCATGATTATTCCACCCCCCATGTCCCAATCCTATAGGACAAGAGTGCTGGGATTAGATACAATGTTGGATCCTAGGGTGTCCATTTCCAACACTCTTATCAAAGTTCATTTTGAGCTTCAATTATCAGTTTCACTTACTTAATGAATCCCAACCTATTTCTTATCTTCATCCTTAAATTTTCTAATGTCATCCTAATAAGAATAAATCTTTTAAATTATAAATAAAGAGTCTCCTATATAAAGTATTACACAAGGCATATTATATCTAACACTTACTATTTTGGCACATTACATAATTAAAAATTAGTCAATAGTATAGATTAACATTCTAATGTTAGGAATATATAATGTAGAGAAATAATAATAAAATAAAAATAGGATTAAAATTAAGAAAACACAACAAAATAGAGACACAAATTTATTGTGGTTCACCTAATATGGGCTACATCCACACAAAAATTGCCTGTCCTTATTATTCAGTCCAACAAATGAAGGAGAAAACCTTCAATACATCCATTGCAATATCCTCTTCACACTCTCTTATTTTTTCACCTGATTACAATTCCCTCATATCAAATGAGGGTTAAAAATTAGGGAAAAAATACACTAACTTAATTCTAACCATTAGATCTAAAAACTAATAGTAAATGGTCTAGATTAACTATAAAATTATAATATTCTATAATGCATTTTTACAAAATTTTGCTTTGAGGCTCTGCCCTCGAACCCCCACCAGGGGGTTCCAAAATAGGTTGCTTCCCCCCTATACCTCCATGGTGACCCTAGTGGGGCATTGCTCCCCCATACCCCCCTTATTGAGAACTAGGCATTAGAATAAGGTTAGGCTCCATCATCCAACAATATCCCACTTGGCGACTGATTGTTACAACTCCACCACTACAGCTCTTACTTGGACTCTTTTTTGAACTTTATCCCTGGCATGTTTCTCATCTTCTTTGTTATCCTTAAAGACCTATTAAAGATTAAAAAAATCTCTATCTTATCTTTAGTGACTACCTTTGTTAGCATATCTGTAGGATTCTAACTCATATGGATCATTTCTAACTTTAGTTTTCCATCCTCCAAAACTAAATATATGAAGTGATACTTGAGTTGTATATGTTTGGTTTTTGAGTGAAATGTTGAGTTCTTTACTAAATGAATCACACTCTATCTATCACTATACAACCTACAATCTTCTTGCTTATGCCTCAACTCTTTCATGAACCATTGCATCTATATTACCTCCTTGCTAGCTTTTATAGCTGTAACATATTCTACCTTTGTAGCTAACAAAGCAACTATCTTCTATAATTTTTAAAGCCAAATACCTACTACATTACCAATAGTGAATACATAACCTATGGTACTCCTCCTACCATTGAAATCTCTAGCCATGTCTGCATCAACATATCATTGTAAGGTAACATCTGACCCTTAATAGCATAAATGTCTATCATTGGTCCCTTTCAAGTACCTAAGAATCCACATGACTGCATCCCAATGCTCTTTTCCTAGATTATTCATAAACCTACTAATAACTCCCATGGCATGAGTAATATCTGGTCTAGTGCATACCATAGCATACATTAAACTTCCAACTACTTAAGTATATGTTACTTTGGTCATGTAATTTATTTCTTCCTATGATTTAGGACATAGTTCCTTGCTTAATTTGAAGTGCCCTCCCAAAAGTGTACTCACAAGTTTTGAATCTTCCATATTAAACCTAACTAACACCTTCTTGATGTATTCTTCGAGACAATATCAATTTCCTATTTTCCCTATCTCTTGTTATTCTCATACCAAAGATTTGCTTTGCAAAAACCAAATCCTTCATTGCAAATGAATTTTCTAGTTTTCTTTTCAGCTCATTTATATCATGCATGTTAGACCCTGTAATAAGCATGTCACCTACATATAATAAAAAAATAATATAGATGCCATTATCTAATCTCTTAAAGTAAACATAGTGGTCAGAATGAAATATACTATAACCTTGTTCTATCATAAACATGTGCAATTTTTAATACCACTATCTTCAAGCTTGTTTAGGCCATACAAACTCTTCTTCAACCTTCACACCATTTTATCCTTACCTTTGTCTTCATATTCTTATGGCTAATCCATATATATTTCCTCCTCTAAATAACCATAAAGGAATTTAGTATTCACATCTTACTATTCAAGGTGCAAATCTTCTACTACCACCAAACTTAAAATAGTTCTTATAGAAGTTATTTAAACTACGAGAGAAAATATTTCGTCAAAGTCAATACCTTTATTTTGTGCAAACCCATTTACAATAAGTCTATCCTTAAACCTATTTTTGCCTCCATCTTCTTCTTTCAACCTGTAAACCCATTTATTATGCAATGCTCTTTTACCTACATGCAACTAAACCAAATCCCAAGTTTGGTTGTGTACCAAGGTGTCCATATTTTCTTTCATGCCTTGCTCCCACTTCTTTCATAGATTTCTAGCTCGCCACCATCAATCAAGAATAAATAATAAAGTGAAGGAGTGTAACATTCAGGGAGTCTACTTACTTTAGTACATATTCTAACTACACTTCTAAGAGTTTGAGTTACTTGTTATATTTGTTGCACATTATAATTTTTTGGCACTTTTGGAATTTCATTTCTAGTAATTTCATCAAGTACTGCATATTCTATATTTGACTTTTCTTTTTTTTTTCCTACAACTAATCTCTATACATGATATTTTCATTAAAGATCACATCTATACTCCTAATTATTTTACTATTTTCATTATCCCATAAATGGTACCCAAAATCATTAACTCCATATCCAATAAAAGTGCATTTCTTGGATTTTGCCTCAACCTTGGTTCTATTTTATTTATCAATATGGACAAATGCTTCACAACCAAAATTATTTAAAAAAGAATAATCTACCTTTTTACTTATCCATGTTTCATCTGAAATCCCACCATCTAAAGGACTTAAAGGCCTTGCATTTATTAAGTAAATAATAGTATCCATAACATCTACTTAGAATTGTAAGGGCAACCCTACATGCAATATTATTCTGTTTGCACACTCCATGATTGTTCTATTCATCTTTTTTGAGATAACATTTTTTTGTGGTGTTCTTGGAACCATCTTCTCTCTATGAATCACATGTGATGAATAGTAATTATCAAACTCCTTGATGTAGTATTCAAATCCATTGTCTGATCTAACACACTTCAACTTATTTTCTATCTCATTCTCAACCAAAGATTTCCATTTCTTAAAAGTATCAAAAACATCATATATCTTTCCTATGCAACAAAACCAAGGTTTTATATTTGCATCATTGATACAAGTAACATAATAAGAATATTCACCAAGGGATGATACTTGAGTCGGTCCTCATACATCTATATGCACAAGCTCTAACTTTTCATCCTTCTGTCCTCCCAACTTTGAGAAATCTGACTCTCTTCTATTTTGCATACACACAGTGCTCACAAAAGACTAAATCCACCTTGTTAAAATTTGGTAACAAATTATTTTAGTGGATAAATTGCATCCCCTTCTCACTCATGTGGCTACATCCACATAAAAAATGCCAATCCTTATTATTTATTCTAATAAATGAAGGGAAAAAACTATAATACATCCACTACAATATCCTGTTCACTCTTTCCTATTTTTTTTCCTGATTACAATGCCATAATATCAAAGGAGGGTTACAAATTAGGTAAAAAATGCACTAACTTAATTTCTACTATTAGATCTAAAACCTAATAGTAAATAGTATATATTAACTATGAAATTACAATATTTTATAATGCATTTTTCACAAAATTTTTATTTAGGGGCACTACCTCTAACCCCCATCAAAGGGGGATCTAAAATAGGTCACCACTCCCCATGGACCCCCATGGTGACCCTAGTGTGGGGGGAGGGGGTGTTTCCCCCCATACCCCCTATCAAGAACTGGGTATTAAAATAAGATCAAGCTCCATCATCCAACATCTGCATCACACATATACTTGCATGCTTGATCAAGGAAGGGGCTAGGCAAAAGTTCATTCTTGAATATACCATTACACATTAATTATGCACATTTTGTAAGGGATAACTACATTTGATTTAAGACACTAGCTTGAAGGTTAATGTAGGTTGTGATCAAGACAACAGGGGTTCTAGATCATGTGATCATACTTCCCCTAACCTAGTTGTTCCACCTTTTACTTTTGATGTATTTATTGTTTCATGTGTATAGATAGACTTAGGGTTTGGTGATTGATATAGATATATAGTGATCTATGTTGACATTCAACCTTCAACATTTCATATACATGCCCACATTGAGATAGTAGATAAAACCCAAAAAGCTCTAACCTTCAAGACAACATCATCAAAAATGGACTATAGCATCAGATACCAGGGTGTCCTATTTCAATGATCATATCCTTTCATAAAATTAAATCTAGATCTAGATTTGTGATACTATCCTAGTCTTGTGCAATAAGATTTCAACCCTCGAGTCATCTGTTTCAGCTTATTTTTCTAGATAAGTTTGCTTCTCTTCTTATGCAATTAATTTGACTAAATTGATCAAAAATTATAATTTACTATAGTTGATTGGATTTTTTATCTTACTTCAGACTATTTATTGTTTAGGAACTAGAATCTAGTTGCCTAAAAATAATAAAACAGGTGGTTTTATTTAGTGCCTTGATGAACACATGGGCATAGTATAGCCACTACAACACTCACATTGAATATAAAACCAATTTTGTTGGCTTAAAGGCATGCTAATTTAGATTTTTAGTTAAGAACATAGGTTATCCAAGCTCATGACATATGTCATAATCCTAGAGCCTCACATTCATGTGGAATATCTTGATCAACTATTACTCATTTATAGTTTGTGGATTTGTTGTACTATATTATCTAGTTAAATAGGTGAACCATTGCATGGCATAGGTCATAGGCACAACATTAAAAATTTTGGTAGGGACCACAAGTCTAGTGAAATCACTTTTATATTATTAAATTTATCAATATTAATTGAGTCCTAGACTTTCTATGATGAGGACACATGCCACCAATCCAAAGACACGCATGCGGTATTTATTTAATAAGGTCCTAATCTAGTTACATTTACATGAAATGCATAAATGCATTGGTTTATAGGATATAATTTATTATTTTTGAGATACATGGAGATCTATAATCCTTAATCACTTATCGTGCATGGGTCACATTGATATACAAAATATTTCATTCGTTGAAAACAAGTGAATTTCCACTTTATTTAATAACTAATAGTCCCTATGGATACCGTGGACCCCTTACACATATTTAGTATGTGTAATTATAAGCATATATGTTTTTTATATATATTAAGTTATGACACAACTAAAATTAGATGGTGTGGCTAGTGACCACTCCATTAGATATATCTATATTGTGACGTGGCCACATAACCTTGTGGTTCTATGACACTTAGCAGTGATATTATATTATAACTATGTAAATAATCATAAAGTGTGTAAATTAAATAATTAATATATTCTTATATAATAATTGACTCATAATCCAAATGAATATGTCTATCTAGGACAAGTTATAATCACTTTCTAGGTTTTTAGGTTCAAACTATAGACAAACTTGATTCTACTTAAGTACGTTCACATAATCTGGTATGTAAGGAGCCTGAATGGTGGGCATGGGCACATTATAAGGCAACAAAAATTAGGGTTCTATACATTTTATGGTGGGGAGTTTTTAAAGCTTTAAATAAACTTGGGATAAGTTGTCTTTTGTGGGCCCATGACCCACAGGTCCCAAGATCATAACTTGGCATGGGATTGATGAGAAAAATTGGTACTAACTCAATAATATATACAACTTAATATGGTAGGATTAATTATGAAGGAATGTGAAATTATTTTATTTCATATCAATGTGAATTATATGATGATGTGTATGTTGAGCATTATGATCTTACAATCTACATAAGTGAAATTAAAATAAAGGAAATGAATAAGAATGTGGTTGGTTCTGTAGTATTATGGGAGGGAGCTACACAAATGGTTAATGTTATTCCAATTATGAGTATGACATATAGTGATGTTAAGGATTAGTATTTACATTGGTATTTACTGTGATAAATATATATTTACATCGATGGGTATTTTTTTAGTTATTCAAATATATTATTGTAACAACATATTTTGTATATAGTATGGAGGCTGATAAATGAGACTTTATAGGAATCTCAAGATCTACGTATTTAACTTATGCACTTCTTATATAATTGTTCCATAATATCTCATATGTAATCAATTGAAGATAGTGAATAATATTTATTGTGTGATTTAAATTATATTCTCGTGTTTGGTCTTCATCTTCTTATTTTGTCTCTAATTAAAATCACTCTTTGGTATCAGAGTAATTTTATCTACTTCATATAATGAAGAGCTAATGATATTTTAAGGGGATATTTTTTAATATTATTCACCCCTGTGAATGAAATAAATAATTCATAGAGGAGCTTGGAGAGTATTTTAGAGTTTGTTTTTTGTGATTGATCCATAGATTGTTCGGCATATCAAATTTATTAGAAAGTAATATTCTATATACCTATGAATATCATGTACAAGAGTATTTAGATTAGTTCTATCTGATGCCTCTTTCATGGATTTGGATTTTTACTATAGAAATTGATAAGGAAGGATGAGCAATACTTTTTATATCACAATGTATATACATATTGATTGTAATCTAAAGTTATATAATTTAGAAGATACATATTTGTATATCTTTGCATTCAATATTTGGAAAACTCATTCTTTATGGTAGATATGCATTAGTGAAAAAATCCATATTTTATTTAGCTAAAGGCCAACAACCTTTTAGAGGGATTGATACCGTGATCTACTATATCATGTGATTTTTGGGTCATTTGATCAGTGTGCATTCTAAATAGTTTATTAGTTATTCTTTGAGCCATTATTCCATTTAGTGATATACTATATCTGATGTTTAAATCTATTCAAAGAATAGTCAATAATGATGCGATGCAATACAACCAGTCCATGTATTTCATTTTTAGTTTACACAGATCTTCGTGCATAACTTATCTTTTGGTGTTCAATAGGAAGATCATATAGATATAGCATGAACATATAATCATGATATGTTTGTTGGATTTCATCATACTAAAAATCCACACATAGATCTATTACATCCTCAGCTTCTATACCATACCTGCATAATAACTCATACACCAAATTGATTCAATGTGACCATCTTTGGGTACCATAATTATTTGTAATCAGGCCTCTCAAAGGTATATTCAATTACTTTAGTATTTATCATTTTAGTTTTAAAATATTTTTGTTTTTTGTTCATTGATTCAAGTGTATTTATTTAATTTATGAAATTTGGTTATATATAGTCAACATTGGTGTGTCTGTCAAAGTTCCTAGGTTTAGAAATTAGTTTTATAAGTTTTGCATCCATTATAAACTTTGTAGACATATAAGTGTTTTAGTATTTAGATTCATTTCTATAACTATTAAAAAGTTAAAAGTATCAAAAATCAATTAAGGTTTTTTTATCAGTGTTTAATTTAAATGTCATTTTTTATATCAAAAGTATCAAATTTACACATTCACCTAGTTGTAATGGAAGCAATATTGGGTGATCCCAAATTCTAAATTTGTAATTATTGTGTTAATTTTGTGGGGATGTTTTGTGGTCTTGTCATAAAAAATAACATGCAAAGGTGGTGTTTCACATCTTCATCAACTGAGCAAGCAACATCTTTTATTGAAATATGGATCAAATGAAGGTTGAAGGTTTTAGAGACTCTCATCAATCACCAACTATGGGGCCTAGATGATTTGGTGATATCTTTTGTGTGATGTGCTTTTTCATTTTTTAGTATGGTGTGTTTTGCATCAAATTAGCTAATGCCAAGGACAGTTCCTTAATGTTAGTGAAAATCATCAATATTTTTTTTGTTTGGATGGTAACAAACATCCACAGAGGTTACATAATATGAAAATGAGGATTTATTCCACATAATATTTCATTTTATAATATTGTGCGTGTTTTCATTCCCCTACTAGATTGTAGAAAAGGAGAGTGTATATATCATGGAATGTGAAAATAGTTGTATGTGAGTGTATCTAATTGCATTAATCCTCTGACTGTAGAGATCCTATGACTACCATAATTTTTTATGAAGATGATCAACCAGTGAAATGTCTATTGCATTCACATGGATTAAATGTGGCATGCATTCTTTGCATAGAAGTGGTCATGTGCAGCAAGATCCAAACAATAAGATTCAGATAGTAATATGCAATCCTAAATGTATACCTTAGAATATGATTTTGTTCAGGATAATTCTTGAATATGTACATTCTCCCCATGTAAACACTGGGTGGGGTGCGTGGGGGTAAGGAACATTTACATTCATATTTAATTTGGTAAATATATATTTACATAGATGGTTATTTTTTTAGTTATATGCATATATTGTTGTAACAATGTATTTCATATATAGTCTGGAGATTGGTTAAATGAGATTTTATAAGGATATTAGGATCCCCATATTTAACTTATGCACTTCCTATATAAGTGATATGTAATATCTCTCATGTAATCAATTAAAGAGTGAATAAAATTTTATATGTGATTTAAATTATATTTTGGTATTTGGATTTTTGTTTTGTCTCTAATTAATATCAATAGGTGAGTGATTCAGCCTACATAAAGCCATGCTGCTACAACCACTCACACCATATGAACATAGGTTGCCCCAACCATGTTCACATGAATTTCAGGAACTATGTTGAATGGCCTTATACCTATGGTAAATGTTTTATTTATTTCACTAAGAGCATCATGTACAACTACAAAAATAGTGGTATAGTGATATGACAAAAAAGCCAAGAATATAGTGGAATAAAAAATGTGGTGCATGATAACTTTGTGTGTAAAAAGAGTGATATATCGAGAGAGAAGTTCTAGATTTTTACAAAAAATATGATTTTCATATCACATAAGTGGTATATAAATTTTCATCCTAACCAAGAATTTACTGATTTCAATACACTAAACATGAAATTTCTCAAGCAATTCAACATCATAGTTTATTAGAAGTAGAGCATACCTACATTAAAATTTAAAAAATGGGGGTGATAGAAGGTGTGAGTACCTACTATACACATTTCTATAGATACCTAAATATACTCACAGGTATTTGAAAACATTAATTACTAACATATCTTGAACCAATTAACTTAAATTCAAATATATGACTCTTATTCACCATTCTATAGTCATTTATCTATATGCAGGGTTGACTATGCTATATGTCATCAAGACTACAAATGAATTCCTTAGTCATTATTCAAACTACCTTATATCACTCTAATACTACTATCAACCTCATGCCATCTATTCATAATTTTTTAGGACATATCTACATTATGTAGTCAATTCTGATGCCATGGACATGTCCACCTATTCATGTTTTCCACTTTGAATGGACATGACAAATGGGAAAGGCAATGGAGACTTAAATTGTGGCACATGCATACTACACATGAATCCTCCACATGGAAATGACATGCACAAAGATGAATAAAATTAGGACTTCCATGGATAGAAATGTGAATTGAGAACTCATCACATCTATGGAGTTCACAAGAAGAAGTAAAACTTGAAATCGAGTCTTATCATTTCAAGAATCTGTGACTACATAATGAAAAAATGTGGATGGTTTGGATTTATTGAGGCAAATTAGTTTACATATTACATATGGATCCCATTTTATGACTAATTAGTTATGTTAGCATTATTATGGAGGCCACATGGAATATGGTGGTTTTATTCAATGTCGTAGTAAACACATAGTCATGGTATACCCAATACCATGTTCACATTGAACATGAAACCAATTTTAATCATCTTAAAGGCATGTTGCTATAGATTTTTGGTTAAGACCATATGTTATCCATGATCATGACACATGGCATAATCCTAAAGGTTCACATTCACGTGAAATATCTTGATCAAATATTACTCATTTATAGTTTGTGGATGTGTCATATTATAGAATCCAGTCATATAGGTGAATGATTATATGGCTTAGGTCATAGTCACAACATTAAATTTTGTGGTGGGGACTACATGATCAATTAAATTAATTTTAAATATTATTAAATGTACCAATATTCATTGGGTCATAAATTGTCCATGATGAGGACACTTGTCTCCAAACTAGAGATAAACTCATGATATTTATTCAATAAGGTCCTAATTTAGTTACATGTATGTGAAGTACATAAATGCATTAGTTTATAGGCTAAAATTTATTATTTTTATATCCATGGAGATCTATAAGCCTTAGTCACTTATTAATCACTAAGCAATTATCATGCATGGGTCACATGGATATACAAAAGATTTCCTTAGGTGAAAACAAGTGAATTTACATAGTGTTTTGATGAATAGCAGTGGTTGTGGATACCATGGAACCCTTACATATATTTAGTATATGAAAGTATAGGAATATGTATCTATTGTATATATTAATTTATAACAAAACTGAAATTAGATTGTGTGGCCAATGACCACTCCATTAGATATATCTATATTGTGACATGGTCAAGGAACCTTGTGGTTTCATGACACTTAGCTATGATATTCTATTATGACTGTGGAAACAATAATAAATTGTGGAAATTAAGTAATGACTATATTCTTATATAATTAGTGAATCCTAAGACAAATGATGATGTGTAACTAGGACAAGTTAAAGTCACTTTCTAGGTTTTCAAGTGTACTATAGCCAAAATTGATTATACTTATGTAAGTGCATGTAAGTCGATATGTACGGAACATGAATAGTAGGAATGGGTGCATTATATGCCAACATTTATGGCGTGACAATATTTATGGTGGTGATATTTTTATATTTCAATAAACTTAGGATAACTTATCTTTTTGGGTCTCATGACCCATAGGTCCTAAGATCATAACTTGGCTTGGGATTGATGAGAAAAATTGATACTAACTCAATAATATATAAAAATTAATATGGTAGGATTAATTATGGATGAATACGCATTCATTTTATTACATATCAATGTGAATTATATGAGGGTGTGTATATTGGGTATCAAGATCTTATAATTTTCATAAGTGTAATTAAAATAAAAGAAAAGGAAAAAATTGTGGTTAGTTTTATAGTAGCATGGGAGGGATCTACATAGATGGTTAATGCTATTCCAATTGTAAGTATGTCATAATGTGAGTGATTTAGCCTACATAAAGTCATGATGCTATAACCAATCACGCCATATAAACCTAGGTTTCCCCAACAATGAGCACACTAATTTTTGTAACAATGTCGAATGGTCTTATACTTGTAGTAAATGTTGATTTATTTCACTAGGAACATCATTTAATTATATAATAATAGTGGAATAATGATATTACCTGAAACCAAGAATATATTGGCATCAAAGATGCAACAGAGCATTTGCATAAGTACATGATAACTCTATGTGTAAAAGGAGTGATGTATCGAGAGACAAAATCTAGTTTTTTTGCAACAAATATGATTTTCAAAGCACATAATTGTTATATAAAATTTAATCATAACTAATATTTTATTGATTTCAATGCACTAAACATGAAATTTATCAAGGAATTCAACATTGTAGTTTATTAGAAATAAAGCATCTCTACATTAAAATATTAAAAAATGGGGGTGATAGAAGGTGTGAGTACCTACTATGCCCATTTATATAGATACTTGAATATAGTCACAAGAATTTGTCAACATTAATTATTGATATATATTAAACCAATTAACTTCAATTCAAATATGAATCTTATTCACCATTCTTGTAGTCATTTATCTATATGAAAGGTTGACTACTCTATTTGTCATCACCACTACAAAGAAATTTCTAAGTCATTATTCAAACTACCTTATATCACTCTCATACTAATATCAACCTCGTGCCATCTATTCATAATTTTATAGGACATATCTGCATTATGCAATTAGGTCTGGTGCCATGGATGTGTCCACCTAGTGTGAACTTGTTCTCACATTATTTAATGACTAGATTCCAAAATTTGAAATATCCATATGGGTCATCTTGCACATTTCACAATTTAGCTGAAGGAAATTATTCAAAAGGATCACTATATAAATAAATCAATGTTTCATTTTAAAAATGGATTCATTATATATATAGCATCTATTTATTACACTATTTCACCTTTAAAAGATATGCCCTATTCTTCCAAAATATAATATCAATCATTATGAGCAATCAGGAGTCAAGTCTGAAGCATTCGAAATAAAGTGAAGATAAAACATTGTCAGGTATCAAATTTAAATTACTAGCTACATTCATGTAGTGAAGGAACACAAATTAGATATCACATTAGGTGGGAGAACCACATGTGGCTTGGTTCCATCCTTCGAGTATATAGATACGTAGGTAGGGGTCAATCATCAATGGGGGTGATTGGGGTAAGCTCAACCCATTACACTTCCTTATATTTTGTTGGTTTTTTAGCTCTCACAAGTACACTTATAAGATTGCTAAGAAAAGGAGAAGAAAAAAGAAAGTTTTTATGTGATAATAATAAAATATGAATATCTTGGCTCTCTTAGAAAACACAAGTGTAGATGATAGATCAGTCACAGTTTCATCATTTTTCATAATGGACAAATCCATAGCAATAGACAAGACTAAATTGTGTAGCTCTCTAGGGATTATGGACTTGCCTAAACAAAACCATAAACTTTGTTCCTAGACCTAAGTTGTCACATCCCTATTTAATCCAATTTTTCACTATCTGCTACTTACTACAATCAACAAGGAACCAAAGAAGCTAATTATCTCATTATTAGTTATACTTTTAATATTTAATATCTAACACTTATTAATTAATTTCAATTAATTCTATTTCACATTCATACTTATGTTTAAAAGCCATCTATTATACTATATAATCTTTCGATGTTTTATATCTAATAAATAGTATTAAATAAAAAATAATGTAAAATAGTTCCAAAACCTTGGTGTCAAAGATATTATATGAGCTTCATTTATTGCAGCATTCCCTGTGGTTTATAGCCGGACTATTGGCTCCTCTTAGAATATATGTTGTGCTGAAACATTTCATAGATGCATGGGATGCTTTAGAGGAATCTGTACGAATGAACGTCATTGGGGAGACGAGGGGCGGCGGGGTTGGATACAGGGATAAGTTTGTTTTTGGAGTCCCCACTGTATACAACAACATCACATCACAAAATTTAACTACGATGGGATCTGTACTGTAATCAAATAGAGGCATTTGGTGTAACGAATATAAGAAATAAGGACATACTAGAATCAGTACCACAAAGAGGGTGAAGTCGATGATGTTTTATTATGAAGTATTTCAGGCAGGCCATGAGAAAATGTCTTTTTCATTACCGAGAAGGATTGAATAAACTGAAGTTATATGTTGGTGTAATGTATGTGAAGCTAATAGACGTGACATTAAAAATTTATGTTTTGTTGAGGAATTGTATGAAGTTATGCCCCACAAGTTAAGTCAAACTATAATTTTGCAAGGCCACGAGGAAGAATTTTGGAGAGACAGAGAACGCGGATAAATAGGTTAAGGATGATATGGCGACCATTTGTGAGGTATTTTATTCAAATGTAGATAGTGTCTGAACACGCCTACCTTCGCTAACTATACAGAGGGGACAAAACGAAATAATGCGTGGATTTACATCGAAAAATAATATCTTCATACGAGCCGTAAAATTGAGCATGTTCATGATGAATAAGGATGAATAGAGACCTCCACGCAGAGTTAGAATAAATTGTGGGCGAGGAACATGTATGAATATAGCTATGATAGGTGGAGTATACCCAAAAAAAGGCGGGGTGCCTTGGATAAGGTAAAGAAATAAATTGTCTATAAGCCAAAAGGAATAGCGGAGTACGCTGTTGTCATAAATCAGAAATAAATTATTGTCAAGTGATGGTAGGTAATTTATAACCTCCAAGGAGAGTTGAAGAATATAAGGGAGTTTGCTGAATCTAGAAGCCACATAAAACATCATGACTTAAAAAGTCGAGAGGTATGGGAATTGTCTGAGGTCCTATTATTATTGAAGAATGAAGAAGTGGTATCTTGTTGAAAAATTAATTTCAACAAAGTAATGAAACCAAAGGCTTTCGAAAACGAACCACTGAAAACATATGAGCCGTGTGTACCCCACAACATTGTGTATGATCGAGTGTTACACATCACTGTGAAAATCAAATATTATAAAATGAAAATTATCGTTGTTGATACAGTGCAAAGTTATGTTACAAGAAATAAGAAACGGAAAAACATGATGGTAACCGAAACGTGGCTAGAAATGTCATCGAAAAAGGTTACATATTAAAAAAAATCTTATATTTTACATATAATTTTTATTTTTATTATTAAAATATTTATATTTAAATATATTTTAACTTTTAATCAGTTAATTTTATCTTTTTTATTATTAATATTTTATTTTTTAATTTATTTTTAATATTTTTATATTTATAATATATAATCTAATTTTATATATATATATATATATATATAATTCCAAAAAGGTAAAAAGAAATTAAGGAATTTTTTTTAAAAAATTACAAATCTGCAGAAACACAGAAACGGCCGTTTCTGTGCCGTTGTTTCCTACCGTTAATATGTGCTACAACCTGTTGCCGTCACGTTTCTTGTTACAGGGGTGAAAAGTTAATATTTTGACAAAGGATGTGTGAATTTAGATGGGAATTCCTACACACGGGTTAGTGAAAATAATGTGTTAAATATGGATTAAAAAATTGAGGAAAAACCCATAGGTAAACTAAAGAATGCACAATCATAAATATAAGGATTTCCATTTATAATTGGTTTTTATGGTTATTGAGATGGTTGAAGGTTAGATATATGAAAATAAAGTTAAATTTTGGATCTTTTTACAATGTGATTTATAGTTTACTCATTGATAGCGGGGTCCATGGAGACGATGACATCCTATGAAGCCCACCTTGATAGAGATTTGGGGAAAAAATCAAGGAGTCAAATACATGTTTGTAAGAAGACAAATTCCATCATATTTTATTTTTACAAGGAAATTCTGAATATAATTTTTCCACTCTATTTTTAGGAGGAATCCTAACGATGCTTTACCAATTAGTTGTATTTATCTTTTTGGAGTTCACATGTAATTTATACAACGAATTCATATGTAATTTGTTCATCTTAAAATTAGTAAAGCTTGATATCTTGCACTGTGAATGTTTTCTTAACTTGCTATGGTTTTATCATGTAAATCCTGTATTTTGTCTCATACATGTTGAGTATTTTATCTATTTGATTATCTCTATTATTACATTCTATTATTTTTATAGTGATGTAGAGTGTGTGGTTTCCTAACACTGAATAAGAAAACTACTTGGATTTACTAATTTGGCCATGTACTATGCCAATAGCGAAGATATGTACTACAAATAAAAGTATATGATCTTCAAGAATGTTGATAAAAGGGTCGGTACACCCTTGGATGAAAATTTAAGTGCCACATATGTGGGAAGTGTATATGTATGATAATATGATAATTAACTTTAAAAATTATCTACATAAGGAGATAAGCTTGAGGATCCCATAGAAGAAGAAGAGTACATTGAATGGGAAACATAAAAATAAGATTCCTAGTCTAGTGTACACAATGACATGAGAGTCTTAAGAAAATATTAGAATAATTTACATTAGGGTAAGGAAAGGCATTGCATATATATATCTAGTAATAACTATCATGTTGAGATGTGTTCTTGTACAAGTAAAAATACCACGATGGGTGCCAAGTACTGAAAACTTGAAGAATCATAAAAACATGAGTGCAATAATGTGCTGGGTCAAAAAAGAAGAAAATAATGCACAAAGCCAAGTAAACCAAAATCTAGAATTACATTGAAACTAATAGCAAAGAACTTCAAATTAAAATTAATATTATAATTTTAGGAAGTAATGGACATATATGCAATAAATAAAAAGATTGAGCATAGTGAAATTAAGGCCATAGACCATGCAGAAATAGAAGAATGTCTAATAATGATAGAAGTAAAAGAAACAAAATTGAGAATAAGGTGCAAACTAGGGGCTCAAAATAGTGCAAAAAAAATAGTGCACATAACACTAATGAACAACCAAAATAGGGTCAAGTCACCAAAACCCTATGATGCACCATGAAAGCAATGCATCAGAGGGATATCCATGTAGATACAGGTCTGAAAAATAAGTTAATTGTCAAAGGAATGAGTATGTAGCACAAAATCGTGGTTGGAAGTAGGGAAAACATGACTACATGGAGCATAAGAAAATTGATTTGTTGAGCACTATTAACTAATGAGAGGAAGTCATTGCACAGGAAAAGACATAACTGTTGAAAGAGAGAGAAAGGATAGGTTTCACATGGATAGGATTGGGTGGAGGAAGATGCCTAAAAAGTATAAAAGGAAAGATAATCATTTTAAAAAGCCATTTGCATTTTTCTTAAAAAGTGAGTCAAGCAACGAAGAAGAAACTAAGTGAGAAATTGATTAAAATATTATTTTTATCTCCTACCTAACTCTCTAGCTAGCTCTAAAACATAACAAATGTAGCCACCGACAAAATTAAATGCAACCATTTTAAATTTGAAATTCGGAGCCAATTTTAGCTTGTTTGGGGAGAAATCCACATGGTAGGTGACAATTGTATATAATAGTCAAAGAAAGACAAAATAGGTAGTTGAAGAATTCCAACTCAATAGAATAGAAGGTGCAACAAGAAACTATATAGGAGAGATATACAACATAGTAGAAGGAAGAGTAAAAATGCAACAATAGTTAGAAAAGAGAGCTAGAGAGAATAGTGGAGTAGCAACAATCTGCAAAAAAAAGATAGAGCAACAGTCAAGGAAAGTAGAAACAAAGTAGAGGAAAATTATTTGCTGACAATAGTTAGACAATCATCTAGAGAAAGGAAAGATATGAGGTTTTTTGTTAGTCATTTTATAAAAATTTGTAGATATAGTTGTAAATAAATTTTTAAAATTAATATATATGTTTTTAAATGTTTTCCAAAAATTGATGTCAGAGTTATTGTTAACAAGCACCCAGGGTGTAAGTCTATTCAAGTATGGCAGTAACAAGTTCAGGGTCTTGGCAATAACCCCCTATGTTTGATAAAAAAACCTATGATGTGTGGATCATCAAAATGAAAACAATATTCAACTCTCAAGAGTTATGGGAGTTAATTGAAGTTGGGTACAATGAGGTTGTAGACATGGCAATCTTCATTGCCTTAATCCAAGCACAAAATAATGTGTTGAAGGAGAATAAGAGGAAATATGCCAAAACACTCAACTATATACAAATGACATTGACTGATGCAATTTTTCATAGGATAGCAATAGTTGTCTATTCTAAGTAAGCATAGGATATTTTGTAGAATGTATATCAAGTGAGTGACAAGGTGAATCTTATTAAGTTATAGTTCTTAAGGAGGGACTTTAAGAACCTAAAAATGAAGGAAAATGAGTCTATCAATGACTTATTCACAAGAAAAATAAACATTGTCAATCAAATGAAGACATGTGGTGATAACCTTGAAGATTATAAGGTCATTGAGAAGGTGTTGAGGAGCATTCCAATTAGATTTGACCCTATAGTGGTTACAATAGGATTCAAAATATTTGAGATAAATGATGATGGATGAGCTAATGGGCTCCTTACAAACTCATGAACAAAGATTGAATAAGTTAACCACCTCCTCACATGAGCAAGCATTCAATACTAATGTGAATGTGAAAGGAAGGGGGAGAGGATCAAATAATAAAGGAAGAGGAAGAACTTACAACTGTCAAGAAGGTAGAATACATAGCCATCAAAAGTCACATGGAAGAGGAAGAAGAAGGAGAAACAACACTTCCAGAGGAGGATCTACACAAAGGTATGATAAATCTAGCTTCCAATGTTATTATTGTAAGGAGTATGGACACTATGATTATGAGTGTATAAAGGAGTATGATATGAATGTACATAATTCAAATTTCTTGATAGACAAGAGGTTGAACCTAATAGGAATGAGAAAGGATGAAGCTTATTTATAACATGTAAAATTGTTGAGCAAAGTGGCAAAGATACATGGTACTTGGATAGTGGTTATAGCAACAACATGAGTGGGAACAAAGAGTTGTTTAGTCATATATATGAGTCAATAAAATCAGAGGTAAAGATGAGAAACATTGATAAGGCTCCTATCATAGGCAAGGGCAGCATTTCAATCCACACCAAACAAGGTGACAAATAAGAAGTTCATGATGTTTACTATGTACCCAGGTTGAAACACAACCTTATCAACATTGGGCAGGTTGTGCAAAAGGGGTACAAAATCAAGTTTGATAATGGTGAGTGTATTATCTTTGACATGAATGGCTACAATAAAAACATTGCAATAGTCAGGATGACAAGTAATCAAATGTTTCCATTGAGAATGCAAAGTGATCTCGTAACAATGTTTAAAAATATGGTAGTAGATGAGTCTACTCTTTGGCATCTTAGCAATGAGCATTTGAGGTTTGGAGGCTTGAACCTTCTTCACAAGAAGCACATATTGAAAGGACTACCCATTATTGAACAACCAAATAATGTGTGTAAAGAATGCATATTAGGGAAGCAACATAAGAGTGTATTTACCATGGGTAAAGTATAGAGAGATAGAGCTCCTTTCAAGATTATACATTCAAACTTGTGTGGTCCAATGAATACCCCATCCCTATCCAATAATGTCTATTTCATGATATTCATAGATGATTATAGTTGGAACATATGGGAGTATTTATTGAATAATATATCAAAATCATTTGAGACCTTCAAACAATTTAAGGCTATGGTGAAGAAGCAAAGTGGCCACTACATCAAAATTTTAAGGATGGATAGAGGGGGAGAGTATATCTCTAGTGACTTTATGAATTTTTGCAAAGATCATGGTATAAAAAAATAATTTACAATTAAGTATACACCACAGCAAAATGGTGTGGCTGAGAGGAAGAATAGGATAATCTAAGATATGGCAAGGAGCATGTTAAAAGCAAAAGGTTTGCCTAATGATTTTTGGGATGAGGTTGTAGCAACAGTTGTGTACTTATTGAATATATGTCCAACAAAGAATGTAAGGGATGTGATCCTTCAAGAAGCATAGAGTAACCAAAAGCTAAATGTAAAACACCTTAGAGTGTTTGTTTGTATAGCATATGAACATGTGCCTAAGCAAAGGAGTAAATGTGATGACAAATATGACAAGTGTATTTTCATAGGGTATAGTGACCAATCAAAGGCATACTAATTGTACAATCCCATCACCAAAAAACTCATAATCAGCGAAGATGTTCAATTCATTGAGCATGAAGCTTAGAAAGAAAGACAAGGAGAAGAGCATGTTGAAACAAGGGTGGCTAGACCCTTGGTTGAATAAAAAATAGTAGGTGGTACAACCATCAATGCTCCAATTTAGACTTGTATTTCATAAAGGAAAGAATCATCTAGGGGTAGTAACCATCAAGGAGGCCAAGGAGCTGTCTAAAAGTCAACATCCTCCTTCTCCAACTTAAGTCAATGCCAGGAAAGGAAAAGGAGCTTGCAAAAAGTCTATGAACAGTCAAGGTATGAGCAAAATGAAGATGAAACTATAAATTATGCACTCCTTTTATCAACTGATCCTATCTACTTTGAAGAATCAATCAAGGACAACAAGTGGTGTGAGGCTATGGACGAAGAAATGCATGCCATAAAAAGAAATCAAACTTGGGAGTTAGTTGAATTGCCAAAAGAAAAAAGGTCATAGGAGTTAAGTTGGTGTAAAAGATAAAAAATACTCTCAAAGGCAAAATAGAGAGGCCTAAGGTAAGGCTAGTTGTGAAAGGATACAACAAAGGCCTATACATGATTACAATGAATTATTTTCACCTATATCAAGGATAAAAACCTTAAGGACAATCAAAGCCAATGCTTTCCAACACAAATGGAAGGTGAATCAAATGGATGTAAAGTCAGCATTGTTGAATGGAGTTCTAGAAGAAGAGGTTTATGTGAAAAAACCACCAAATATGAGATTCTTATCATGAGAACAAAGTGTATAGAATGGAAAAGTCATTGTATGAGATCAAACAAACCCTAAAAGTATCGTACAGGTGTATAGACTCATATTTATTGAGCAACTATTTTATAAAGTGTACAAGTGAGCCCACACTATATATAAAATCATGCAAGGAACGCATGTTGATTTTTATATTGTATGTGGATGATCTAATATTAATTGGTAATGAAAATTAGTCCATTAAAGATTTCAAAACAACCATGAAAAATGAGTTTAATATGACTAATTTGGGCTTCTTGAAGTACTTTCTTGGGATAAAAGTCAAACAAATGGATGAAGACATATTCATTTGCCAAACTAAGTATGCAAAGGAGATCTTAGAGAGGTTCAAGATGATGGACAACAAGCCTATGTTCACTCCATCCAAGACAATTTTGAAGTTATGTAAAGATGATTATAACAATAATGTAGACGGCACATGCTCTAAGAGCCTAGTGGGAATACTAATGTATTTGAATGCAACTAGGATGGACATCATGTATGCAACTAGTCTCATATCAAAATTTACATAGATATCAAAGAAAACACATTGTCAAGTGGGCAAGAGGATATTGATGTACACAAATAAAATAAGGGATTATGGTGTTTTCTATACAACAATAGATAACTTTTAGCTTGTTGGTTACATGGATAATGATTGAAAAGATAACTTTGATGATTGAAATAAGACTTTTGGGTATGTATTTCATCTTGGGTTAGGAACCATATACTGGGCTTCAAAGAAACAACTCATAGTGTCACTTTCTATAGCTGAGGTGGAGTACATAGCAGCTAATACAATAGCATGCTAGGCTATATGGTTGAGAGTGATACTTTTTTATTTTCATGAGGAATAGAAAGAAGATTTTATGGTCTATTTTGACAATATATCTTCCATAACATTGTCAAAGAACATCGTGTTTCATGGTAGGAGCAAACACATTGCAATCAAGTATCACTTTATTCGAGAGCTAGTTAAAATGCATCATAGACTTTAGTTTTTACAAGTCTAATTAGTAACTAGTTGATATTTTTACTAAACTATTGTTTAAAGACACTTTAATGCATATAAAAGGAAGATTAGGGGTTATAAATGCAATAACATTAGATCTAAAAAGTGTTATGATAGCTTCAAAGTCTTATAGTAGAGCTACTAATTCAAACAACACAACTCTAGACTCTGACAATAAAGCTACAAATTTCAATATGGATAGCTATGAATTTCGATAATCTAGCTACAGATTTTGTCAGTCCAGCCATGGATTTTGTCAATCTAGTAATGGATTTTGATATGGTAGCTATGGATTATAGTCTAACTATAGATTTATTAGGGTAGATACAAATTTTAATAGTTCATTTATATAATCTATTGACAAAGTTACAAACTTTAATAATGATCCTTCAGACATGCATAAAAAAGATACAGAAGCATTTGGGAAGCTAAAGAGAAGTTATAAGGAGGTTTTGAATACTGAGAAAAGTCTATTTGATAATGGTAAAAAGGTCAAAAATTAGGGGGAGTGTTAAAATATTATTTTTGACTCCTACTTTACTCCCCAGCTAGCTCTGAAACATGATAGATGTAACAATGAAAAAAATTAAATGTAGTCATTTGAAATTTGGAGCCATTTTTAGCTTGTTTGGAGGGAAAATCTACATGGTAGGTGATAACTATATACATCAATCAAGAAAAGACAAAATAGGTAGTAGAAAATTTTCAATGCAGCAGATTAAAAGGTGCAACAAGAGAATATTTAGGAGATATATTCAATGTATCATAAGGAAGAGTAAAAACGTAGAAATAGTTATAAAAGAGCATTAGAGAGAATAGTGGAACATTAACAGTCTGCAAAAAAAAAAGAAAAAGCACTAGTTAGGGGAAGTAGAAAAGAAGCAGAAGAAAGTTATTTGCCGATAGTAGTCGGACAATCATCCAGAGAAATGAAAGATTAGATGTTTTTTGTGAGTCATTTTATAAATAGCTGTAGCTGTAGTTGTTAAGAAATTTTCAAAATTAATATATATGTTTTTTAAATTTTTTTCCATCCATACTCTACCCATCCCATGTTTTAGTCTTTTATAAATCATTGTTGTGTTGTTTGCTTGCTGTCCACCTAGGCCTACATATATTTTTGGTTGAATTCTCCCTACAACAACCATTAGTGTTGTAAGCATTTTCAACAGAATCAGGGAGAAGAAGGGTGTAAAAGCATATTTGAGAGAAAATGTTTTTGTGCTGTTAACTAGGGATTAAAGGTTGAGATCTCAGGATGGTGTAGAAAATAGTTTTAAGAGTGTAAAAAGGTGATGACAATGATGATATATCGTCAACATTTAAGTCAAATAATCTACTATGAGAATGAACACAAGGAAAGATAAAAGATCTAAATTCGAACTGGATGTGAAGTTAGGTAAATATTTTCTATTAAATTAAAGATAATTGAAATAATTTAATTTAATTTAAAAATATGTATTTAATTATAATTATATATATATATATATATATATATATATATATATATATATATATCTTTTTCGTGATTTTATTATTATAATTATTAAAATATATAATTAACATACTTAATATTAATTATATTTATTCATAATATTAAATTAAAAATCAAAATTATTATAAAATATATTTAAAATAAAAAATTATTCTGATAAATTTTAATATTCATATTAATTCAAACAATGTAAAATTTAATAAAGCTAAAATTTGAATTATCAATTGTACGAGTGAAAAAAATGGAGCTTCCATGTAATGTGCTTTGCAAAGGAAGAAATCAACAAATGTATGCATAGGGGAGACAACTTTAATTTATATCATATGTACCGGATCTGAAGGATATTTACTATGTTTTAAGTGCTTCGAACATAGATTTAAGCAGGATCGATAGGCACTTAACAGTGGGTGGTGGTTGTTTGTAGCCATTAACAATAAATATAAGTATTGTTTTAAAGTATTATGTAAATCAAACTAAATCAAAAGCATTCAGTGCAAAGGAATAAGAAGCATTTTAAAAGTTATTATAGGAGAGATATGTTAATATTATATTCAGTTTAGAAAAATATGTTTAAATGATATCCTTTGTATACCCCATTACAATCAATACATTTTGTTGGTCCATTAAACCCTCTAGTTACCAAAATATCTTAAGTAAACTACAATTTAATAAGTGCATAGATGGCTCAACGATGACAACAAAAATTGATTCAATCAAATCGAAAGACAATTTTGTATTAACCAATTAAGAACTTTCACACCCTATGATTAGTTTAAGTAATAGTAATTCAAGATTATTATTTAAATCTATATATATATATATATATATATACCCCATTACAATGAATACATTTTGTTGGTCCATTAAACCCTCTAGTTACCAAAATATCTTAAGTAAATTACAATCTAATAATTGCATAGATGGCTCAATGATGACAACAAAAATTGACTCAATCAAACCCAAAGATTATTTTGTATTAACCAATTAAAAACTTTCACGCCCTGTGATTAGTTTAAGTAATAGTAATTCAAAATTATTATTTAAAAAAATTATATATATATATATATATATATATATATATATATATATATATTCCTAAAATATAATAGCTTAAAGAGGTTTGAGTACGCTTCAAATCACCAAGGTTCTAATTTTATAAGGTGCTCTGATTGCAGTTCTGATGTCACCATTTATTTCTTTACAATAACGCGGCGGTGAGTCGTAACCAAAAATATAACGGATTCATGACTAGAAACAATCGTGATTGTTTCATACTGACCATTGCTAGCTTTGCAGGTATGGCTGTGGCGGGTAAGTATAGATTGTATTGTGTGCAATTTTAATATCTTAAAATTGGCAAGTATAGACTCTGATGTGTGAAATGTTTCTGATCTTGAGATAAAAATCAGATTGTACTGTCTTAGTTTTTTAAGACATTTTCAACACAAATGTGTTTTTGAGAATCATAGCCAAGAGAAACATTTTTCCTAAGAGATATTCGATATTAATTTTCCTGAATGTCAAGAAGCTCCTGCAGTGCGATAGCAACGGTAACTTTCAAAATTTCAAGAGTTTGACCAAACATGTACGCGCCCTTCAGAATTTCCGGAGAAAATTTCGTTTCTTTGGGCATCAAAAAACAGTATACCAATATCTTGCAAGGCTTCTTGAACAGTGCTGTGAATTAGTGATGCATTAGGCCTATTCCTACCACTAATCTTAACATCTGAATCAATCTCGGCAATGCAGCTCCCTGTCAAGATGTGGCTTACGTTAATTACTGAGCGATTTCCACGAGGACGGAGAGATATAATTAAATCTTCAACTCTCGTAATGCACGAATAATGGCCCCGGTGAAGCCATAGCAAGCGGCCTTCATACGAAGTTATGAGTTGTCCATGTTGATTCCATACAGAAACAGATTCATTATCAACTGTAACAAACAGTTGGATCTGATGGAAGAAGTAAATACATGACAATTGTATTAACTCCGTGCCAGTTAATTCAGTAATTTGTTCAGTCCGAAGATCGAGTATTTGGATGTTTCCATGGCTAGGTCTTAAAAAAAGCTTTTCCGAGAACAGGTCGATTATAGAAGGCCGTGAATGTTCCAGTTGTAATCGGTAGGTAATAGATTTCAAAACAGTGCCATCCTCTATAGATATGATCTCAAAAGGAAAATATCTACCATTATTGTTTTGTAAAGTTATCAGCATGATACCTCGACCGAACGTCACTTGAGTGATTCGTTTATTAAATAAGGAATAGACGAGGGTATAATTGTTAAGATCGTAGACGTTGGTAATAGCATCCTCGGCCACAAAATTGATGGCCTTTGCATTCAATTCGTCGATCAGTACTAAATCTTCCTCCGGCAGATTCGATCCCTGTGTCACAACAATGTCCAAACGAGCTTCTGGTTGACCATTTCTAATATCATCGATCGGTGTCGCTCGGATATTGAATAAGCTGCTGTCATTTGGAAGAAAATATTCTGACAGCGTGATAAGTGAAGCAGTGTTCTTGTTGTAGAATAGGTTGGTAATACCTTCGTCAAATGTTTGGTTCAGGAAACACAGTCTTTTGTTTGTGATTCTACTGAATGCTGCACAGATGTCGTTCTCGTCCACAGAAAATAGGATGTCCTCTGCAATAAATATTTGCAGGATTTGCGATCTTGGCCTAGATTCTGTATCGCTTACAAAACAAGGTGAGTTGGGGTCATAAGCATCAAACTCTTCCTGCAATCGAAATTTCTTGAACCTTATCTCAGAACTTGTGGAACTTGTGCTTCTGAAGGCCTTGCACCCAATGCTTCCCGTCTCACGCCCATGAAGCTTTTTCACGAAGTTTTTACCCTTCATTTTCTGTGGATGAACTCCCGCAATACTCTCCTTAGAAAAATGCCTACCTGGTTGCTCATTCAACGAAATAAATTATTTGTAATGTCACCTTAAGATATTATGGATTTAAATAGAGATATACTGCTGCGACTCTTCCAATCTCCTCAGCTCCTTTCCTTTGGAGGTTATATACATATTTGGATTAATTACCGTGTCTTCGCGCCCTTTTCAAATCAAAATCAAAACAATTAATGAAAGCAACGATAGTAAATTAATATGCACTTTTAGTCGCAAAAATAGTGTCATAAGCAATTTAATCCAAACGAAATTCGACAGTCAGCCAAGTTTTATTACTTTGTTTTTACTCTAAATTTGGTTCTGTTTCATAATTTTAGGTTGATACGGTTTTAATGTCTTTCTATTTTTAATTTTTTCCCCTTTTCAGACCCATTTATCAATTATTTATATAAAATTAGTACTAACAATTGCATGAAGGAGGTGCAATGAAAATAGTAATAGATTTAAAGAAGCATTTTAAAGGAGACAAAAAGCAAACAAGAGAATTTAAAAAGCTTTTTAATATAAAAGATTTTAATTTTGAGTCATTCTTCCATATAATTAAGAGATGTCAATGGATTAATTAAACAAAGAGAATGGATGCAGAAAAACTTATGATCAATGAAGAGGGAGCTCTGAAGAGGAATACAATCTTTACTTTTTTTTCCTTGACATCGATGTATGCATCATTCTGCATTCTTACATATCTATCAAAAGATAAAGGAGGCAAAATTGAAAGGTCTGACAAAGACCATAGTCTTGACAATGCAATAAAAGTTAGGCCATGGGATTCAATGTAATTTGTTTAAGGTTTCTTTGAGTTATGGAAGGGTTTGACACATTTTGATTATTTTTTGAATCTTGTCTTGGGCTTATATATTTTTCATGTGCACAACCACCAACATTGGCACTTCATGTAATTGGTTTCCATTTCTATAAACTATAGCATGAATTTCAGCAAGTGTAACATTGATGAAGCTAGACGTAATGCCCCCTTGTTTTGTGGTAACATCTTCTTGACTATGACCTAATCCTTTGCCCTTTTCCTTCGTGCATCACTATGCCTCAAGTTAGCTCGACGTTCCTTATCGATTTCACCAAGCAACTTATAGTCTTCTTTGATTGGCCTAATTATGACATATCAGTAGGGCCTGGTGTGAATTGATATTGTGATTACCTCACTATGGGATTAGTTGCTAGTGGATTGAATAATGTTTTTTCATGGATTGTGAGATGATAAGTGATTAGAGGTGGTGCGCTAGTGGATGTTGGTATACTTACCATAAAATATTTTTTATAATGGTATTCTCTTTATATTTGATTAAATTGGCGATTAATAAATGGAAATTATATGACGACTTTAATTGGTGAGTGTATAGTTTGAACAATTGAATCTTATCTTTCTAGAAAGGACTTATTATCAAGAATCCATTAATTGTTTATTGACATATATGATGGTACTTTATCATCAATGAATATTAAAGACGTCCACTGAAATAGATTAATTACCAAACCATTATCATTCTCAAATTTAATATCGCCTAAATTTTTATGATTAAACATTAAAAACTATACCAATCTTGATCTTACTATCTATGTTTTAACTTTAAGTGTTAAAACCTACCTTGAAGGCGCATAAGGACCATTGCCTTATGGAAAACCTCAATATTGTTGTAATATGATAACTAAGGCCAATGCTCATGTTGCTAAAATGGAAATAATGAAATAAATAAAGAAATTAAAGAAGGCCCAATCTAGGGTGCATCTTTCTTGAGTTAATACAGAGGAAAGGAGACTTGGGTAAAATGTAACATTAATTATGTTGGAGGGATCTTTCCTTGAAGGTGCATGTTATTTCTATCTAAAGCACACTTTTGACTTGACGGCTCGTGTAGAAAGCTTCCTCAGCGCAGGCCACATGTTCCCTTTTAACAACAGCGGGGCAGTTAAGCGGTTACCTATTCAATACAACCAACAAGTGTCATTTTGTTAACAGAATGTATAATGTAAAATAGTTTCTATACAAGGAAAACGCACTAAGTCTGGACAAGGAGGTAGCGTAGAAAAGGAAATCTCCATTTAAATAGGCATGTACTCTTTGATTATTTTGAACCTGTATGGGTGTATTTATATGAACGATCTGTATATCTCTTTCCATTCATTTATCTTACAAACCCCATTAACAATTACTGTTTGGGGGCAGTTAACCATAGTGTATTTATGCATGAGCTGACAACGAAAAAGTCGGTTGAAATCTGTATTGTGTCATCATTTTGTACCATATGTTATTGATGTTCTAGATATGGAAGATTTTAGCGTTTATTACTCGTGGGAATGATCAATTTTAATTATCATGAATGCAAGTTCTGACTTCAATAACTCTTCTATGAGCGTATTAGGGGGAATGGCGATAGGATTTAGTTTAAATCGATGTTGGTTTTTCGTTTGTTATTGGCTCTATCATCACGATTTTAAAATAGGTTAGGTTAAAAATCCTGCATTTAATAGAAGCATAGTTTTCCTCAATTTCTGCATATAGGATATGGATAAGCATAGTTTCCTTCAATTTTAATATATAAGTGAAGCAAAGTTTCCTTCAATTTTAATAAATAAGGGAAGCATAGTTTTCCTCAATTTAACCCATTCTAAAATTGTGATACCAGAAGTAATAATAAATGAAAAAATTAATATTGATTTAATAATAAATATTTCATCATTCTTCTTGATATGTTCATAGAAGAGTTATTGAATGCACACATATATTTTAATGTGTTCGTAGAAGAGTTATAATTGAACACATATAAGCACTAGTCAAATACATGTTAATCTTTTGAGATGCTTTGCAATAGCATAATAATTCAACACCATGTCCAGTTACAAACTCTTATTTTGCACTAACAAGCATTTACAAAGACATTTTTGGTCAAATGAATCCCAGTGGGTAGGACTTAGTCTAACATGAGGTCAGCCCCTCTACCACCACCAATGGAAAAACTTGATTATTTCCAAACTTTTTCTTTTTGTTATGTCCACATGATCTTATTTCACTTTTGGGATTCATATGTGCCTGCTCACTTTTTGTCAAACACCCTGTTGTTGCAAGTTTATCAAACACACCTATGTTTTTTCTCTCATATCTTGAGCATCCTTTAGAGTTCTATGGTGATTCTTATTGTGTTGAGAAGCTAGATCTGACATAATATATATTAATATAAAGTGCCTTTTGGGGCTGGGGTTGTGGGGGAGTGATTGGGAGGAACGAGGATAAAGCGTACTTGTATTTGTGACACATTTGAGATTTGTGTCAAAGAAATTATTTACATGCTTTTTTTTCACAACACTAAGGCACATTGTGGTGTTTCTGCGCTCATTTTTAGGTTTCCACTTTAATTTTGGTCATGTGAACCCACTTATTTTCTATTTGAGAGATATATTTAGAGATCAATATGATGAAAGGTTAACCTCCATCAGCTCTCTTTTGTAGGACCAATTATGTACCATGACATTTGTGTATGGAACATTTCCTCATTAAACATGGACTTTCTTTATTTCTATATTGATAGGGTCCTGCTCCCCTTGATCTAGTCTAGTACATTAATTGACTCAATGCATGTGACATTGTCTTTCGTTAGTTATTGATGTATATTTTCATGCCTCTACACCACCATTTGGAGTAGACAAAGTGCCGACATGTTGGTGAAATAGGACCAACCCGGAAGCACACAATTGATTACCAAATTCAAGCAACTTAATATGCGGAAATAACCAGAATCAACAAGTAACTAGAATTCATAATAACATAGAATATGAGAGACAATACACAACTTGTATTAATAACTCTTACAGAAAAGAATACAATATAGAAGATGCCACTTCTTCTCCACCACCTTAAAGAAGTTTCCCACACATCAAGTGAACAGTAATTCTCTCCTCAAAGCTCTCTCTACTAGGTCCCAACACCCAACTCAAATACAGAGTTGGTGTTCACCTCCCATGCTCCACGCACAACACAAGTGCTCCACGCACTCCACAAGTACTCAAGGTACTTCAAGTAGATCTCCCATGAACCTGCAATAACCTGCACTTCAACAGACCATACTTATGGAAGGAACTCCCTTGCCTTCCTCTTTGCTCTATCTGAGTACACACCTGTACTCCAAGTAGATCCTGCCTGATACTGCTCCCTGTTGTGTTGTTGTCCTATCTGATCTCCAACCTACAGATCAATAATGGTTCTGCACACCTGTGAACCTTGACCTGAAGAATCCAGCTGACTCTCCAATCCAGCACCAACACAACTGGTACTGTGGCACTAGGAGGAACGCACCATTGCTCTACCTCACACACCGAAGGAGCTTATAATTATGCTCTCTTACTCCTAGCTACACTTTTCCAATACAACCATGAGTCTATTATATAGATCTCATTCAAACAATAATTAGACTCCTAGTACAATAATTAGATCCGCAGCTCTCAGTCTAAAAATAGCTCTAATCATGCAAACACTTGGTTCGTTAGCTAACTGCCCGTAATTAGCTCGCAGTCGAACCACACAGGCGACCGACGTCGGTCCCTGTCTGCCTGGAGGTGACCGACGTCGGCCGATATATGACCGACGTCAGTTGCTTCCCTTTGCTATCATGCCGACGTCGGCTGATCAGACCGACCCCAGCTTCTCTGCAACTCAGCAACCTTCAGCAACCTCCTCTCCTGTTTGCATCAGTGAAGCTTTTAGCTCCACAACCTAACAATCTCCCACTTGGAGATAAATAGCTGCACTATACCTGTACCTGTACTCCGTCTAATCTGTTTCTTGGTTTGTATCCCTCTTCAAGATCAACCCTGAAGACAACCCACCACACACACTGTGATGTACCTCCTGTCATCCGAGTACCTGCCACATCCGAACCTACAAATCCATGTAGTGAAGTCTTGACCCTGCATGTATACCTGCTGCCGGTCCCTCTCAAATACCTGAGAACTCACTTCCCCGAATTGGCTCCTAACTCTCTGACAGCTCCCACTGCATGGGAATACTCAGGTCTATACCAGACCTCATGTGATTTCGAACACTGTACCTGTCCAGCCCTTAGTGTGCTCCGGCTCTGCATCCTGAACCTCGCCAACACCTGATTCACATCAGCTCCCACTGGAGACAAAATCTACTGGTGATCTCCATGCCTCCCATGTCAAAGAATTTTGCTACTCCAAACTCCTCATGACATGACACTGAACTAATCTTACCCTTAGCTCAACAAAACCCTGTATGTACAAAACCAGCTAGCTAGCATACCATCCACATACAGCAACAGAATGATGTTGCAATCACCATCCCCCTGGTAAGTCAAACCACAGTAGTTACCCTGACATTGACTGAAACCATGTTTCGTCCTCCACCTGTCAAAATCTGTACCACTGTCCTGCAGCTCCTCAAGACCATATACCTGATCTTTCGTCTCACGTATCCGTTCTCTGTATTCTTCTACTAAGGTATCCATTCGTCTCTATGCTTTCATCCAGCTGGCAACCCTACCAAAAACACCTGTTTGGTTCACCTCCAAGGAATCACATCCTCATCCATGCCAAGCTCACACCTGTTTCCTGGATCCTTCTTGCTCTACAATCAGCAACATGTATAAAGAAGAGGAACAACGAATTTGAGGGCCTACTTACGTCTTCAGTCCTCCGTATGGGTGTTTGAGACTCCTTGACAGCTCGCTGTCCACCCAAAATCCGTTACAGTGACCGACCTCGGTCACTCCACAGTCTGCATCCGACCGATGTCGGTTCCCATGCGTCTGTCCCTGACTACCAACCTGCCGATGTCGGTGTCTCCTGTTGCCGACGTCGGTTCCCTGACCGACGTCGGTCTTACATACTGCCGACGTCAATTTTTCTGCCGACGTCGGTACCTGTGTTTCCTGTGAGTGATGACTTTTTACCCGCGAGCTCCTTTGAATCAATCTCCATGTCCAAACTGCCCTGCTCAGAAGTATCCAGCCATGTCCACTGGTTTTTGTCCGTCATCTCCTCTAAGAACACCAAGGCTTTCCAGTTCTTAAGCCTATCAAATATATCTATCTTCCGCTTAAGAACATGCATCTCCTTCCTGCTCATGTGACCAAGCCTACGAAGCCACGTCTCCGCAACAGAAGAAGAATCAGTAATATAAACAAGTAGATAAAGAGTACCTATTTTCTTAACACCAGCTAATTCAAGTGCATCCGCTGTGAGAGTTCTTATGCATCTCTCATCACCCAATCTTTCTGAAGAAATTAGCCATATCTCCAAACCTGGGACCTGCATGACCTTCATCAACACCCATGTGTTGGCCATCTGCAATTTCAGCTTCACTTCCCCTTTGCCAATTCTTTGGCAAGGCTCACCAGCTCCTCTACCTGGGGCTGCATGGAAAGAGGCAACCGAATCTTTTATCCAAGATTCAACTTTATCCAAGAAACCTGCAAACACATCCTGTGCAACAACACCTGCTACATCTGTATCTTCAGTTCCTTCATGCTGATCTGCTACCAACCAACAATCTTCTTTTACCTGCTCTTTCTTTCCATGGGACCTTAAGTAACCATTTGTGCTTTTCAACTCCTCCATCCTTAGCTTACTGTGATCTGTCATTGCTCTACTCCCACTCAATCAAAAACCCCTGAGAGTGCCCTGTAACCAAAACACAAACCCTGCTTCCTGCAACCTTAGCTCTGATACCACTTGTTGGTGAAGTAGGACCAACCCGAAAGCACACAATTGATTACCAAATTCAAGCAACTTAATATGCGGAAATAACCAGAATCAACAAGTAACTAGAATTCAGAATAACACAGAATATGAGAGACAATACACAACTTGTATTAATAACTCTTACAGAAAAGAATATAATAAAGAAGATGCCACTTCTTCTCCACCACCTTACAGAAGTTTCCCACACCTCAAGTGAACAGTAATTCTCTCCTCAAAGCTCTCTCTACTAGGTCCCATCACCCAACTCAAATACAGAGTTGGTGTTCACCTCCCATGCTCCACGCACAACACAAGTGCTCCACGCACTCCACAAGTACTCAAGGTACTTCAAGTAGATCTCCCATGAACCTGCAATAACCTGCACTTCAACAGACCATACTTATGGAAGGAACTCCCTTGCCTTCCTCTTTGCTCTATCCGAGTACACACCTGTACTCCAAGTAGATCCTGCCTGATACTGCTCCCTGTTGTGTTGCTGTCCTATCTGATCTCCAACCTACAGATTAATAATGGTTCTGCACACCTGTGAACCTTGACCTGAAGAATCCAGCTGACTCTCCAATCCAGCACCAACACAACTGGTACTGTGGCACTAGGAGGAACGCACCATTGCTCTACCTCACACACCGAAGGAGCTTATAATTATGCTCTCTTACTCCTAGCTACACTTTTCCAATACAACCATGAGTCTATTATATAGATCTCATTCAAATAATAATTAGACTCCTAGTACAATAATTAGATCCGCAGCTCTCAGTCTAAAAATAGCTCTAATCATGCAAACACTTGGTTCGTTAGCTAACTGCCCGTAATTAGCTCGCAGTCGAACCACACAGGCGACCGACGTCGGTCCCTGTCTGCCTAGAGGTGATCAACGTCGGCTGATATATGACCGAAGTCGGTTGCTTCCCTTTGCTATCATGCCGACGTCGGCGGATCAGACCGACCCCAGCTTCTCTGCAACTCAGCAACCTTCAGCAACCTCCTCTCCTGTTTGCATCAGTGAAGCTTTTAGCTCCACAACCTAACACGACATGCAATCATGTAGGTGATCATTTAGCCACTTATAGGTCTACAAAAAGTCTCGTTCACAACACAAAACTTCAAAGAAAACCTTTATAATGTACTTACACCATTCTAAAAAACTCAGACTTCTTTTGTAAATTTTTTCACACCATATAAGTTCCAGTTTATGCAGCAAAATTACCACTTTGAATTTGATCAAATAAAGTGAAATTATGCAAGTCAAGAAGTATATAGAATATATCCACTGTAACCATTCACAATCAAATATCAAAGAGACAATTTTTATTTGTTTGAATAATCAAAACCCATAAAAACCACAACCTAGACCTAGAATATAAACATTTTCCCCATCAATAGATCTATACAAATATTAAGATAAAAAACACATAGCCATTCCCATGTTTCAAGTTAAAAAACAATAGTTAGGATTTTCTCAAAATGTGGTTGTAACTAGTTATTCCAACTATATGGCAACAAAAACTCCAATACAATATTAAAAAATGGATCATGATTTACTTACTTGGAACAACAACAAGGGTTAGCAAAATTTTCTCTTTGCACATGTTTCTTTTCATTTCTTTTATTATCCACACTTGTCCTCCTTTTTCCAAAAGCCATGTCCTCATTTTTTAATATTTTCCTCTTTAATCAACACCAACTCTTCATTGTAAAAGCTCCATGCAATGAAAATTGTTGTTTTAATTTCATCACCAAAAATTGACACCAAAATACAAACTTCCTACCATATTCACAAGTTACATTTAATTCTAGCATTCTCCTAGTCAACTTCATGTAATATATTCCTTACAAAAATGTTATAATCACTCATAGTTCATTCAGTCCAAGTAAATGCATCTATCAGTTAATTGTTTGACTTAAAATGAATTTATCCATTCAAAACCCTAATCATTTAACCCAACTATTTTAACCATGACTAATTATTAGCTATTTTAAATTATCTTAATTAAAACATAATTCACAAGTTAATGCTTTCCAATCATAAATTTTCAAGGATGTAATGTATACTGAGGGCTAAATGTTCCTTTTGGGCCTGATGATCCCAAACCCCCCAAAAGGAGTCCTCTTTTCATTCCTTCTACAAAACTCACTTGGATTGAATGACCTTGTTTTCAACCAATGAATCTATATTTGTTTTTATCCGCATGATCAAGTGATAATTACTAATGAATAAACATACAAATATACAACATAATAAACCATAACGATTCTCAAAATGCATGTTTTTCCACACACCACATAAAAGGAATAATAATTAATACCAACCAAATTTTTTGAAACCAATATCTAACTCATAAATTAATGTAAATAGTCAAGTAAGTTTAAAGTTAGAATGCATTTAGAAACAACCCAAAAATGGACATAAGCATACCATATAGTGAAAAACACTAATATAATAAACACTTTGAATATCTAATTTAGAAAACCCAACTATGACAATCATGTAAGCCAAACAAATCTACTATGCGTGTGTGAGTGCTTTGGCATTTTACTCTTTCTTCTTGAACCTTCCAATATCTTCTAACTTTTCCTCTATGATTATCTCATATCATAAAATATGTCATGCATCCACCTCAATAGAATAATGTAGTTAGTCCATTCATTCATTTAAAACTAGAAAACTTACTACCCATTAAGCAACATAAATAATATTATATTTTTCAATGTCATATCATATGTAAAAGTAAACTATCATAATTATTTTCTTTCGAACACACACACACACACACACACACACACACACACACACACACACACACACACACACACACACACACACACACACACACACACACACACACACACACACACATGCATTGCAATTCAAGATGCAAAACAAAAAAATACAATAATTTATGAAATCAACAAAACTAAATATGTCCATTTGTCTACCTAATTCATAAATCTAAGTAAATATTAATCATCTACTTGTTTAAAAACATATTGTTTGCTAAGGTTTTGATGGGATATGACATCATCCTTCCCTAAAATAGGTCATCATTCAAAAAATATAATCAAAATAAATATGTCCGAAAATGTAAATAGTTTAACATAACACATCAAATAAATAAATGAGTAAATAGCCTTTGAAACTCTTCAAGATCCTCCCAAGTGTCATTACAACATCATTCAAAGTGGTACTATCTTTATATTATTGGTATTATTGAACCTTGCATTGAGATACTTCATGATTATGGAAGATAAGATTGTGTGTATTAAATATTATGATTGGTTCTATTATTACCACTCGTACATCTAGAAATTATAATGCATTCTCACCTAGTATATGAGAGGGGTTGGCTACATATTTTTTGAGATAAGATACATGAATATATTATGAATTTTTGATAGATTTAGTTTCAAACAAAGCTAATATGAAACATTATTAATCACTTCCATAAATTCAAATGGACCCATATATCTAGGTGGTAGTTGGTCTTATTTTCCAAACTTGAGAGAGATCTTTTGCAGTTTGATTCGTAGAAGAACCTTTTCTCCAACTAAGAGTTGCCTTACTGTTATTTTCAAATTACCATAATTTTTTTCCATCATTGGCTTCAGCCAATATTTACCTAATTAACCTCGCATCCTCTTCCTTTTACAAAATCACATTTGGTCCAAAACCATTATATCTTCTAATCTATCGTAGTTGATAGGTGTTCTATCCCTTTTGTCATACAAGGCTTCAAATGGATCTATCTTTAAAGCTAACTAAAATGAGTTTTTATAAGAAAACTCAACTAATGGAAGGTATTCTTTCCACTTGTATTGTTGATCCATGTAATAAATTTTTAAAATATCCCCCAAAGTAAAGATTTATGCTTTCAGTTTACGCATTTGATTCTATATGGTAGGTTGTAACGATGTTCAACTATGTACCCAATTGTAATGATGTTCAACTATGTACCCAATGTTACATTAAGGGCTGTCTAAAACTTTGAGATCATATAAGGGTCTCTATTTGATATTATTTTCTCTAAAAACCCATGCAATCTATAAAATTATTTAACAAACCTCTTTCCTAGTAGTGTATCTTCTATCAAGTTTCATGTAATGAATTGTGCTACTCTTGTGAGTTTATGAACTACTAGTATAATCATATCATTAGGTTTATTAACATGGGAAACAATTGGAAAAATTCCAGACTAGTGACTTACCACTTCTACTATGTAATGTCATGTGGGTACAATAACCCAACATAATGAATGTGTTCTACTTTTACATACTAACATTCCAAGCATTTAGATACAAATTCAATTTTATATTTATTGATTCACTTCCAGAAATATAATGATTTTAGATCTACCATGAGCCTAGTTATACCTGGATAGCCTAAATAAGGAGTGTTATGAAACTCCTTAAACACAACTACCCTCAAATTATCTTTATCTAATACATAAGTTACACCATTATATCTTAGAAACCCATAACTCTCTTTATATTTAAAAAAGGTAATTGGGTTAGCTATTTTGGAAAAATTAGGTAGAAAATTTCAATAGTACTCTGTTAAACCCATAAAACTATGCACCTCATGAATATTTTTGGGTGTTAGCGATTCCATGATGGCTTTGATCTTTTCCAGATCACTGATATTCCTTCAGTTGAAATGATTTTATAAATATTTCATATTTATTTGGAATAAATTACACTTAAATAATTTTACATAGAGCTTATGTTTCTACGAACATTTTAAAACCAGACATAAATGCCACATGATCTTATTTGATCTTGGAATAGATCAAAATATCATCAAGCTAAATAAGTAAAAACTAATTTAGATAATACCTAAACACAATTATCATAAAGTTCATGAATGTTATTGGTGAATTTGTTAACCCAAAATGAAAAACTATGAATTTGTAGTGCTGATACCTTGTTCTAAAATCTATTTAGGGAAAGTCTTCCTCTTTGATTCTAAACTGATGGTACCCTACCCTCAAGTCAATCTTGGAAAATACTGTTACACCTTGTATTAGGTCAAAGATGTCATCAATATGGGGTACAAGATACATGTTTTTAATGGTTTTCTTGTTCAACATCATGTAATTTATGTACATGCAAAGAGTTCTATCCTTCTTATTCATTATCACCTTTGGATCATCCCCTGGTGAAATGTTGGGATGGGGTGGAAGATAAATCCAAGAACAAACACACCTGTTCTAATTCCACCTGTTAGGATCTTGCTCCTCAGAAAGAGCACAGTATGATTACCAAATATAAGCAATTGAATATGCGGAAATAACCAGAAACACAAGTAACTAGAATTCACCAATAGCACAGAATATGAGAGACAATACACTATCTTGTATTAACACTATACAGAAAAGAATACATCAAAGAGCCGCCACACTCTTTCACCTTACAGAGATTCGCCACACCTCAAGTGTACAGTAATTCTTCTCAAAAACACTCTCCTACACAAAAAACGGTCCCAACAACCAACTCACACACAGAATTGGTGTTCACCTCACCAACCAGTTAGTAATAACCCTGCCGGTACACCAAGCACTCTATAGCACTTCAAGCTGATCTCTCATGAACCTGCAACTTGCAATTCAAAGACCAAAATTACATGTAGATCACCAATGAGCTTGCAACAACCTGCAACTCACAGATCTTACAACTAGAAGGAACTCTTCCTTTCTATCTCATGCCTTAAACAATACATGCCAATGGGTCTATAAATAGATCCCTAACTCAAATACTGACTTAGACTCTTAATTTAGACTATTATCCTCGCAGCCCAAGACTCTAACTGGTCTCAACATGCAAACTCTTCGTTTACTTAACTAACTATCCGTGAAACGGGCAGTTCTGAAACACACAGGCGACCGACGTCGGTCCCTGCTTGTCTGGTTCTGTCGACGTCGGCCGACTTCCTGCCGTCGCCGGTGGCCTTCTGCTCTGGACTCTGCCGACGTCGGTCCTGATACCGACGCCGGTTCCTGTAGAACTCAGCAACCATCTGTTCCTTAGTTTGCAAAGGTTGAAGCTTTTAGCTCCACAACCTAACAATCTCCCACTTGGAGATAAACAGCTGCAACCTGTACCTGTACCTGTACCTGTACACCGTCTAGTTTGTTCCCTTGGCTTTGTATCCCTCCTCAAGATCACTCTTGAAGACCAACCACCACAAAATCCATGTTGCAAAAAACTGTCATCCAAATTACCTGCCACATCCGCATCTACAACCATGTAGAAAAAGAACTTGACCCTGCATAGCATGTGCACCTGCTGCTGGTCCCACTGAACTGCCCTTCAGTATTACTATCCCGGATTGAATCCAAACTTGTGATAACTCCCACTGCTTGGGAAAACTCAGGTTCAGTACATACCATGCACTCAACCTCATTATGTGAATCAAGACACCTGTTCTGTGAACTGTCTAACCATCGGTGTGCTAACCGATTTCACACAATCATCCTGAAACAAAGTCAACAAGACCTCCATGTCTCTAGAACACACTCATGCCAAAGAATCTTGCTACTCCCAGATTCTCCATGACAAACACCTGAACTAGCTTTACCTTTAGTTCAGCAATACCTGTATATGTAACCCTGCAACAAGCACATCATACAGAAAATAGAATAGTGTAGCTAATACTATCCAACCTGGTAAAGAGAAACACAATGATCAAACCTCCATTGCCCTGCAGCTAATACAAGATCAAATACCCTGATCTTCCATCTCACGTATCCATTTCCACTCTTCTTCATCCTGAACATCCATTCGTCTCTCAATGCTTACTTCCAGCTGGCCACTCTACCCAAAACACCTGTTTGGTTCTCCACCAAGGAATCACATCCTCATCCATGCCTAGCTCCCACTGTTTCCTGGATCTACCTGTTCTGCTTCTTTAATAACTTCCTGGTTCTATGCCATAAGTGAGCAACAAGTAGTGTAAAGAAGGGAAATGACGAATTTAAGAACTTACTTACACCTTCAGTCCTCCATATGGGCGCTTGAGACTCCATGACAACAAGCTGTCCACCCAAAATTTGTCTCAGTGATCGATGCCAGTCACATCTCAGTCTACAGCCGACCGGTGTCGGTTCCCTGTGACTGCCTTCCTGCCGACGTCGGTTTCCCCTGGCCGACGCCGGTCTCTGTCTGCCTCGAGTCACCGACGTCAGGCTGCACATAGCCGACGTCGGTCCCTGTCTGGACACCGACGCCGGTTTTCCTGCCGACGTCGGTCTCTGTGTTTTTCTTGTGAGACCTGACTTTTTCTCGCGAGCTCCTTTTGGATCAAAGCCTTGTCCAAATCACCCTTGCTCTGCTCAGAATTCCTCTGCACCTTGTGCTGAACTCTGTCCGTCACTTTCTCCTTGAAAACTAAGGCTTTCCTATTCTTGTCACTAACATCGGATTCCTCAAGAAACCTCACCTTCTTCTTCTGCATACAGAAACCACGATCCATGCCTTCCAAATCAGAAAGCATATCCTTTGACTCAAGAACCAGCATCTCCTTCTTATCTATGTGACCAAGCCTATCAAGCCACATCTCTGAATCTACAGCTGAAGTAGATAACCCGAAAGAGAATCAGTAAAACAAGTAGATAGATAAAGCGTACCTACTTTCTTACCTCTAGCTATAACAAGTGTACCCGTGGTGACCTTCCAAGAGTCCACTATGAGAGTTACTGTGCAACCCTCTTCACCCAAACTTCTAACGGAAATCAGATTCCGCTTCAGAACTGGGACATGCATGACCTCCTTTAACACCCATATGTCACCTGTCTGCAATTTTAGCTTCACTTTGCCTTTGCCAATAACCTGACAAGGCTTTCCATCCCCTACACAAATTTATCCAAAGTCTCCCTGGACATACTCATGAAAAAATTCCCTATGTGGGGATGCATGAAAAGAGGCACCTGAATCTAATACCCAAGATTCTACTTTATCCAAAGAACATACCAGAGCATCCTGTGCAACGTAACCCGCAACATCTGCTTCTTCTTCATGTTCTTCATGCTGATCTATACCCGATCTGCAATCTCTCTTTAAGTGCCCTTGCTTTCCACACTTCCAACAGGTTATTCTGCCATACCTGGACTTGGATCTCTTGCCTATCTTTGACCTTGATCTCGCACGCTCTGTCTTTTCTCTTGGCCTTCCTCTTCTTTCAACACTCAAAGCATCTCCAGATGATTCACCTGTGGTTTTCCTATGTATCTCTTCATTCAAGATTACACTCACAACATCATCCACTTTTAAGACTTTTGAAGGAGACACAGTATTAGAAACTGCCATTACCAAACCTTCCCAACTTTCAGGTAATGAACACAAGATTAAGAGAGCTCTAAGTTCATCATCAAATACAATATTCACTGAACTTAACTGGTTTACCAAACCATGGAAATCACTAAGATGGCTATGAACAGATCCACCTTCCAACATTTGCAAATTAAATAAACGCTTCATAAGAAATACCTTATTAGAAGCCGAGGGTTTTTCATACAAATTTGCCAAAGATTCCATCAACTCCACCGTTGTCTTACACTGTGATAAGCTAGAAATCACAGATGATGCAAGACTCAATCTAATAGATCCCAGAGCCTTTCGATCAAGAACCTCCCATTCTTCATCTTTCATATCCAAGGGTTTGCTAGTAACCCCACCCAACGGTAAGTACAAATCTTTTTGATACAGATAGTCCTCAATCTGCATCCTCCATAATTGGTAGTTCTTGCCATTAAACTTTTCCATTCGTAGTTGACTGTTATCTGCCATTGCTCAACTCCCACTCAAACAGAAACCCTGTGAGTAACCTGTAATCAAAACACACTACCCAGATCTACACCAATCTGTTAGTATCCCAACCAAAAGCTCTGATACCATTTGTTGGGATGGGGTGGAAGATAAATCCAAGAACAAACACACCTGTTCTAATTCCACCTGTTAGGATCTTGTTCCTCAGAAAGAGCACAGTATGATTACCAAATATAAGCAATTGAATATGCGGAAATAACCAGAAACACAAGTAACTAGAATTCACCAATAGCACAGAATATGAGAGACAATACACTATCTTGTATTAACACTATACAGAAAAGAATACATCAAAGAGCCGCCACACTCTTTCACCTTACAGAGATTCGCCACACCTCAAGTGTACATTAATTCTTCTCACACACACTCTCCTACACAAAAAATGGTCCCAACAACCAACTCACACACAGAATTGGTGTTCACCTCACCAACCAGTCAGTAATAACCCTGCCGGTACACCAAGCACTCTATAGCACTTCAAGCTGATCTCTCATGAACCTGCAACCTGCAATTCAAAGACCAAACTTACATGTAGATCACCAATGAGCTTGCAACAACCTGCAACTCACAGATCTTACAACTAGAAGGAACTCTTCCTTTTTATCTCATGCTTTAAACAATACATGCCAATGGGTCTATAAATAGATCCCTAACTCAAACACTAACTTAGACTCTTAATTTAGACTATTATCCTCGCAGCCCAAGACTCTAACTGGTCTCAACATGCAAACTCTTCGTTCACTTAACTAACTGTCCGTGAAACGGGCAGTTTTGGAACACACAGGCGACCGACGTCGGTCCCTGCTTGTCTGGTTCTGCCGACGTCGGCCAACTTCCTGCCATCGCCGGTGGCCTTCTGCTCTGGACTCTACCGACGTCGGTCCTGATGCCGACGCCGGTTCCTGTAGAACTCAGCAACCATCTGTTCCTCAGTTTGCAAAGGTTGAAGCTTTTAGCTCCACAACCTAACATGAAACACTTGGATGAATTAACCTTTTAGATAACATATCTTGAATTTTAAATTTTAATTTGACGAAGTCTATTTTTCTCATTTTTTATGGGGCCTAGGATTGAGTCTCAAATATAGGAATGATGTTGATTGTGAAGTCAAATTCCCATTTGGGAGGTAGTCTAGGTAAATCATCTGGAAACACAACCCTAAATTCTTTAAAAAATGTATAGTAATCTAATGTAGGCTCCTTAGGTTCTTTGATTTCATCTATCCTAACCACAAACACCTAACATCTATTAGAGGAAATATGGATTAAAAATGGGCCTTCTAAGAAATCCCAAAAATAAAGAACTTGTCTCCTATTTATTAATTAAAAAAATTAACTAAGAAAAATATCCCCTAACTACATAAAGTTAAGTAATGACATGTATTTATATAAAAACTAATAAATACAATCTTTCATTTTGATTTATATATTTTTTCCTAAAAGAAACTCAGACTTCTAATAATTTTCTATAAATATATACTCTATTTTTTTGTATTGAAGTAAATGTTTGAATTTTATTTTATTCTATAGTTAAAGCTGATTTTATTTTGTGAATTTTTTAATTATTAATTTCACATTGCTTTTATCTCAAAAAGATACCATGTTTATAATTTTTGTTTTGTAAGTAAATGTTTAAATTCCCTCTACAGTTACTTGTTTACTTTATTGATGTTTACATTTTAGAAATTAATGTTTATTTATTTCTAAAAAGTTAGTACCTTGTATAACATAACTCAAATATATAGTGTATGATGACTAAAATAAAAAAAGCCAAATTGATTATGGTGAGTTAAATTGTAAGATTTCTCACACACACATGCACGCAT